>CM043884.1:7518198-7923760 GCA_024034495.1 Camelina laxa
CTTAAGAGCCATGATGCAATAGCTATTGATTGGGCAAACTAATGGAAAGATTGAGGAAGCCAAACAGTTTGCTGAGTTGAACCAAAGGCTCACATCACAGTACAATGATCTGAACATGAAGTTTGAGGGTCTTAATTCAAGAGTGAAGTACATGGAGAGCAACCTTGCCTCTACTTCAGCTCCAAATCCCAACCAACTCCCTGGAAAAGCTGTTCAAAACCCCAAGGAGTTCACTGCGAAAGCCATTCATATCTTTGATGAAGAAGTCACTGAGGACAGTGATGTTCAAGATGGGGAGGATTGGTCATTTCTTGAAGTTCAGAGTGAAGTTTGTGCAAAGCAGACTGAATCTGGTAGTGCACTCGACCAGGTGCTCGAACCAGCACTCGGCCGAGTGCCTGATCGAGTGGTCGATCGAGCTGAAGGACCAGAAGCTGTCAAGCCTACTAGGTACATTCCTCCTGTTTACAAACCGCTTTAACCATTCCAGGACGTTTCAAGGCACACAAGCTTAAGGAATTAAGGGAAATCATTGCGAGAAAGAAAATGATGGCCTTGCAACAAGTGGAAGTGAAAGCTTTGAAGGAAGAGGCTGATTGAGAAACAGGAGGAAGTGATGGCTATACAAGAGGTTATCATTACTTACCAAGAAGAAGAGAGAGGACCTGCCTTGGAACAGTATGATCCATATCCTCTCTATAAGGATTTTTTGCTTGAATTGTCAAAAAAGAAGGCTCATGATCAAGATGAAAAGGATCTTGAAGACCTTAGAGGAATTATCATCCCAATTAAGCTTAAGGATCCAGGTCCGTTCTATCTGCCTTGCACACTTAGCTATCTTCACTACAACCAGTGCTTATGTGATTTGGGAGCATCTATCAATGTGATGCCTTACTCTATAGCACAAAAGCTTGGGCAAACTGAATTCAAGTCCACCAACCTTCACATATGTCTAGCTGATGGAACAAACAGAGGCATAGTTGGTAAGTTGGAAAACATTCTAGTCAAGATAGGAAAGGCAAGGATTCATACAGACTTTGTGGTTCTAGAGATGGATAAGGAGCCTGAAGATCCTATCATTCTAGGGAGGCCATTCTTGGCAATTGTTCGAGCTGTTATAGATGTTAAGGAAGGTCTTGTGACCTTGAACATTGCTGAGGATATAACCATCAAGTTCAACATCTATAACCCAACCAACCTTCCTACCATTAATGATCAACCTTTTACTATCAAGGACAAAGGTAGTGATGAAGGCTTAAGTGGTGAAGCAACTCCAAAAGCTAAGCTCTCACTTCAAGAGGATTCTGTGGAAAAGCTAAAGAGTTCAGTTCAAGAGTTGACTGAATTGGTGAAGGAACTCCAAGTCAAGCTGAGCAAGAGGTCTTTGAGGAAGGCAAGACCAAGGCTCAAAATCAAGAATAAATATGGTTTGTGTAATAAGGGTGAAGTGATCAAGAGTCAACTTCACAGTGATCAAGAGGTGCCAGGGAGGATTTCATCACCTCCTTGGTATCAAAACCAAGCCTGAAAAGGCAACCAAAGTCAAGCTTAGTGACTCTAAACAAGCTCACTATGGAGGAAGTCCCTAAGGTATCCTTTGTAAATAAGCTTTATTTTCCTTGTAATTTTGATGTATTTTCTTTTATGTTTGTGTTTGGTAGGCCTTTTAATGAAAGTGTAGATGGGTATGGAGAGATTTGGACTTGGTGAAGTAGATTCGCAAGCCCACTCGACCGGCCCACAAGAGGTACTCGGCCGAGTTGGCAAAGAACTAAAGCCCACTCGATTCTCATTACTCTAGAATGATCGTGTGGAGGGAAGAAAATGAAGAAAATTTTGAATTTTTAAATTTTGGTCAAGGAGCTCGACCACGTGCTAGTCGAGTGTGGGGTCGAGTGGCAGCAAAAAGCAGGTCAAAGATTCCCATTTCAAATTTGAATGGTATGGACGCTCCACTCTTGTCTCCTTGTCCCCTTAGCTTCTTTAAATAGAGCTTGATTCGACCATATACCTCTCACACTCTCTCATTTGCTCAAAACAACTAAATTCAAGTTTAAAATCTCTCTCAAAGTTCATTCTTTTGCTCAAGCTTAGTTTTTTTAAGTTTTTTGGTCACTAATCTATTAACCTTAAGGTTTGAGTCTATTCCCTTCAGTTCTATTCGAAAATGTCTTCAAGGATCACTAGGAAGTCTCAACAAGCGGCTGAAAGCTCCCTGAGTCGTCGTGATGCTCGTCTTGAATCAAGGGGAGAAACTGGAAGAACTACACAACCACCCACTCGGGCAAGCACTCGACCGAGTGGCGGTCCGAGTAGCCGATCGAGCCACATGCCGAGTTCAAGAAATCAATCAGCTGAGGAAGATCCTGAGAGAACCGAAAGTGAAGAAGAAATGGAGCCAACTCTTAGGGAGATCATGAGGAGAAACAAAGCCAAAGGCAAGAGGCCAGCAGTTGAAACTCCACAAGAGGAGGTTGAAAGTGAGAGTGAGGAAGAAGATGAAGAAGAAGAGGGAGAGGATGATGGAGAAGCAGAATCTTGTGGTTTGACAAAGAGGCAACTTTATGAAGCCTTCATGAGGATGGAGTTCCTGGGGACTAGATATCCACACAAGGAAACTATGGAGAAGCTAGCCATAGATGAAGATGTGGAGTATCTTTTTGAGAAGAGCAACCTAACCAAGTTCATGGGGCTTTGCATGGTGTTATAAGGAAGAAAGTTGTGAGTTTCTAGCCACAGTCAAGCTGCACACATTCATAAGCAAGGATGATGAGTTGGGAGCTGGTCATATTGCCTTCACAAACAAGGGAAAGAAGTATGAGCTTCCATTGAAGAAGATAGCCAATGTGTTTGGTTTTGAAGTTGGGAGTAATAGGAGCTTGAGGATACCAAGAGAAGAGCTCTTTGCTGTTTGGGAAACCATTGGAGACAACATCCTTTATTCATCCTCCAAGACTAAGAGTTCAAAGATAAGAAGCCCAGTCCTAAGGTACTTCTACAAGGCCTTAGCAAACACCTTCTTTGCTAGGAAGGAAACTGCAAATCTCAATGAGGGTGAGCTTAAGATGATTGACATGGCTCTCAATGGAATCATCCATAACGCAAGAGATGGAACCATCATTCTTCGGACCACTGTGGAGACTGACCTTGCAATGGTGCTCATTGACCACATGATATATTTGAGAAGTTAGGTGGGCAAGTTGAAAAACAAAGGTTCAAGAGGAGCCCTAACCATTGGAGGCATCATCACTCCAATTTTACAAGTTGCCAAGGTCCCACTTAGAGGAGAAAAGGTCTTACCAGGATGGATTGAATCAAGCTACCTCACCTCTACTCTCATACTAGCAAAGGAGATGCATCAAGAAAATCACATTTTCAACTTTGAGCTTCCAACAGTTGGGAAAAAACAGTTGATCTTACCTAACCAAGAGCTCACCACCATTCAAGAAGGAGCAAACATTGACTTTTGGCCAGCTGATGAGTTCTTGTTTGATGGGATAATTCAAATAAGAGTTGATGAAGCTGGAGATGTGGAAATGGCTGATGGGGAGGAGCAGCTTTACTTTGAGGATTATGAGCCCAACCCAAGGGATAGTAGAGGAGTGAGAGAGATTAGCAAGAGGTTGACTCTTTTGCAAAAGTGGAACAAGTGGCATGGGAAGAAGTTTGATAAGCTAAAGAAGAAGGTGACCAAAATGGTTAAGTCTATCAAAGGCTTAAAGAAGGAGATTGCTGAGCTGAAGAGTGCAAACTCATCTTCAAGCCATTCAAGCCCTTTGAGGAGGAGTAACTCAACTATAGCACTTTCAAGAGTTGCAAACCCTGTGGAACCAGCTAGAGCCTCAATGTATGAACCAAATCAGAGGAAGAGGAGTTAAAGTAGCCAAGAACAACAATTTTCGAGGCACTCGACCGGGTCACTCGAGCACACACTCGACCGAGCACCCCAGATGCACTCGGCCGAGTTCGAACCTAGAACTCCTTATGGCTTCCCAGCTCCAACTGCATATCCAGGATATCCAGGTTACCCTCCCTTCCCACCCCAGTACTTCATGGATCCAGCACTCATGCAGCAGTTCTACCAGCAGCAAGGTCAGAATTTTGGCATCCGCAGTCCAGCTCGACCCCCCCCCCCACTCGACAATGCACTCGACCGAGTGCCAATCGATTGCCATAGTCGAGTTGCCCGAGTCTCCCCCTCCAAGTCAGCAACAAGACCCCCACTACACTTATGAAAGCATGAATGAGGATGTGGACAGCTTCTTCCACAATCCTTGAGGTACCACTATCACCTTTCCTTGTAAATATCATTGCATTTCATGTTGTGTTTTGTTTTTAGTCTTAAATCCTCTTACAAATTTGTCTTACATAGTGGACTGTGTAATTTAAGTTTGGGGGAGGGTTTGGGATAGTATTTGATGTTGTGTTTTGTTTTCTTATTTCACATTTAATCATGATAGTATTTGCATTGCATCTAAGGCATAGAAAAAAACAAAAAAAATTTGAAAATTTTTGCAAAAATTTATAAAAAAAGAGAGTGTTCATAAAGTTTGCATTGCATATTAGGATCTTGTTTAGCATGTTTCATGTAGGACTGTTAAATATTTGCATTAGGGAACTATGATGAGTTTTGCCTTGTTAGCTTGCTAGATTCACTAAACTAGGATCAATGCCCAAGTTAATAGTACTTTGATGCTAGCTGAGTAGCTATAAGCATAAGATTGAACCATGTCTTGAATTCCTGCATTGCATTTGGTCTAAATTGAAGCATGTTGAGATTTAATGCCATTTCCTATTTATAAGAACCTAATATTGACTTTTAATTATCATCTTGTGCATTGTTTTAAACTCATGGATACCATATACATATTTGGATCATCTTTCTCCTTTTTACCACTTTTGTTGATCCAAGTAGCTGATTAAACCATTAAAATCAGTTTCCCTACCGCTTAACCAACCTTTCTTTCAAGCCGTGTTTATTCTTGTGTGTGTGAGGCCTATTTTGGGATTGAACTTGGTAGAAAGTGTTAGGTTTGAACTGACAAGAGTAAAGCCTTGTGTAGTTCTAGTTTGCAATTTTCAAACTAGATAGGACTAGGTGGTTTAATTGTTGGGTTTGGGACTTGGTTGTTTTGAAAAAGAAAAGAAAAGAAAGAGAAAGAAAGAAAGAAAAGGTTAGAGTCTTTAGGAGGAGAATGTGTTTAAGCAAATTTAAGCTCTAGTGAAAGAATGGGAAGTATAAGATTGTTGAAGATGGTTCTAATCAAAGAAAAGAAAGAAAGAAAAGAAGAGTATAGTAAAAAGCTTTTATGTCTTAAAGAATAAGAAGAAAAGAGAACCATAGCAAATAAGAAAGAAACCCCATTCCACTAGGTGATTCAAATAAGAAACCTCTCCTAAGACTTCAAAAAAAAAAAGAGAAAAGGGTATAAGAGAAGTGAAGAAGTTAAAGGGTAGAACTAGGATCATTTGGGTTTAGATTGATAGGATAAACACTTTGGGTGCCTTTGGGTAGACAAGGTTTTGTTCTTGTATGTGTCTAAGTGATCTTACCTTTAGCATTCTTCTAAAGCTCAATTCATTTTTTATGAGAGAACCTTGATATTAATAAGCCCCACTCTAAAAAGAGACTATCATTATCTCTAAAACCTTTTACTACCAAGCCAAATGAGTTTAAGCATTGCATAAGATTAATTCATGTTCTTGATTAATGAATGTTAAAGGAAATGGTTGATTTGAATGCATGTGGATATCTAAGGCTCAAAGCAGTAAAGGTTGAGATAGGCTTGTCTAAAATCTTTAAGTACAGCTCATTCAACTTGCATCATAGTACTAGTAACTTGGACATTGATTCTAGCTGGTCTGTTGGCAAGTTTTAGGAGCTGAGATCCCACATTCAACCCTCACCTACCTTCTTATGTCTTGTTTATTTGCTTGAGGGCAAGCAAAGACTAAGTTTGGGGGTGTTGATGTTCATATAATTTACCTTGTTTTCCCTTAGTATTTTCACTTCTTTTGCATCATTTACCATCTAATTTGGCCCCTCTTGCACAGTTTTAGGAATGTTTATGCATTAGAGCGTAATTGCATGGCATTTGCATGTTTTCTTGCATAAACAGATGATTTTGGAGCCTAAGGAGCATGGAAGGAATGCTGAAGAAGAATGGAGTAGAGAAGAGAAGGAAACAAGAGAGTTAGAGCTGAAGAACCAAGGTCCGGAGTCCCATTCGACTGCCCACTCGACCAGACACTGGACCGTGTGCGGAGATGGACTCAACCGAGTGGAAGGAGCAGAAGAAAAGCCAACTCGACCGGTCACTCGACCGAGCACCACGTCGAGTTGACCGAGCCCCCTAGCTAATTTGTCTTTTAGCATTTTTAAGGCTTCCACTACTTTTCATATAAAAGGACCTTGTACCCTTCAGCCACCAAGAGTCCAGCTTTTTAGATATTCTCAAACCGAGTATTTACCCTTTTGGGAAATATTTCTTTTTGCACTTTTTATTTTCTTAGATCTTGTACTTCTTTGAAGGAGAAAACAAGAGATTCTTCATATTTGTTGATTTCATAACTTTCAAAATATTGAGAATTCGAGTTTGATTCCTTCTTCAATATTGTAGATCTTTGTTTCTGCTATCTATTCATGCAAGTTTCAACATTTTCTGGGGTTATGATTTTGTTTTTCATCATGTGTTCTTGTGAGTAGTTGCTTAGGATCTTGAGGATGGGTTAGGCTGGATTATGTTTGAGGTTTGTTTGATTTGGTCAAGCTTGATTGTTGTAGATCTCTTCTAGGCTAGATGTTCTTAATGCTGATCCTATAACTGAGTTGGTAGGATTTGATCACAAGCCTCTTAGCATCATACCAATGTCTAAGGTGAAAAGATAAGGCTAGATCTAGAGATTTTCATTAGGCATGCAAAGAGATTAGATGTCTTGTTTGATTATTGACTATAGATGATCTGTTGCTTAATGTTTGCTTGTATAAGTTCTTTGCTTTGTGTGAACAAGTCTAGAAATATATGAGCTTGATTGCTTTTGCCATGAGAGTGGATTAACATGTTCTAGGAGATCATTGTCTAGAGATTAGCTCAAGTTGTTTGAGATTTGTTGACCAAGTTAGATGATCTCAATCATTAGTCCAGCCCATGAATCCCTCCTCAAGACCTTCCTTGTTTATTGATTTCTTAGTCTTAATCCTGCTGCTTGCTTGTTGTTTGATTCGCTTTTGTCTTATTCTGTTTTTGTTGCATTGCTCTGTTTTTCGCGTTTGTCCAGCTCGACCCTGCACTCGATCTACACTCGATCGAGTGCTTGCTCGAGTTCATCACCAGAATTCTTGTTTATGCTTTGCATTTGTCCTGTCTCATTTCCTGTTTCATTCTAGTTGCATTTCTGTTGCATTCACTTAGTATTATGTTCATTACTTGTCTTGCATTAGTCCATTACTTGCATAACCATAATTTCTATTTCAGTTCTTATTGCATCATAGCTTTGATTAGTCTGTTCTCTTTACTATTAGCATTTATCTTAGTATCTTTTACTTTCTGCATTTTACATTTCATCAATAGGTTGTTAGTGACAAACACCTTTCATACTTGGCTTGACTTATGCACATCCTGATTGCTTGCAAACTCTCAGATTGGATTGACAACTCTTGTACTACAACAGCATAATGGGAATTGAAACACCCTGCCATCCATTCATTCATCGCTTCATATATCATCATCACTACCCAAAACATGTGTTTCAGTGGGCAGGTTTAAGTCCCATGTTATGTTTGATTCTGGAGCTACTCATAGCTTCATGACTCCGGAGTGCGCAAAGAGTGCTGATATCAGAGGAGATCCCGGGGAACGTGCGGGAGTTGTCAGAGTTGCGGGAGACAAGTTCCTGAGAGTTATTAGCCGAGCGAGGGACGTTGATATTCAGGTTGCAGGAGAGTCATAGCCAACGGAATTGCTTATCACTCCAGTGGAGTTGTATGATGTTATTCTCGGGATGTATTGGTTGCATCGACATAAGGTTCATCTGGATTGCTATCGGGGTAGAGTGGAGTTTGAGCGTCCAGGAGGGAAGTTGGTTTTTGAGGGAGTTAGACCGACTTTGGGGAGTCTCGTGATCTCGGCCATCCAGGCTGGGAAGATGATCGAGAATGGCCATGAGGCTTATTTGGTTACTATTTTGATGTCGGAGTCAGTGGGGCAGTCTACGGTTAGCGGTATTCAGGTTGTTGAGGAGTTTGAGCACGTGTTCCAGTCGTTGCAGGGGTTACCACCATCTCGGTCTGATCCTTTCACGATTGAACTAGAACCAGGGACGACGCCGTTATCCAAGGCTCCTTACAGAATGGCTCTAGTAGAGATGGCAGACTTGAAGAAGCAGTTGGAGGATATGTTGAACAAGGGATTCATCCGTCCTAGTGTATCACCATGGAGAGCGTTGGTGCTGTTTGTTAAGAAGAAGGATGGGAATTTCCGCTTGTACATTGATTATCGAGGTTTGAACCGGGTCACTGTGAAGAACAAGTACCCTCTTCCCAGGATCGATGAGTTGTTGGATCAGTTGAGAGGTACTACTTGGTTCTCCAAGATTGATCTGGCGTCGGGTTATCATCAGATTATGATATATGAGGCAGATGTGAGGAAGACGGCATTCTGGACGAGGTATGGGCATTATGAGTTTGTTGTGATGCCTTTTGAGTTGACTAACGCACCAACAGCGTTCATGAGGTTGATGAACAACGTGTTTCGGAAGTTTCTGGAAGTGTCTATCATCATCTTCATCGACGATATCCTGGTCAATTCTAAGAGTCCAGAGGAGCATGCAGTGCATTTAAGGGCAGTTCTGGAGAAGCTGCGGGAGCATAAGTTGTTTGCTAAGTTGAGCAAGTGTAGTTTCTGGCAGCGGGAGATGGGATTTCTGGGTCACATTGTTTCTGCAGATGGGGTTTCTATAGATCCGGATAAGATTCAGACTATTAGAGATTGGCCTAGACCGCCAAATGCCACTGAGATCAGGAGTTTTCTAGGGTTAGCAGGTTATTGTAGAAGATTTGTACAGGGCTTTGCCAGCAGAGCACGTCCGATGACTAAGTTAACAAGGAAGGATGTTCCTTTTGTCTGGTCACAGGAGTGTGATGAGGGCTTTGCAAGCCTAAAGAAGATGTTGACTACTACTCCAGTGTTTGGCTTTGCCAGAGCAGGGAGAACCCTATGTGGTTTATACTGATGCATCCAGAGTTGGTTTGGGGTGTGTGTTGATGCAGCATGGGAAGGTGATTGCCTACGCTTTGCGGCAGTTGCGGAAGCATGAGGACAACTATCCTACTCATGATTTGGAGATGACTGCTGTAGTTTTTGCCCTGAAGATTTGGAGATCATATCTTTATGGTGCAAAAGTGCAGCTGTTTACATATCATAATAGCCTGAAGTATATATTCACTCAGCCTGAGTTGAATTTGAGGCAGAGGCGGTGGATGGAGCTTGTGGTGGATTATGATTTGGAGATAGCTTATCACCCTGGTAAGGCCAACTTGGTTGCAAATGCTCTGAGTCGGAAGAGGGCAGCTTCGGCTCAGGAGCAGGACATGGAGACTCTGGTAGGAGAGATAGTGTGCTGAGTTTGTGTGCTATTTCTCAGGAGCCGTTGGATTTGGAGGCGGCTGACAGAGCAGACCTTCTGAGTAGGGTGCGGTTGGCTCAGGAGAAGGATTTGGGGCTAGTGAATGCCTCTAAGGTGGTGGATTCAGAGTATCAGGTCTCAGCTAATGGTACTATTTTGGTACACGGGCGGATTTGTGTGCCCAAGGATGAGGAGTTGAGGCTGGAGATCCTGAGAGAGGCTCATTCGAGCAAGTTTTCTTTTTATCCAGGAGCGACTAAGATGTACAGTGACCTCAAGAGGTACTAGCACTGGGTCGGGATGAAGAATGATGTGGCTAGTTGTGTCGCGAGGTCCGATGTGTGTCAGCTAGTGAAGGCTGAGCATCAGGTTCCAGGCGGGTTGCTGAAGAGTCTTCCCATTCCATAGTGGAAGTGGGATATGATCACGATGTTTCGTGGTAGGATTACCATTGTCTCGGACTTTTGATGCTATTTGGGTCATTGTGGACCGGTTGACTAAGTGGGCACATTTTCTGGCTATCAAGAAGACTGATGGAGCAGCGGTCTTAGCTAAGAAATTTGTGAAGGAGATAGTTAGGTTGCACGGGGTGCCAGCGAGTATTGTGTCTTATCTGATAAGGATCCTAAGTTCACTTCGGTATTCTGGAAGGCATTTCAGGCAGAGATGGGTACTAAGGTGCATATGAGTACAACTTATCATCCACAGACAGATGGACAGTTAGAGAGGATGATCCAGACATTGGAGGATTTGCTGAGGATGTGTGTTGGATTGGGGTGGCCATTGGGTGGATCACCTGTGCTTGGCAGAGTTTGCCTACAACAACAATTATCAAGCGAAGTGTATGGGAAGTCGTGTTGTACAACGTTATGTTTGACTCAGGTGGGGGAGAGGAGCATATATGATGCTAGTTTTGTTCAGGAGACCGTAGAGAAGATTCGAGTTCTCAAGCTAAACATGAAGGAAGCCAAGGATAGGCAGAGGAGTTACGTTGATAAGAAGAGGAGAGAAATTAAGTTTCACGTGGGAGACAGAGGGAGACTAAGTTTCGGGGTCCGAACAGGTCAATGACTAAGACTAAGTTTAGTCCAAGGTATATGGGTCCGTTCAGAGTGATTGTGGGCATTTCGGTTAAACTTTGGGTTCGGTTCGGTTTGGTTTATTCGGTTTTCATAAAACTCTAACCAAACTCAACCAAACTTAGTTTGGTTTGGTTTGTGTTTGGGTCGGTTTATATTCGGTTCGGTTTGGTTCGGATTGGTTTTAGTTTGGTTCAAAAAATATCAATTAATGTAACAAATAAATTCATTGTCGTTTGATATCCTAAAATAATCAACAAGTTATATAAGTTGAATAATTCAAATAACTATGAAAAAGGAAAACAAAAAAAACCAACCATATTAAAACTAAAAGCCTAATAACTAGAAGTTTAGTAGAAAAGAAAATTGAAAAAAATCAGCAACAATAATTTACAATAACAATCTTCCATGAAAGCAGAGAGGAGTAGAAGTGAGGAACTAGATATGAATTTGCGTTTTGACGACTGTAGAGTTTTACACTTTATAACATAAGGTTAAAACAATTAAATCCAATTTTATATTAACTAATTCATTAGAAATGTTAAAAAAAAAAAGCCAAACGTGTGCGAGAGAGAGCAAATGCAATCGTGGGTATTACTTGTGAGATTACATATTTATAAATCTAATAATATTAATTAACATAAACACATTGGGTTATCGGTTCGGTTCGGTTTTGAGGGAAAACACAACCAAATGGTTTGAGGGTATATATGGGTTTGGTTTGGGTCGGTTTGAGTTCGGTTGGGTCGGTTCGGTTTGGTTCGGTTCGGTTCAAATGCCCACCCTGGTGGGACCGGTAGCAAATAGGCTGGAGTTGCCTGAGGTTATGCGTGCGTTCCACAAGGTTTTCCATGTGTTGATGTTGCAGAAGTGTCTCTGCGAGGATGATCAGTTGTTGGCTAAGATTCCTGAGGATCTTCAGCCTAACATGACCTTGGAGGCGAGACCAGTGAGGGTTCTCGAGAGAATGATCAAGGAACTTTGAAAGAAGAAGGTTCCTTTGATGAGAGTCCTTTGGGACTGTGATGGTGTTGAGGAGCAGACTTGGGAGCCAGAGGCGAGGATGAAAGCAAGGTTTAAGAAGTGGTATAAGAAGCAAGCTGCAACTTGAGCATGTCTAGCCTGGTTCCATCTGTAATCCGTGGCTGGAGCGGGAATGGAGTATTCCAGCTTATTTCTCTTGTTTACTTGGTCGCTTAGGGGTGGTTTGTTGTGCGAATAAGTAACAAGATGAGGTGGTTCGGGGTACAAAATTTCTGTGAGGCGGTGGTTTTGAGGGAAAGTTTTCTAAAATAAGAGTTTCTAAAAATAGAAAGTTTCCAAAAGTGGAAAGTCTAAAATGGAAAGTTTTATGGGAGTTAAAATTTGTCCATTTTTAGGGGTTGTGAGCCTCTGTGGTGGACTTTTGAGTCATTGTGCCCGTGTGTGGCGGTCTTTTGAGATATTGTGTGGCCTTTGTGGCGGGCTGTTTAGCCAACTGTGTGGCCTTTGTGGCAGGCTGTTTAGCCCATTTATGGCGGGCTGTTTAGCCAATGTGCTTGTTTAGGCGGTTCTTCAGGATGTGTGGTCGTCGTGATGGTCCTTCGGTACGTGTGGCCTGTCGAGGCGATCCTTCGAGATGTATTGTCTTTGTGACGTTCCTTCAGGACGAGAGGTCTTTGTGATGGTCCTTCGGAACAAGTGGTCTTTGTGACGGTCCTTCGGACAAGTGTTTGGTCTTTATGACGGTCTTGTTTAGGATGACTTTGGATGACGATCCGGAGGTGCTGTAGGGTGGCAACCCGAGAGACGAATATTGGACTTCCTTGTATATATTATGGCATGCAGGCTTAGGCCTAAATAGGAGGCAAGAAAAACTCAAGGTTGAGGCCTATGAGTAAAAGGAAAGTCCAAAAGTGGAGAGCAAATAATGCATGGAATGTGAGTCTATCACCTAGAGGTGACCTTCCGTAGATCGGTCGGAGGAGTGCAGGCCGTGGAGATGGTCGCAAGGGAGTCCTTGGCCGATGGTTGTTCGAGATTCAAGGACGAATCTATGTTGGTGGGGGAGAATTGTAACACCCGCAAACCAAAACTGTGCGTTTTGGGGAGGGTGTCGATCGACACCAAGTGTGGTGTTGATCGATACCAATATTCTCTGGTTCGACCAGTTTGATTTTTAATTATCGATTTGGACCGGTTTGGTGTAAGAAAAACCATTGAACCAAGATATTAAAGTGAGAAAACAACCTAGGTCGTGTTTTGTTTTTGTCTCATGCCATTTTTGAGGAAACAAGAGAGAAAAAGTGTTCTTGAGCTTTTGGGAAGAGATTGGTCAGATTCTTGGGTGTTCTTGAGAGATTTGGAGCTAGGAA
Source organism: Camelina laxa (assembly GCA_024034495.1). Classification (NCBI taxonomy): domain Eukaryota; kingdom Viridiplantae; phylum Streptophyta; class Magnoliopsida; order Brassicales; family Brassicaceae; genus Camelina; species Camelina laxa. The sequence continues at coordinate 7,531,256 of CM043884.1, forward strand.
GGAGATAGAACCTTGCTAGGAAGGCTGGATTCGTTCTTTTTTGTGAGAATCTTCCTGCAGAGAGGTGAGTGCATGACCTTGGCTTATCTAAGCCTGATATTCGATTGTCTTGCTTGTTTGGTTTTGTTTGTTGTGTTTTTCTTCCTTGTTTGGGTTGCTATAGGGTTCCTATGGCTTCATATGGCTTGGGGATTGAGTATTGGACAGATTGGAGGAGTTTGGAAGCGAGATTTGACTCTCGGCTTTGAGTGAAACGCGGTTGCAGAGGCAGTGTCGATCGACACCAGGGAAGTTTCGGTCGACACTAGTAAGTGAGCATCGGGCGACACTGTGGGGTAGTGTCGGTCGACACTTGGCTGGTGTCAGTCGACACCTCCCTTCCAGCGAGACTATGGATGTTGTCTGGCATTGCTAGGTTGCTTGAGTGGGGCCTTTAGAACATTGCTAGGTTGCTGGTTCTATGTTTCCTGTTGGTTGAATATTGGATATTGCTTATGCTATAATATTGGTTTTTATTATTGGATATTTATTGGATATTGGTATTTGTTATTCCGCTGTTGATTGTGAATGTGGTTAGGTGACTAGTGGATATGAGACCATTAGTTGTAGTTTATTTATTGTTACTATTATTATTAATTATTTATTATTACTTAAAAAAAAGGGTCGGGTCGTTTCAGTTTGGGTTGTTTCAAAATCCAAGGAAACATAGAGGTATTTGAACCGTTAGATGTACGCCAAAATAAATAATCCATATTTGCATAGAGGAAATAAGCAGATCAATCTTCTATGATTTACAATGGAAATCAATAAAATGGCTAACCATGTGAGTATGATCGAACCAGAGTATGATTGAGCTGGTGGTGTATCCATGGATCATTCCAAACTGAAATAGAATTTTCAGATCCGATTCTTTTAAATGAGCCATATCTGAACCAGAGGGCACGCAGAGATGGTACTCCTCCATCCAAATGATGGTGAGTATAACTTAATTTGATATAGGGGATTAGATTTTCGGTAATATCGTCCTTTAAAAACTTTTGCAAAGAGTGAATCATGTACCACGATCAAATGCCAAAGTTGTTTCGCCAAAAGCGTCGTGTTTATTCCAAGTCCACCACCAGCCTTACTACAACAAAGTTTATTCCAAGAAATCCAATGCATACCTCTCGTGTTTGGCTGTTTGTACTCCACCAAAAATTTGCAACCACACTAGTAAGCTTTGAGGTGATTGTCTTTGGTAGGCGAAAACATGACATAACATGGGTTTGTAAAGTAGAGACGACCGACTTAATCATTACCTCTTTATCCCTGATGTTCATATATTTTACCCTGTTTTCCCTTAGTATATTCACATCTTTTGCATCTTTTGCTATCCATTTTCACCATTATTGCATAGCTTTAGGACTAATCATGCATTAGAGTTTAGTTGCATTGCATTTGCATCTTTTCATGCATAAACAGGTGATTCTGGAGCTCAAGGAGCATGAAAACAATCCTGAGGAGAAGTGAAGCAATCTTGAAGGGAAAGCAAGAGAGTTAAGGCTAAAGAACCAAGCTCCGGAGTCCAGCTCGACCAAGCACTCGACCGAGTGGTGAGATGGACTCGACTGAGTGGAGTGTGCACGAGAGAAGCCAGCTCGACCTGCCACTCGACCGAGCACAGGTCGAGTTGACCGAGCCGTTAACTGTTTTGTCTTTTAGCATCTTTAGGGCTTCCACCTCCTCTACTATAAAAGGGCTTGTACTGCAGCCACCAAAAAAGGACAGCTTTTTAGATATTCTCTAAACCTAGTATTTTACCCTTTTGGGAATTATTCTTTTTGCTTTTTTCATATTTCTTAGATCTTGTACTTGAAAAACACTAAATTCTTCAATATTGTTGGTTTCATAACTTTCTTAATATTGTGAATTCAAGTTTCATTTCTTTTTCAGTATTGAAGATCTCTGTTTTATCTTTCTAGTGATGCAAGTTTCATTATTTTCTGGGTTTTTGACTTTGTTCACCATGTGTTCTTGTGAGTAGTTTGCTTAGGATCTTGAGGATGGGTTAGGCTGGGTTGATCTTGTGGTTTGTTTGATTTGGTCAAGCTTGATTGTTGTAGATCTCTTCTAAGCTAGATGATCTTATTGCTGATCCTATATCTGAGAAGGTAGGGTTTGATTTCAAGCATCTTAGCATCACACCAATGTCTAAGGAGCATAGATACGGCTAGATCTAGAGCTTACCATTAGGCTTGCTAAGAGATTAGAGGTCTTGTTTGGTTTGAGATGTATTGCTTAATGCGTGCTTGTGTAGATTCTTTACTATGTGAGAGCAAGTCTAGAAATGCATAGGTTTGATTGTTTCTTGCCATGAGAGTGGATTAAACATGTCTTAGAATAGTATGTCTAGAGATTAGGTCAAAGTTTGTTTGAGGTTTGTTGACCAAGTTAAATAACCACAATGATTAGTTCAGCCCATGAATCCCTCCTCAGGACCTTCTTTGTTTTTTGATATCTTAGTCTTAATCCTGTTGCTTGATTGTTGTTTGATTCGTTTTTGCATTGCTCTGTTTTTATTGTGTTGCTCTGTTTTCACGTTTATTCTAGCTCGACCCTGTACTCGACCTACACTCGGTCGAGTGCTTGCTCGAGTTCTTCCCCAGAACTTTGTGTTTATGATTTGTGATTGTCTTGTTTCATTCTATTTGCATTTCTGTTGCATTTACTTATTGTCCTGTTCATTATTGTCTTGCATTAGTTCATTATCATAGTTTCTATTTCTGTTCTAGCTTTATATTAGTGTAATCATTCTGTTTCATTTGCATTCAGTTCTTAGTTTTTATATTTTACTTTCTGCATTTTACATTTGTCATCATAGGATTGTTAGTGACAAACATCCTTACATATTGGCTTGACTTAGGCATAATAAACACATCCTTAGTGATCACAAACACTCAGATTGGATTGACACCTCTTATACTGCAACTGCTTAAGGGGAATTGAAACACCTTACCACTCATCCATTCATTGCATACATTCATCATCATTCACACCAACCACCAATAAAAAAATTGTTTCAATTTGGCGCCGTTGCCTATTTGAGTGTGTTTTTGTGACAATTAGGATCCATAAAAGTTTAAGATTAAGTTCGTTTATCAACTTGTTCACTACTGATCTTGTTTCTTCTTCTGCTTGTCTGTGATTGAGTTTCAGGTACCAGCTCGACCATCAACTCGACCACCACTCGACCGAGTGTGTGCTCGAGCACGTGATCGAGTCAGAAGCCGGATACAAATAGACATCAGTTCCCAGTCGACTCGAACACCCACTCGAGCCTGTGCTCGACCGAGTGCCTGTCCGAGTTTGTCCTCGACTCTGTTGATGCAAACAAGGTCGAAAGGTCCTCACAATCTTCAGAGACTCCTTGATCACATCAACAAACCACCAAGGGACCTGAGACAGCAGAAAACAAGGATCTATCGGGAACAAGAACAACAAGTGCTAATGGAGCAACAAGATCAACAAGCTCCAAGAGCAAGAAATATTGGTGCTGGAGATGCACCAAACACACATAACCAGAGAGCTGGTATTGTGCCTCCTATTGTTGCCAACAACAACTTTGAGATCAAAAGTGGATTGATCTCAATGATTCAAGCCAACAAGTTCCATGGGTTGCCAATAGAAGATCCCCTGGACCACCTTGATGAATTTGATAGGATATGTGGTCTCACTAAGATCAATGGAGTCAGTGAGGATGGATTCAAGTTAAGGCTATTCCCCTTCTCACTTGGAGATAAGGCTCACCTTTGGGAGAAGACTCTTCCTACTGGAGCAATAACCACATGGGATGCTTGCAAAAAAGCTTTTTTGGCCAAATTCTTTTCCAATACTAGAACTGCTAGATTGAGAAATGAAATTTCTGGGTTTGCTCAAAGGAATAATGAGAGTTTTTGTGAAGCTTGGGAAAGGTTTAAAGGATTCCAGACTTAGTGTCCTCACCATGGCTTCAGCAATGAGTCCCTTTTAAGTACTTTGTATAGAGGAGTGCTTCCCAAGATCAGAATGCTTCTTGACACAGCCTCAAATGGAAACTTGCTCAACAAAAATGTTGAAGAAGGCTGGGAGTTGGTTGAAAATCTTGCTCAATCAGATGACAACTATACTGAGGACTATGACAGAACCATAAGGTCATCATCAACTGATCAAGAGGACAAGTACAAGAGGGATTTGAAGATGGTCAATGAGAAGCTTGACAAGATCCTTCTTAGCCAACAAAAGTCTATTCAATTCATTGGTGAGGAAGAGGCTCCAGTTCAAGAAGGGGAGACTGAGTTTGTTGAGTTGTGCTACATGCAAAACCAGGGAGGATTCAAAGGCTACAACCAAGGAGGTTTCAAGAACAACAATCTCTCTTATAGGAGTACCAATGTGGCCAACCCTCAAGACCAAGTCTATCCACCTCAATCGCCTCAACAACAACAAAACTACATCCCCAAACAACAACATCAGGTGTTCCAGCCTCAGTTGTGTCCCCCACCAAGGTTTCTGACTAACCAAGGCCAAGAACAAGACTTAAGGGCAATGATGCAACAGTTTTTGATTGGGCAAACACAAGGAAAGATTGAGGAAGCCAAACAGTTTGCTGAGTTGAATCAAAGACTCACATCACAGTACAATGATCTAAACATGAAGTTTGAGGGTCTTAACTCAAGAGTGAAGTATATGGAGAGTAACATTGCCTCTACTTCAGCTCCTAAATTCCCTGGAAAAGCTGTTCAAAATCCAAGAGAGTTCACAGCCAAGGCCATTCAAGTTCATGAGGAAGAAGTCACTGAGGACAGTGAAGTCCAAGTTTAGGGGAATTTATCAGTTACTGAAGCCCCAAGTGACGTTTTTGCAAAGCAACTGGAGTTCGACATTGAACTCGACCAGGTACTCGAACAGCCATCTCGACCGTGTGCATGCTCGAGTGGTCGATCGAGCTGGAGACTCCGAAGCTGTCAAACCTGCTAAGTACATTCCTCCTGCTTACAAGCCTCCACTACCATTTCCAGGGCGTTTTAAAGCACAGAGGATTAAGGAACTAAGGGAGATCATTGAGAAAAAAGAAATGTTGGCTAAGCAACAAGAGGATGAGAGGGTTTTGAAGGAAGAAGTTGTGGTTGAGAAACAAGAGGAAGTGTTGGCTTTACAAGGGGTCATCATTGCTTACCAAGAAGAGGAGAGAGGACCTGCCTTGGAACAGTTTGAAACATATCCTCTCTATAAGGACTTTTTGCTTGACTTGTCAAAGCAAAAGGCTCAAGCCCAAGATGAAAAGGATCTTTAAGACCTTGGAGGAGTTATCATCCCAATCATGCTTAAGGATCCAGGTCCCTTCTATTTACCATGCACATTCAGTTACCGCCACTACAACCAATGCCTATGTGACCTAGGGGCTTCAATTAGTGTCATGCCCTACTCCATTGCACAAAAGTTTGGGAGGACAGATTTCAAACTCACAAACCTCCATGTATGCCTAGCTGATGGGTCAAATAGAGAGGTAGTTGGTAAGTTGGAGAATGTCCCTGTCAAGATAGGGAAGGCAAGAGTTCATACAGATTTTGTGGTTCTGGAGATGGATAAGGAACCTGAAGATCCAATCATTCTTGGGAGGCCATTCTTAGCCACTGTTGGAGCAATCATTGATGTCAAGGAAGGTCTTGTGACCTTGAACATTGCTGAGGATATAGTTATGAGGTTCAACATCTTTAACCCAACCAACCTCCCTACAATTGATGATCAGCCTTTTACTATCAAGGATAAAGGTGGTCAAGAAGGCTTAAGGGATAAGGCAACTCCAAAGGCTGAGCACTCTCTTCAAGAAGAGTGTTGAAAAGCTTAAGAGGTCAGTTCAAGAGTTGACTAGTATGGTTGAGGATCTCAAAGTTAAGCTGAACAAGAGATCTTGGAGGAAAGCAAGACCAAGGCTCAAAATCAAGAAGAAGTATGGTTTGTGTGTTAAGGGTGAGGTTATCAAGGATCAACTTCACAGTGACCAAGAGGTTCCAGGGAGGATTTCATCACCTCCTTGGTATCTAGACAAAGTCTAAGAAGGAAATCAAAGTCAAGCTTAGTGACTTTAAACAAGCTCACTAGGGAGGAAGTCCCTAAGGTATCCTTTGTAAATATAGTTTATTTTCCTTGTAGTTTTGATGTGTTTTCTTTTATGTTTGTGTTGGACAGGCCTTTTAGTGAGAATGTAGTTGGGTAAGGAGATTTGGACTTGGAGAAGGAGACTCACAAGCCGACTCGACCAGCCCACGAGAGGTACTCGACCGAGTTGGAAAGGAACTAAGGCCCATTTGATCTTCAAATCGCTAGAACGATCGAGTGGAGGGAAGAACAAGAAGAAAATTTTGAATTTTCAAACTTTGGTCAAGAGAGCTCGACCATGTACAGTCGAGTGTGGGGTCGAGTGGCAGCAAAAGCAGGTCAAAGATTCTCCATTCGAATTTGAATGGTATGGACGCTCCACCCTTGTCTCCTTGTCCCCTTAGCTTCTTTATATAGAGCTTGCACGAGATTATACCTCTCACACTCTCTCATTTGCTTAAAACAACTAAATTCAAGTTTTAAAATCTCTCCCAAGTTCATCTTGTGCTCAAGCTTTGTTCTTTCAAGTTTTTGGGTCACTAACCTATTAACTTTGAGCTTTGAGTCTATTCCTTTCAGTTCTTTTTGAAAATGTCTTCAAGGATCACCAGAAAGTCTCAACAAATCGCTGCAAGCTCCATGGAACGTCATGATGCTGGCCTTGAATCAAGAAGAGAAGCTGGAAAATCAACTCGACGCCCCACTCAATCATGCACTCGACCGAGTGGTGGTTCGAGCAGCCGGTCGAGCCAGATGCCGTGTCCAAGGAGAGAGTCAGTTGAGGAAGATCCTGAGAGGACTGAAAGTGAGGAGGAAAGGGAGCCAACTCTCAATGAGTTCATGAGGAGACACAAGGCCAAAGGGAAGAGGCCAACAGTTGAGGTTGAGCAAGAGGAGAGTGAAAATAAGAGTGAGGAAGAAAGTGAAGAAGAAGAGTTAATGGATGATGGGGAAGCAGAATCTTGTGGGTTGTCAAAGAGGCAGCTTTATGATGCTTTTATGAGAATGGAGTTCCTGGGGACTAGATATCCACACAAGGAAACCATGGAGAAGCTTGCCATTGATGAAGATGTGGAGTTTATTTTTGAGAAAAGTAACTTAACCAAGTTCATGGGGCTTTGCATGGAGGGCTACAAGGAGGAAAGTTGTGAGTTTCTAGCCACTGTCAAGCTGCATACATATGCAAGGAAAGATCCTGAGGTTGGAGCTGGTCACATCACCTTCACAATCAAGGGGAAGAGGCATGAGCTTTCAATGAAAAAGATAGCCAATGTGTTTGGTTTTGAAGTTGGGAGCCATAGGAGCTTGATGATACCAAGAGAGGAGCTCTATTCAGTTTGGGAAACCATTGGGGACAACAAACTCTACTCATCCTCCAATTCCAAGAGCTCAAGGATAAGGAGCCCAGTCCTAAGGTACTTCCACAAAGCTCTTGCAAACACCTTCTTTGCAAGGAAGGAAACTGGGAATATCAATGAGGAAGAGCTTAAGATGATTAACATGGCTCTCAATGGGATCATCCTCAAGGCAAGAGATGGAACCATCATCCTTGGGAGCACTGTAGAGACTGATCTTGCAATGGTGCTCATTGACCACATGGTTTACTTGAGAAGTTGGGTAGGCAAGTTGGAGAAAAAAGGCTCAAGAGGAGCACTAACTATTGGAGGCATCATTACTCCAATTCTACAAGCTGCCAAGGTTCCACTTAGAGGAGAGAGGGTCTCACCAAGATAGATTGACTCAAGCTACCTCACCTCTACTCTCATCCTAGCCAAGGAGATGCATCAAGGAAATCACATCTTCAATTTTGAGCTTCCAACACTTGGGAAGAAACAAATGACCTTGCCTAACCAAGAGCTCACCACCATTCAAGAAGGAGCCAACATTGACTTTTGGCCAGCTGAGGAGCATTTGTTTGATGGAGTAGTTCAACCTAGAGTTGAGGAAGCTGGGAATGCACAAGTGGCTGATGGGGAGGAACAGTTCTATTATTGAGGATTATGAGCCCAACCCAAGGGATAGTAGAGGAGTGAGGGAGAATAGCAAGAGGTTGACACTTTTGCAAAAGTGGAACAAGTGGCAAGGGAAGAGGTTTGATAAGCTGAAGAAGAAGGTGACCTACATGGCTAAGTCAATCCATTTTTATGAGAGAACCTTGATATTGATAAGCCCCACTCTAAAAAGAGACCATCATTGTCTCTAAAACCTTTTACCTCCAAGCCAAATGAGTTTAAGCATTGCATAGAATTGATTCATGTTCTTGATTTATGAATGTTAAAGGAAATGGTTGATTTGAATGCATGTGGATATCTAAGGCTCAAATCAGTAAAGGTTGTGATATGCTTATCTAAAGTCTTTAAGTACAGCTCATTCAACTTGCATCATAGTACTAGTAACTTGGACATTGATTCTAGATGGTCTATTTGCAAGCTTTAGGAGCTGAGATCCCACTTTCAAACCTCACTTACCTTCTTATGTCTTGCTTATTTGCTTGAGGGCAAGCAAAGACTAAGTTTGGGGGTGTTGATGTTCATATATTTTACCATGTTTTCCCTTAGTATATTCACATCTTTTGCATCTTTTGCTATCCATTTTCACCATTATTGCATAGCTTTAGGACTAATCATGCATTAGAGTTTAGTTGCATTGCATTTGCATCTTTTCATGCATAAACAGGTGATTTTGGAGCTCAAGGAGCATGGAAACAATCCTGAGGAGAAGTGAAGCAATCTTGAAGGGAAAGCAAGAGAGTCAAGGCTGAAGAACCAAGCTCCGGAGTCCAGCTCGACCAAACACTCGACCGAGTGGTGAGATGGACTCGACCGAGTGGAGTGTGCACGAGAGAAGCCAGCTCGACATGCCACTCGACCGAGCACAGGTCGAGTTGACCGAGCCGTTGACTGTTTTGTCTTTTAGCATCTTTAGGGCTTCCACCTCCTCTACTATAAAAGGGCTTGTACCTGCAGCCACCAAAAGAGGGCAGCTTTTTAGATATTCTCTAAACCTAGTATTTTACCCTTTTCGGAATTATTCTTTTTGCTTTTTTATATTTCTTAGATCTTGTACTTGAAAAAGACTAAATTCTTCAATATTGTTGGTTTCATAACTTTCTTAATATTGAGAATTCAAGTTTCATTTCTTTTTCAATATTGAAGATCTCTGTTTTATCTTTCTAGTGATGCAAGTTTCATTATTTTCTGGGTTTTTGACTTTGTTCACCATGTGTTCTTGTGAGTAGTTTGCTTAGGATCTTGAGGATGGGTTAGGCTGGGTTGATCTTGTTGTTTGTTTGATTTGGTCAAGCTTGATTGTTGTAGATCTCTTCTAGGCTAGATGATCTTATTGCTGATCCTATATCTGAGAAGGTAAGGTTTGATTTCAAGCATCTTAGCATCACACCAATGTCTAAGGAGCATAGCTAAGGCTAGATCTAGAGCTTACCATTAGGATTGCTAAGAGATTAGAGGTCTTGTTTGGTTTGAGATGTATTGCTTAATGCGTGCTTGTGTAGATTCTTTACTATGTGAGAGCAAGTCTAGAAATGCATAGGTTTGATTGTTTCTTGCCATGAGAGTGGATTAAACATGTCTTAGAATAGTATGTCTAGAGATTAGGTCAAAGTTTGTTTGAGGTTTGTTGACCAAGTTAAATAACCACAATGATTAGTTCAGCCCATGAATCCCTCCTCAGGACCTTCTTTGTTTTTTGATATCTTAGTCTTAATCCTGTTGCTTGATTGTTGTTTGATTCGTTTTTGCATTGCTCTGTTTTTATTGTGTTGCTCTGTTTTCACGTTTAGTCTAGCTTGACCCTGTACTCGACCTACACTCGGTCGAGTGCTTGCTCGAGTTCTTCCTTAGAACTTTGTGTTTATGATTTGTGATTGTCTTGTTTCATTCTATTTGCATTTCTGTTGCATTTACTTATTGCCCTGTTCATTATTGTCTTGCATTAGTTCATTATCATAGTTTCTATTTTTGTTCTAGCTTTATATTAGTGTAATCATTCTGTTTCATTTGCATTCAGTTCTTAGTTCTTATATTTTACTTTCTGCATTTTACATTTGTCATCATAGGATTGTTAGTGACAAACATCCTTACATATTGGCTTGACTTAGGCATAATAAACACATCCTTAGTGATCACAGACACTCAGATTGGATTGACACCTCTTATACTGCAACTGCATAAGGGAAATTGAAACACCTTACCATCTATCCATTCATTGCATACATTCATCATCATTCACACCAACCACCAATAAAAAACTTGTTTCAATCCCCTTTAGACAAAAGTTTCACCAACCAACTGTTTACCGTACTCTGTAACATTTCTCGAACAAAAGCAAACACTTTTATTTTTTATCCTCCCAGACTCTCCGGTAAGCAGAAATAAGTGCTCATTCCACCTAAGGTTTTAATATCTAACACCATCATTAGATCATTCCTGACGGAATCCTCTACCTTATGCCTAAATTGAATGGATGACTTCACAAAAATTTATTTGTTGTCCAGAGACCGCTCGTACCATTTTAAGATCCCTAAAGTAGCCTCACATTGGTCCTTCTTTGTCTGGCTGAAGAAAAGACTATCATCTACAAATAGTAGATGAGAGATAGAAGGACTTGATCGGGCCACTCTGAATCTGATAATCAATTAATCCTTCTCAGCCTTTCGGATGTCGGCAATTAAAACCTTTGTGCATAACATAAATAAATAGGGAGATAAATTATCCCCCTGGCATATTCCTCTCTCCGACACTATCAATCCATTCGGCTCACCGTTTATAAGAACCTTTACTGGATCGAAGGGATACAAACATCATCCATGTAATCCATTTATCACAAAAACCCATCTTCCGTAATAAATGTTCAATGAACGGTCATTCTACCCTATCATACGCTTTGCTTATATTCGTTTTAATTGCTATAAATATACCCTTGCAGGAAGAATTCATCCGGAGGCCGTGAAACATCTCATAAGCAATGAATATATTATCTGATATAAATTTTCCTTCCACAAATGCGATTGTGTTTTCGTAAATCATTATTTATTAACAGAAATAAGAAAGGAAAAATTCTAAATAAATAATTTATATTTTAGATGTTTAATTTTCATAGCTTTTTGGTTAAAATAAAAATAAATTAAAGTATTCAAAAAATAAATGCTGTTAATTTCAAGATTTCACAAAAAAAAAAACTAAATTCTAATTTACCGTCAACATAATTAATTAATTAATTATTTTTGAATTGCCTTAGCATTGATTTATTTTTTATGTGCATTTTTTTCCTACTGAAAATCTTTCGGTATCAAACATTAAGGGGGGTGTATTCAAAACAGGATTTTAGAAGATTTGTGATTTTTTTTAAAATCCCCTGTTATTCAACTAGTGATTTTAAAATCACATCTCAAATCCACTGTTATTGAATATGAAATTTGTTAAAAATCATTCAAAATCACTCACAATCCACTGTTATTCAATCAACAATTTGCAAAAATCATAACAAATCCACTGTTATTCAAAACCAAATTCTTTTTTTTTATAAAAAAATATAATAGTGATTGTGAGAGACTTTGGGTACATTTTTGTAAGAGAAATCCTATTAAAAAATCTCACCTTTAGAGGTGTGTTTTTGAAGGATTGGTTTTTAAAAAAATCCCAGCTTTTTTCGAAAAACAAATTAGGATTTTACAACAAAACAAATTATGTGCTATTTCTCTATCTCTATCTCTATCTCAGCCTCATAGTACTGTACCTTTCTCTGTTCTCTTCTCCTCTCTCATTTAGAGAGGTTTGCAAAGGCTAAAGAGTGAAGAGAGGTCCCGAGATCAACAGAGGAGTGAAGGAAACGGAGGCATCGTTGACAGAGAGATCAGCGGCGTTGAGAAGGATGAAACAGTATTGGCAACTATGTCGAGCTACATGGCAACAGTTCCGGCGAAGGTGCAGGCGATGAGATCTGGATTGAGGCTAGATCGTAGCGCTTGGGGACGGCGAACTTTGGTAGACAGGCTGACCTTTGAACTGATCCATTTTCGCTCATGTGATTACTTGTAGATTGCATCATAGCTTCAAGTTCTTAGTGATTTGTTACCATCATAGCTTCAAGTTCTTAATAAATGAGTCTCTGGTTGACCAATCAAACACATCACAATCCTGAATCACACTTATTGATACATATATCATTCTCATACATATCTGAATCTTTATTTTCCTGTAGCAGCAAGTTGCATCAACATTATAATTTATAATTTAAATTGGGACGGAGACATATATCTGACGGAGACATGTTCAGTTTGTATTTGTGGTTTTAATTTAAAGCTGGATTCATCTTATTCTGAAATTCAGGCTTCAGCAAGTCTTTCGACATGTGGTAAGTCAAGTCTTATTTGCAACTGTATTGATCAATCTTGATCTAAGCTTAACTTTGATTATAAATGTTGATATATAGGGCCTTGGAGCTGTTGTTGGAGCTGTATCTCGTAACCTTCATGAGCTTCAAAATAATCAAGGAAGATGGGAGATATCACTTCATGTCTCTGTTGTTGAATTTGGTTAACACATTTTCTATATGTTCAATACATATATCATTGTCCCTACAGCAGATGACTATTCCATGAGCCCAGCAACAACGGTGTGCGGTGTTGTAATTGTGCTATTGCAGTGAACCGGAAATATAAGTGATACAAGCAAGAAGAAAAAGAAAACCAACCCCTATACATATTTTTATTACTGTTTAAATACGTATTGTATATGGTATTAACAAAAGGCAACCATAATTGTTAAGAAAAATTGTTTGTGATATGATACCAACCCCTATATGATACCAACCCCTATACGTATGAAAATAAATTTCTAACAATTATGATACCAGCCCCTATACGTATTTTAAGTTTATTGAACATCTTTGTATTCTTTGTGTTATGCTATATGAACATCTCTTGTTTATGGACTCGAGAATCTCTTAAAAACCCACTTAAAAAGTCCTACCAAATCTCATCAAAAAATAAACTATTTTTCTTTTCAAAATAAAAAATAATAATAAATCCACCAAATTAATTAAAATATTTTTAAATCTCTTAGCATTGAAATATTTTTTATCCTCTTTTTTCCTTGAAAATCTTTTTGAATACACCCCCCTAAAAGAAGAACTTTTATTAAGAACTTTCCCATATATAACATTATATCAAGGATATATATAGAGCACTAAAATTCATAGGAATCGAGTCATATATGGACTACAAGGACATTAACAATTATAGTTAAGTGTCCATATATAATGTAAATTTAGATTTCTCTCTTTCTACATGTTATCTCTTTCACTATTGTAATCGTAACATATGAGGAATCTCAATTACTTCGACCAAGAACCAGCGTGATCTAATGAAGTCCAGAGAAAATCTCACCTCCAGTTTGGAGTTAAACTGGTTAAAGTCTCTTGTGTTCTCTCTTGCTTTCTATTTTGTTCTTTCTAATCTAGAGGTATCCTCATCAATCTAAGGGGAGCTCAGAGAAAGGATTGGTTGGGGGCGGTAGTTCATAGGAGGGTATTCTCGTAGCAAAAGTTTGTGGTGCCTGAAGTGGAGTGTCAGAAAAGGGTTGTGGTTCCAATCTCAGAGGATTTTATGGGAAGTTTCTGAATGCTAAGACGCCTCAAGTGGGGAACATTCACATGATTGTGAATAAGCCATGGAGGTTGGGGGATTGTTCAACACTCATTGATGTGTATGCAGTGAATAACTCAACGATTAAATTTCATATTTGAAATGAGGGTAAAAGACACTTTGTTCTGAACCAAGGTATGTTGAACATCATGGTAAGTACGATGATAGTTTTTAAGTGGACCCGTTTTGCAGAGGAGCCACAGCCAGCGATTAGATCAATACCACTATGGGAAACTTTAACAAATGTCCCACCAATGATGTTTACAGATAAGGGTTTGTAGTTTTTAGCAAGTGCAGTGGGAAAACCGATAAGGTTGCATCCAAAGACATAAGCATGTGTCAGTTTCAATGAGGTCTAAATCCTGGTTGGAGCTAACTTAACAAAAGGAGTTTACATTTACCGAAGAAGAAGATGGATGTGGGTCATTTACAAGATTTTTGTTTGGTTGTTGACAGAAATCAAGTTGGTTTAACTGTGGAAAAACCTCAGTTGGATGAAGTTGTTTCTTTACCAACAAGGGAGCCAGTGGTAGAGGCGAGCAAGTCCATTGCTGACTCTATAGAGAAGGATCACATTGAACCTGCAAATGATGTTTGGATCACTCCAAAATTACGTCGCAGCCCAAGAAGAGTTCAAGAGGGGTAAAAGTTTGCTGAGGTTTCCATATTAAAGAATTATTACTCTGTTTTGGGACAAGGGGAGGAGGATAGTGCGAAAGTCGATGTGGATGAGGCTGAGAAGCAGAATGTTAGCGTATAAGAGGCTGTTAGGCTAGTAAACAAACCAGTAAAGAATAGTGAACAGTCTGAGCATATATTGCAATCACGAGTAGCAAAGGACCATTCTCAGCCCCCGTACCTTCCTCGCGGGACTAAGACTGCCAATAAACCAGCCGCCAATCTTCCTACTCAATTGCCCAAGGATAACTTAAGGAATCATACTAAGAAACCTCAAATAAGTATCATTAATGTCAAGTTTCTTGTGGAATGTGTGCGGTCTTAATAAATCTTCAAAACATTCCGTGATAAAGAAATGGGTGGAGGGGAATAATTTTTAGTTTGATCGTTTGTTGGAAACTCGGGTTAAGGAAAGTAAGGCTGCAATGATATGCAGCAAAATTTTTGATGGTTGGTCGTTACTTACAAATTTTGAGCATAAATGGCGTGTCGTATTTGGTATTATGGAAAAGCAATGTGAGATTACTCCTTTTTATAAAAGTGGACAAGACATAACATGCTATGTGAAACTTGAGGATAGATAAGAGGAGAAGAGGAGTTTTGATATGATAATGGGAAGCAATGAGGATGATCAAGTGGAAGCTGAGCTTGTTCCTGAGGATGCTATGCTTGTACCAGTTGGACCAATGACAAGGGCAAAGACCAAACAGCTTGCTGGGGCAGTTCATTTGATATTTGAAGATATTTGGAGCAAAGAGAACATGAAAAATTCTATTGGGAATTATATATATCAAGTCCAGCCCACTTTGAGCCTACTACAAGCCAAAGAAAGCCCAAAATAATGACTTTATTTTGTGATCAAAGAAGAGTGACGAAAATAAGAGATACATGCACCAAAAGTCACTTTGGAGGAAGGAAACATGCACCAAGAGTTGGGTCTTCATTCAACTATCTATTTTTATTGTCTTTTAGTTTCAAGAATAATTAATACTTGACTTTGTCACCAAGTTTTCTATCCCTATATAAACACATGTAATCTCAGTTGAGAAAGGCATTCAATCAAGAAATCTTTTATCTTTTATTTGAGAGTTGTAAACTCCTTTGGAACTTGTTCTTTCTCCTTGGTGGGTTACATCAAAGAGTTTTCGGTATATCAAGTGATTTTGCCGCACTTGACGTTGCCATTCACTAGCTGAGGATTGAAGAGTCGTTACAAGAGAGTCTAGGGCACAAGGATTTTTGAGATTCGTCTCACGCCTTGTCATCTGTCTCCGCAAAGCTTCTATCTAAAGTTCCACCGCATTGCTTTGTTTGGTTTGTTTTAAGAGAGTTTGGGGCATAAAGATTTTCGAGTTCATCTCACACCTTATCATCCAGCTTTGCGAGCCATCAGAGTTATAGGATTATCAGTCTACCTACCTTAGAGCGTCGATTCCTTGGGAGGATCACATCAAGTGGTATCAGAGCCCGCTCAAGGACTTTTGGTATTCTTCTGATCAAAACCTTTCATCTTCTCACCTATCCATCTTTTCATCTTCTCATCTATCCATCTTTTCATCTTCTCATCTTCTATCTTTTCATCTTCTTTGTTTCACCTTCTTTCTTTTTTCTATCTTTTGTAAAAAAAAAAAAAAAAAAAAGAACCCGTTCTTTTCTTCACAAAAAACAAAAAGAACCTGCTCTTATATATTTCTCTCTATCAATCTATTCCATTCTAATTCTTCTGTTTGGGTAACAAATTCAGGAACACTTTGGTATCTCATTGAGTTGAGTGGGATTAGTTCTACTGGAACCTTGGAGAAAACCACTACTGTGAGGACATTTTGAGAGATTGAGTGAAACACTTGTGGGAAACACTTGTGAGATCTTTTTGTTTTACTAACTTGTTTTGCAGGAAAAAAAATGGCTTTTAATGAAGGAGAAAACTCTGAAATCAACAACCCTAGAAGAGAAGAGGTTGCAGGTCTTTCGCCAATACAAATGGAGGCATTGACGGGGCATTTTACGCGGTTGTTTCAGACTGAGATGGAGGCTTTGAACCAGTAGTTGGATAGAGCACCACAGCCTCAACAACAGTCCGAAGAGGAACCAGGTCGGAGGGGCAGAGTTCGGCCTAGACATAACAGCGATGAAGAAGATGACTACTATAACCAAAGAGGCAATTCATCTAGTGAGGGTCAAAGGCGTACAAGACAAAACAAAGAGGCTAGAGGGAGAAATGATGATGATTTGAGAGGGATCAAGCTGAAAATACCGTCATTCTATGGATAGAATGATCCAGATGCTTACTTGGAGTGGGAAAAGAAAATTGAGTTAGTCTTTAGGTGTCAAGACTATTCAGACCGCAAGAAGGTTCAAGTAGCCGCTACAGAGTTTTATGATTATGCGATCAACTGGTGGGATCAACTGGTTACTAGCAGGATGTACCGACGAGTCCAGCCTGTTGACACATGGGATGAACTAAAAGCAGTTATGAGAAAGAGATTTGTGCCCAGCCACTACAACAGAGAGTTGCATCAGAAACTGAGACGTCTAAGTCAAGGCAGCAAGAGTATAGAGGATTACTTCCAAGAGATGGAGTATCTTATGATTAAAGCTGATATATAAGAAGAAGGAGATGCAACTGTGGCAAGGTTTCTAGGAGGATTGGCCAGAAATATTCAAGATCAAATGGAGTTGCAGACTTATGAAGACTTGGAAGAGATGTTGCACAAGGCGATTCTGATTGAGGAGCAAATTAAGAGGAAGAGCAGTAATGGACAAGTTGTTGGTTCTAGTTCAAAGCCGAGTTACTACAAGGAGGAGAAGTCAAGTTTTCGGCCGAGAACAGAATTCCAACCAAATGTTGGACAAGAGTTAAAAGGAAAAGCTGAGGCTACTCACACAAGGAACCGAGATATACAATGCTTCAGATGTCATTGGATAGGACACTATGCTAGCCGATGTCCAAACCAGCGAACCATGATATTGATGGAGAATGGAGAGATTGAAACCGAGGAAGAGAAAGAATTTGATTCTACTTCATCTTTGGAAGAACATGAGGTTTGTGCTACAGAGGGAAAATTGTTGGTTACGCAAAGAGCTTTGGTGATGCAAGACAAGATCCAGGAAGTACAACAACGAGAAAACTTGTTCCACACAAGGTGTTTGGTGAAGGATAAAGTGTGCAGTCTTATCATTGATGGAGGAAGTTGTACTAATGTTGCTAGCACTATTGTGGTGGAGAAGCTGAAGTTGGATACAAAGAAGCATCCCAGACCATATAATATTCAGTGGTTGAACAACCAAAGGAATATGAAGGTTAATCATCAAGTGTTGATTCCCTTATCCATTGGGAAGTATGAAGATGAAGTGTTGTGTGATATATTGCCCATGGAATCAAGTCACATTTTGTTTGGAAGGCCATGTCAGTTTGATCGCAAGGTTAATCATGACGGCTACACCAACAAACATTCTTTTGAGCACAGAGGGAAAAAGATCACACTAGTTCCATTAACACCACAAGAGGTCTACGAAGATCAGCTACAACTTGGAAAGAACAATGTGAGTGAACCCCTAAACACTAAAAATCACAACGAAGAGAGAGATTGTGTTTGAGAAAAGCCCAGCCAAAGGCCTTTGAGAGTAACCTAGTGAGACAACCTAATTTCTTTGTGAGAGCAAGTGAGATTAAGAGAGCTTTATTCTTGGATCAAGCTATCATTATGCTTATGTACAAGGAAACTCTCATGAGTTTGACTAATCTTGAGCCGGAACTTCCGAGCAATATTGTTTCTCTTTTGCAGGACTATGGCGATGTTTTTCCAGAAGAAAACCCAGATGGTTTGCCACCAATTCGGGGAATTGAACATCAAATAGACTTTTTCCCAGGAGCTTCACTTCCTAATAGGCCAGCCTATAGAACCAATCCTATGGAGACAAAGGAGCTGCAAAAACAAGTTAGTGAGCTCATGGAAAAGGGATACATTAGGTAGAGCATGAGCCCATGTGCTGTGCCGGTGTTACTTGTGCCAAAAAAGGATGGTAGTTAGAGGATGTGCGTGGATTGCAGAGCCATCAACAATATCACTGTAAAGTATCGCCACCCTATCCCTCGCTTAGATGACATGCTAGATGAGTTACATGGGTCTTGTGTGTTTTCTAAAATTGATCTTAAGAGTGGATATCACCAAATTCGTATGAAGGAGGGTGATGAGTGGAAAACTGCATTTAAGACTAAGCATGGATTATATAAATGGCTTGTGATGTCTTTTGGGTTAACGAATGCACCTAGTACTTTTATAAGGTTAATGTATCATGTCTTGAGAGCATTCATAGGAGTTTTTGTGGTTGTTGATAGATTTTCTAAGATTGCACACTTCATTCCATGTCACAAAATTGATGATGCTTCAAACGTTGCTGATTTGTTCTTTAGAGAAGTTGTTCGATTGCATGGCATGCCTAGAACTATTGTCTCTGATAGGGATACTAAGTTCTTAAGCTATTTTTGGAAAACTTTGTGGTCTAAGTTAGGACTAAGTTGTTGTTTTCAACTACTTGTCATCCTCAAACTGATGGAAAAACTGAAGTAGTGAATAGAATTTTGTCTACACTTTTGCGTGCTATCATTAAGAAGAACATCAAATCTTGGAAAGATTGTTTTCCTCATGTTGAGTTTGCATATAATCATTAAGTTCATTCTGCTACTAAGTATTCCTCTTTCCAAATTGTTTATGGTTTTAATCCTTTAACATCTTTGGATCTAATCCCTTTACCTTTGAGTGAAAGAGTTAGTATGGATGGGAGAAAGAAAGCTGAACTGGTTAAGCAGATTCATGAGAAGGCACGACTCAACATTGAAGCAAGGACAAAGCAGTATGAGAAGCAAGCAAACAAAGGAAGACGCCAGCTGGTTTTTGAAGTGGGAGATCTAGTTTGGATACATCTGAGAAAGGAACATTTTCCAGCTGAAAGAGAGTCTAAACTAATGCCAAGGGTCGATGGTCCATTCAAAGTCTTGACGAAAATCAGTGACAATGCTTACAAGCTTGATTTGCAAGGTAAGTACAAAGTGAGTTCCATTTTTAATGTTTCTGATTTGGCTCCATTTGTTGCAGATGATTCAAATTTGAGGACAAATCCTTTTGAAGAGGAGGGGCATGATATGATAATGGGAAGCAATGAGGATGATCAAGTGGAAGTTGAGCTTGTTCCTGAGGATGCGATGCTTGTACCAGTTGGACCAATGACAAGGGCAAGGACCAAACAGCCTGCTGGGGCAGTTCATTTGATATTTGAAGATATTTGGAGCAAAGAGAACATGGAAATTTCTATTGGGAATGATGATAGACAGGTTTTCACCCAGGGTATCAATTCCCTATGCAGTTGTAGTACAAAGGGTTATCAATCCAAATGGTTGTCTATTGCTAGCAGGAAGGATATGATCTGAACAATACAAGTCAAGCCAAGCAAATAGGGTTTTGGTTCTAACAGTCCTAAAATAAATGAAAGAAAAGAATATAAACAAAGAAACCACACGACCTAAGCACTCGATGCAAGCAATCGAGTATAGGATCGAGTGGGGTGATCGAGTAAGAAAGTGAGATATAAACAGCTCGAGGTATTACTCGATACAGGTTATCGTGTACCTGATTCGGTAAGTGGTCGAGTAAGTAAAGAAAATGTAAACAAATAAAATATGAAAGCTCCTAAGGATGGGGTAATCGAATCCTAAGTATTCTTGACCAGTACAGATGCCTTACATGCCTCAAGCAATTATTTCCTAGACAATGAACCTCTAAAACTTTGTCATCAAACTCTCGCACTAGCAACAATCAACCTTGATAACATCACCACACTCTCGCACTAGCAATATGACCAAGCAGGCATTAAGATCGATTCATTATTGTCATTAAACTCAAACTCATCTAATCTCTTACTCAGAGTCAAGTAAACCTCTAGCATTGGCTAAATCATGCATCTTATCTACACCTCTCTGTCGCTAAAACGCCTAGATCTAATCTCAACCTCTCGGTCTGTTGACAACATTAAGAACACCAACCTAGAAGGAAATCTATCATTCATTTACAATCAAACTAAGGCATCCTAACCGATCAAGAAGACAAAATCATCTCTCCCATCCCTAGAAACTTTGCTAAACTACTCGGACATGATAACAAGAAATAAAGCAACAAAAATGAATGAAAATTGCATTGTATTAAAAGATAGAGTATAGTAGAAAGAGTACAGGATAGAAATCTAAGAAAACTAGAAAAACTATAAAATAAAAATGCAAAACAAAAAGGAAAATGTTTGAGTCGCTTACTTCTCTCACATAAGCTCTCGCTCTCTGGTTTGAGGGTATGCGGTGTGCTCGTTTGCGAGCTAGGGGAAGAGGGGGTTTATATATGCAAACCCTTTTGACCTAGCTTTCCAGACCTGCCCGATGGTCTACTCGATGGGTTACACGAGAGTAAAGTGGGGTTACTCCTCGGGTGGATCTTCGGGTTGCTCTTCATGCTCTTGGATCCTCCTCGATCGTGTTGGGGTTCGGACTTGTTCTTGAAGCTCGATGGCTCCTTCGGGTACATGCTCGAGTTGTCCTTGTTTTTCCCCATTTTTGGCTCTTTAGCACATGTTTTCATCTAAAATATGCAAATGCAGAAATGCAACACCCTAAGTGGTCTAAAAGTGAATTCCTACAGTTAATGACCTAAAAGTTAGAGGTATGTACAATGCAAAATATGGACAAAAAGGGATGCTAAAAACATATAAATTAGAGAGTTATCACACCCCCAAACTTAAATCTTGCTAGTCCTCGAGCAAAGAAGTAAGACGGTGCAGTTTGAAAGCGGGGACTCATAACCTTTATATGCTAAGCAAAGGATTCAAGCTATAGTCCTTAAAGATAGTTTAATGGTGATAAGATCAATCAACATACTTACAAATATTTTTCTATGCTTATTACCATGCATCGATCTAGTTCAACCTCCAACTAAAGATAAAGAACATCTCGTTCACATTCAATTAAGTGTTTGGCGAATTCTTGCAAATGGGAAGTGAATCAAGCTTAATCGGTTTCAAGGGTAGGATTTTTTGGTGAGGTGGTTTCAAACAAATTCTTTGGGTGGTTTTCTCTCAAAAGAATGAATGCTAGACAGTTGTGAAAACTATCTAAGACTGAGAACAATTTGGGCATACAAAGGTTAACTCTTGATGATCTACCCTTTTCTCATCCACTTTCATTTTTTTTTTTATATATATATATAGTATCAAACCCCCTAGAATTAAACTACCCACAACCTTGATTTTAACTCTCTTTTTTTTACTCCCTAAGGTTTAGACTTTAAAACTTATAGCTCCTTTTTTTTTATATTCTTTCTTTGCTAAACTCCTAATATATATATTTCTTTTCTTTTCTTACTAGGAGACTATAGCAAGATCTTCTCTCATTTTTTTTTTTTTTGAATTTAGAGACTTACAGCTTATTTATTCTAACCTTAGGGACTTTTTTTTTTCACAACCCAACCCCAAATAAACATTCTAACCACCTATCTTTCAAAACCGAACCTATTAGCTAGATCAAATTCTAACTTAGATAAATCAAAAGGCAGTTCTTTGTCGTTCTCAATACTCTGAAGGTTTCACAACCTATAGCACAATGAAAGAGGCCTCACTCAACAATTCACAACAAAGTTTAAAAGAAAGGTTTGGGTTCGTGGGTAGGACAAATGAATCGGGTTAAACGAGAAGGTTGGTAAAAATGGAGTGCTAACCCGAGTTTAGAGTTACCATGAGCAAGTGTTCATGTTCCATAAGCAAGACAATTAAAGTTCAAATTTAATCCAATAATATAGAGATGTTCTAATGCTCAAGCAAGTGGAGGAAGTATTCAAACGACACAAGGGTCTAAGCAAAGATTTTTCATTTTTTCCAAAGATTGATCTAGCAACAATGAACTGTGACTAAGGGATGTAGCTTCAATCCTAAGGTTTGATTTTAAACAAGGTAGTTTTAATCATTGTCCCCTAAGATGCATATGCAACAATCCTATATGAAACAAACTAGACTCAATCCTAATATCTAAATGCAACTACATGAACACTTTTTTAAAAAAAAATTTTTTTTTTCAAATTTTTTTGGGTTTTTTAATGCACATAGATGCAGACTCAAATGAATAAAACTAGCATGCAAAAATTTGAAATAATAAAAATAAGAAAATAAAACACAATTTTAAATACATTCTAGGACCCTCCCCCAAACTTAAATTACACAGTCCCTGTGTAAATAAAAGTTGGAAAAAGAATCCAAGAATCACACAAAATGAATTAAACTAAATGCAATGATATATACAAGGGTTGGATGAAATGGGTACCTCATGGGTTGGAGAAGAAGGAGGTTGCAGCAGCCTCCATACTCGCGAACGTGTAGCCGGGGTCATCTCTGGCTTCAGCAGGTGCCGGTGTTTACTCGTCAGAGAGCTTAGAAATGCGCATAGACGACTTACTCGGACCAGCATCCGAGGAGTTGATCGAGGGTGGGATCGTGTAGCTCATCGGGTAGGGCAAAAGGACTGAAGAGAGAAAACACTAAAAACATGTAAACAATATTTACAGACATGCCTTTGGGATTTCCTCCCAAGTGAGCTTGTTTATAGTCTCTAAGCTTGACTTTCAATTCATCTCAGACTGGCGCGTGATCGTCGAGACGCAGAGATGATTCCTCCTCTGTGGTCTCATTTGCCATGTACCTCTTCACCTCTGCCCATTCACAGTAAATTCATTCGTATTTTTATCAAGCAAAGTGACCGCTCCATAAGGCAGAACTTCTTTAATTTCGAAGGGTCCTGACCATCTTGACTTGAGCTTCCCAGGGAATAGCCAAAGCTTTGAGTTGAACAAAAGGACTTTGTCTCCAGCCTTTAAATCCTTGTGTCGGAATTTCTTGTCATGAAAAGCTTTGGTTCTTTCCTTGTATATTCTAGAATTATCATAAGCCTCCAGCCGTATCTCATCGAGTTCATGGAGATCCATTACTCTCTTTTCTTGGGCAGTCTTTATATCCAAATTCAGCAGCTTGGTCACCCACATTGCTTTGTATTCAACCTCGACCGGAAGGTGACAGTTTTTTCCGTATAGAAGCTGGAAAGGTGTCCGCCCAATCGGTGTTTTGTAGGCGGTCCTATAAGCCCATAGTGCATCATCTAGCTTGAATGCCCAATCCTTTTTTTGTGATTCCCACGATTTGTGCTAATATCGCTTTGATCTGTTTGTTGCTCACTTCCACTTGTCCGTTGGTTCGTGGGTGATAAGCTGTCGCGACTTTATCCTTGACTCCGTGCTTTTTCAGCAGGCCATCGAAAACCCTGTTAATGATGTGGGTTCTTCCATCACTGATCACTACTCTTGGGATTCCAAATCTAGGGAATATTATGCTTTTGAACATCTTCATTACGACCTTGTGATCGTTCGTCGGGCTGGCGATTGCTTCTACCCATTTCAAGACATAATCGACTGCTACTAGGATGTACATGTTTCCATTTGAGGGTGGGTTAAAAGGTCCCATGAAATCTATTCCCCAGACATAAAAAATTTCGACTTCTAAGATTGGATGTTGAGGCATTTCATTTCGTCGACCTATGTTACCCATTTTCTGGCACGAATCACATTTTGCTATGAAGAGCTGTGCGTCCTTAAACATTGTTGGCCACCAAAGACCGGCTTGGAGTATCTTTTTGACTGTTTTGAAGGTTGCAAAATGTCCTCCATAGGCGGACCCATGACAGTGCTCCAATACTCCTTGGACTTCCTCCTTTGCTATACATCGTCTGAACAGGCCATCCGTCCTTTTTTTGTAAAGATAAGGTTTTGTCCCAATAGTAGTTTTTGATATCCCTGAAGAACTTCTTCTTTCTTTGAGCGTCATAGTCCTCAGGAATTTCCCCACACACCATGTAGTTCACAAGTCTGAGTACCAGGGGAGCTTAGCCGACTCGATAGACATGAACTCGATCAACTCGGTCGAATCGGGGATCAAGTAAGCGATCGTGTGTCCGATCGTGTGGCTCATTTCTTCCAAGAAGGCGATGTGCATCAGTCTTTCCTCGGGCATTGAGTCGTCTATTGGGAGTGGATCTTTGATTCTCATTCTGGACAGATGGTCTGCTACTCCGTTTTCAATTCCTTTTTTTATCCAGGATCTCTATATCGAATTCTTGCAGAAGAAGGATCCATCTGAGGAGCCTAGGCTTTGTGTCCTTTTTTGAGTAAATGTACCGTAGGGCGGCATGATCCGTGTAGACAATCACCTTAGAACCGACTAAGTAGCTTATGAACTTCTCAAACGCAAAGACCACAGCAAGGAGTTCCTTTTCAGTTGTCGCATACCTCGTCTGGGCATCGTCCATGGTTTTGCTGGCGTAGTAGATTACATGGAGCTTTTTATCTATTCTCTAACCTAGTACTGCTCCCACAACGTAGTCTGACGCGTCACACATAATCTCGAAGGGATGGTCTCAGTTAGGAGCTTGAACTATTGGTGCGCTCACCAAAGCTTCCTTTATCTTGTTGAAGGCGTCTAAACAGTATTTGTCGACAATAAACTCCGCTTCTTTGCAATGTAGTCGCGTTAATGGTCGTGCGATCATAGAGAAGTCTTTAATGAATCGCCTGTAGAACCCTGCGGGACCTAAAAAGCTTCTAACATCTCTCACTGATTTAGGGGGTTGCAGCTGAACCATAACTTCGATCTTAGCCTTGTCGACCTCTATCCCCTTTTCTGAGATCTTGTGCCCCAAAACTATTCCCTCCTGGACCATAAAGTGGCACTTTTCCCAGTTTAACACTAGATTGATTTCTTCGCACCTTTTTATCACCTTGCAGAGGTTTGACAGACATGATGAGAAAGAAGCTCCATATACTGAAAAGTCGTCCGTGAAAACCTCCACCATTTATTCTATTAAATCAGAGAAGATAGATGTCATGCATCTTTGAAAAGTCGTGGGAGCGTTGCACAAACCGAAAGGCATCCTCTTATAGGCAAAGGTTCTATAAGGGCAGGTAAACGTTATCTTCTCCTGGTCAGCAGGGTGTATTGGGATTTGGAAAAAACCACTATACCCATCAAGGAAACAGTAGTTAAGGGTGGTTAGCCAGTCGTTCCAGCATCTGATCTATGAAAGGCAGGGGGAAATGATCCTTCCTCGAGGCTGCGTTAAGCTTCCTATAGTCAATACACATTCAATGACCAGTTATTGTCCTCGTGGGAATTAGCTCATCTTTCTCGTTTTTGACGACGGTGATTCCTCCTTTCTTTGGAACGCAGTGCACCGGGGAAACCCAAGTACTATCAGTAATAGGGTAGATAACTCCAGCATCGAGCAGCTTTAAAATTTCCTGATATAGGAACCCAGATGAGGGAATCCACGTGGATAGATGGAAATAGACAAATGGTTGATAACACGGTTCTGCCTATTCGTTGGATGATAGGTGGAATGCAGTGAAGAGATGGTGAATAGACAAATGGTTGAAAACACTATTCTGTGTATTCGGTAGCAGTGGAAGATGAAGAGATAGATGGGTGGAGTGAAGGACGCCACACAGATCTGTGAAAGGATCTATGATAAGTCAAATCTCAGTCTTCAAGGATGCACACACAAGAAGAAGGAGAAAAGGGTAGTTGCTTCTATCTTAGAAGGAAACCTAAGAAAACTCTCATTTTTATTTCATAAAAAACTTAAAAGGTTACAATGCTGAGAAGGGACCTTATATAACGATCCAGCAGCGGGGGACCTTCTAGGGTCGAAATTTATTACAAATAAAAGGACTAAACTTGCAAAAAAAACAGACTCAATTTTAGGACCTAAATAAATAAAGACTCATAAATACCCAACGGTCGATTCCTGCAAAACAAGAAAAGAACCATTTATTATTTGAATTCAAACACTTACCTTGATAATAGCTCTCATGCACTCTCCAGCCCTTCGTTGATTGCTTCGGAAATGATGAAAAGAACGGGTTCTTTAATTCCTTGTAAAACCGGCAAAAATGATGCTTTTGGAGCCTTCTCTTTGGAATCTTCTAGCTCAATGAGAGTAATCAGACTTTCAATGGACTTGTTGAATTGTTTCCTTAATGTTCTTGCTCCCAACCTTGTCATAGGTTTGTGTATCATTGTTGGCAGAACGGGTTCTTTAGGAAATGGTAGAACGGGTTCTTCAGGAAGTGGAAGAACGGGTTCTTCAGGAAGTGGAAGAACGGGGTCTTCGGGCAATGGCAGAACGGGTTCTTCGGGAAGTTGACTATCGATGTTCTCATCATTCCCTCCCTCTTGAGAAAGTTCTGTCTGCAGAACTATTTCATCTGCATGGAAAGGAGATAAATCAGCAACATTAAAGGTAGGAGAAATGTTCAACTCACCTGGTAGCTCAATCTTGTAGGCATTGTCTTTGATTTTCTCTAAGACCCAAAATGGTCCATCTCCTCCTGGTGACAGCTTAAATTTTCTCTCCTTGGGAAATTTCTCTTTTCTCATGTGTAACTAGACCCAATCTCCAGGTTCAAACGTCAGCTCTTGCGGTGCTTATCTGCATGCTCTTTGTTCTTTGCGCTTTTCTTCTCAAGATTCTCTTTAACCTTTTGGTGGAGTTTCTTCACAAAATCAGCTTTGGTGACTCCTTCTGCACTAGAGTAAACAGCTTGGGGCAGAGGTGTGATGTCTAATGGGGTTAGAGGATTAAAACCGTAGACAACTTCAAATGGAGAGAATTTGGTACTAGAATGCTTAGCATGATTATAAGCAAATTCAATATAGGGTAAACAGGATAACCAGTTTCAGAGATTCTTACCCACCGTAGCTCTTAAAAGAGTGGAGAGAGTACAATTAACTACCTCAGTTTGGCCATCAGTTTGAGGATGACAAGTGGTGGAGAAGAGTAGCTTAGTTCCTAGCTTTTTCCACAAAGTCTTCCAAAAGTGGCTGAGAAATTTGGTGTCTCGATCTGAAACAATGGTCCTTGGGATTCCATGTAAACGCACAACTTCTTTGAAAAAGAGTTCAGCAGTTTGAGTAGCATCATTTGTCTTGTTACATGGAATGAAATGCGCCATTTTAGAGAACCGGTCCATAAACAAAATCCATAGAAATATCTACCCAGGATTGGTTAGGAATAGGCAAATGCATATATAAACTATAAGGATGTGACCTGGATTTTGCTTTCAAGCAAGTGATGCACTTTGCACAGAACATTTCCACATCTTTTTTCAAATGTGGCTAAAAGAAATGTTCCATAAGAACACTTAGAGTTTTATCACGTCCAAAATGTCCCATAAGTCCTGCTCCATATGCTTCTCCTATTAGTAGCTCTCTCATGGATCCTAGCGGAATGCACAGTCTTTTGTCTTTAAAGAGAAATCCATCATGTTGGTAGTATGACCCATAAGCGGCGTTGCTTGTTTCCTTAAAGGTTTCTTTGAAATCTGGATCCTCCTCATATAGACCTTTGATATGATCAAATCCCATGACTTTAGCCTCCATTGTTGATGTTCATATATTTTACCCTGTTTTCCTTTAGTTTATTCACATCATTTGCATCTTTTGCTATCTATTTTTACCATTATTGCATAGCTTTAGGACTAATCATGCAGTAGAGTATAGTTGCATTGCATATGCATCTTTTCATGCATAAACAGGTGATTTTGGAGCTTAAGGAGCATGGAAGCAAGGCTGAGGAGAAGTGAAGCAATCATGAAGGGAAAGCAAGAGAGTTAAGGCTGAAAAACCAAGGTCCGAGGTCCAAATCGACCCCACACTCGACCAGGCACTCGACCGTGTGGAGAGAGGGACTCGACCGAGTGGAAGAAGATCAAGAGAAGCCAGCTCGACCGGTCACTCGACCGAGCACCGGGTCGAGCTGGACGAGCCGCCTGGCTATTTTGTCTTTTAGCTTTTTTAGGGCTTCCACTACTTTTTCTATTTAAGGGCCTTGTACCCTCAGCCACCAAGGTGTGCAACTTTTTAGAGAGTCAGAAACGAGTTTTTACCTTTTAGGGAATTATTCCCTTTGCACATTTTTATTTTTTAGATCTTGTACTTGTTTTAGAGGAAGAACATAGAATCTCTCCAAATTGTTGGTTCCATAACTTTCAATATATTGAGAATTTGAGTTTGATTCCTTTTTCATTATTGTAGATCTCTGTCTTATCTTTCATTTGATGCAAGTTTCAGCATTTTCTGGGTTTATGACTTTGATGTTCATCATGTGTTCTTGTGAGTAGTTGTTTAGGATCTTGAGGATGGGTTAGGCTGGATTATCTTTGAGG
Organism: Camelina laxa; assembly: GCA_024034495.1. Taxonomy (NCBI): domain Eukaryota; kingdom Viridiplantae; phylum Streptophyta; class Magnoliopsida; order Brassicales; family Brassicaceae; genus Camelina; species Camelina laxa. Next base: position 7,560,011 of record CM043884.1, read on the forward strand.
CTTGTTTGATTTAAACAAGCTTGATTGTTGTAGATCTCTTCTAGTCTAGATGTTCTTATTGCTGATCCTATATCTAAGAGGGTAGGATCTGATCTCAAGCATCTTAGCATCATACCAATGTTTAAGGAGCATAGATAAGGCTAGATCTAGAGTTTACCATTAGGCTTGCTAAGAGATTAGAGGTCTTGTTTGGTATTTGACATATTGCTTAATGCATGCTTGTGTAGATTCTTTACTGTGTGAGAACAAGTCTAGAGATGCATGAGTTTGATTGTTTCTTGCCATGAGAGTGGATTAAACTTGTCTTAGATAAATATTGTCTAGAGATTAGCTCAAGTTGTTTGAGATTTGTTAACCAAGTTAGATGACCTCAATCATTAGTCCAGCCCATGAATCCCTCCTCAAGGCCTTCTTTGTTTATTGATTTCATAGTCTTAATCCTGCTGCTTGTTTGTTGTTTGATTTGCTTTCATATTGCTCTGTTTTTCTTGTGTTGCTCTGTTCTGTCGTTTTTGTCTAGCTCGACCCTGCACTCGATCTACACTCGGTCGAGTGCTTGCTCGAGTTCATCCCCAGAACTTTTGTTTATGATTTGTAGTTGTCCTGTCTTACTTCCTGTTACATTCTGTTTGCATTTCTGTTGCATTCACTTAGTGTCCTGTTCAGTACTTGCATTAATATAGTTTCTATTTCTGTTATAGCTCATAATTATCATAATCATTCTGTTCCATTTACATTTTGCATTTAGTTCTTCTAGTTTTACATTTTGCACTTTGCATTTCATAATAGGATTGTTAGTGACAAACATCATTTACATCTAGCTTAACTTAGATCTTTCTGCACATATTGATTGTTCACAAACTCTCATATTGGATTGACACCTCTTGTACTACAATTGCATAAGGGGAATTGAAACACCCTGCCATCCATTCATCATCATTCATATCTCATCATTCCATCCATTTCATCACCATACCACAAACTTATGTGTTTCAATTGTAGTGATCAAAGCATGACTCCTTGATAAAGCATCAGCTACAATGTTCTCTTTGCCCTTCTTGTACTTAATCACATATGGAAATGTCTCCACAAATTCAAGCCACCTTGCATGTCTCTTCTTAAGTGTAGTTTGTCCTCTTAGGTGCTTGAGTGTCTCATGATCTGTATGAATAACAAACTATTTGGATAACAAATAATTTTGCCAAGTTTCTAGAGATCTTACCAAAGCGTAGAGTTCTTTATCATATGTTGGATAATTAAGTGCAGCTCCTAATGTTCATATAATTTACCTTGTTTTCCCATAGTATATTCACATCTTTTGCATCTTTTCCTATCCATTTTGTCCATTATTGTGTAGCTTTAGGACTGTTCATGCATTAGAGTATATATGCATTGCATTGGCATATTTTCTTGCATAAACAGGTGATATTGGAGCCTAAGGAGCATGGAAGCAATGCTAAAGAGGAGTGAAGCTATCAAGAGAAGAAAGCAAGGAAGTTAGAGCTGAAGAACCAAGGTCTAGAGTTCCACTCGACCGCCCACTCGATCAGACACTCGACCATGTGCGGAGAAGGACTCGACCGAGTGGAAGGAGCAGAAGAAAAGTCAACTCGACCGGTCACACCGAGCACCAGGTCGAGCTGACCAAGCCGCCTAGCTATTTTGTCTTTTAGCATTTTTAAGACTTCCACTACTTTTCCTATAAAATGGCCTTGTACCCTTCAGCCACCAAGAGTCCAGCTTTTTAGATATTCTCAAACCTAGTATTTACCCTTTTGGGAATTTATGCTTTTTGCATTTTTATTTTCTTAGATTTCTTTTCTACTTTTGAAGAAAAACAAGAGATTCCTTGAATTTTGTTGGTTCCATAACTTTCAAAATATTAAGAATTTGAGTTTGTTTCCTTCTTCAATATTGTAGATCTATGTTTCATCTATCTATTCATGCAAGTTTCAACATTTTCTAGGTTTATGATTTTGTTGTTCATCATGTGTGATTGTGAGTAGTTTGCTTAGGATCTTGAGGATGGGTTAGGCTGGATTGTGGTTGAGGTTTGTTTAGCTAGGTCAAGCTTGATTGTTATAGATCTCTTCTAGGCTAGATGTACTCTATGCTGATCCTATAACTGAGAGGGTAGGATTTGATTATAAGCATCTTAGCAGCACACCAATGTCTAGGTTGTTAGATAAGGCTAGATCTAGAGACTATCATTAGGCATGCTAAGAGATTAGATGTCTTGTTTGATTTTTGACATTAATGATCTGTTGCTTACTGCTTGCTTGTATAAGTTCTTTGCTTTGTGAGAACAAGTCTAGAAATATATGAGCTTGATTGTTTTTTCCATGAGAGTGGATTAACATGTGCTAGGAAGATCATTGTCTAGAGATTAGCTCAAGTTCTTTGAGATTTGTTGACCAAGTTAGATGACCACAATCATTAGTCCAGCCCATGAATCCCTCCTCAAGACCTTCCTTGTTTATTGATTTCTTAGTCTAAATCCTGCTGTTTGTCTGTTGTTTGATTCGTTTTTGTCTTGCTTTGTTTTGTTTGCATTGCTCTGTTTCTCGTATTTGTCTTACTCGACCCTGTACTCGATCTACACTCGATCGAGTGCTTGCTCGAGTTCATCCCCAGAACTCTTGTTTATGCTTTGTGTTTGTTCTGTATCAATCCCTGTTTCATCTTAGTTGAATTTCTGTTGCATTCATTTAGTTTTCTGTTCATTACTTGCGTTGCATTTGTTCATTACTTGTCTTTCATATCTATAGTTTCTGTTTCATTGCATTGTTGTTTAGATCATCCTGCTCTCTTTACATGTAGTATCTATCTTAGTAGCTTTTACTTTCTGCATTTTACATTTCATCAATAGGTTGTTAGTGACAAACATCCTTCATATTTGGCTTGACTTAGACATATATGCATATCCTGATTGCTTACAAACACTCATTTAGGATTGACATCTCTTATCCTACAACAGCATAAGAGTAATTGAAACCTCTTGCACCCCACCTGTTCATCATCATTCATTCATATCTCATCATCCATCCATATCACACACCACAAGAAAAAGATAGTTTCAATTTGGCGCTGTTGCCCATTTGAGTGTGTTTTGTGACAATTAGGATCAATAGAAGTCTAAGATTAAGTTCGTTTATCCACTTGTTCGCTACTGATCTCGATTCTTCTACTACTTGTCTGTGATTGAGTTTCAGGTACCAGCTCGACCATCCACTCGACCACCACTCGACCGAGTGTGTGATCGTGTACCCGATCAAGTTAGAAGCCGGATACAAATAGACATCACTTCCCATTCGACTCGACCACCCACTCGAGCCTGTGCTCGACCGAGTGCCTGTCCGAGTCTGTACTCACGCCTGTTGATGCAAACAAGGTCCAAGGGTCATCACAATCTTCAGAGACTCCTTGATCACATCAACCGACCACCAAGGGACCTGCAACAGCAGAGAACAAGGATCTATCAGGAACAAGAATAACAAGTGGTAATGGAGCAACAAGATCAACAAGCTCCAAGAGCAAGAAACATTGGTGCTGGAGATGCTCTAAACACACATAACCAAAGAGCTGGTATTGTGCCTCCTACAGTAGCAAACAACAATTATGAGATCAAGAGTGGATTGATCTCTATGATTCAAGCCAACAAGTTCCATGGGTTGCCAATGGAAGATCCCCTAGACCACCTTGATGAGTTTGATAGGATCCCCAAGCAGCAACATCAAGTGTTCCAGCCTCAATTGTGTCCCCCACCAGGGTTTCAGACTAACCAAGGCCAGGAACAAAACTTAAGAGCCATGATGCAACAGCTGTTGATTGGGCAAACCAATGGAAAAATTGAGGCAGCACACAGATTTGCTGAGCTGACAGAAGGATAGAAGATGTTTACAGTGAACTTCATGCCAAGTTTGACACACTGACTTCCAGGATTATGACTATGGAGAGTCAACTAACTTCTACCCCAAAGCAAGACCCCAACAAAGGCAAAGCTATTATGCACTCTCTAGAGTTTGCTAATGCTATCAATCTCCGTAGTGGAAGGGTTCTACCAACAAGACAGGGGGCATTACCAGACACTGAGAACAGTGGAGTTGAAGAAGGGGAGGGTTTTCAACAAGAAGAAACTCAGAATGAAAACACCATTGAACTCGACCCACCACTCGACCACGCACTCGACCGAGTGCCTGATCGAGTACATGATCAAGCTGCGGACCGAACACCTTTTCAAGAGAAAACTAAGCCAGTTGCCACCAAAGAAAAAGAAGTCTGGTTCATTCCTCCTCCTTACAAGCCTCCACTACCTTTTCCAGGGAGATTTAAGAAGCAGATGGTTGAAAAGTACAAGGCATTGTTTGATAAACAAGTGAGAGAGATTGAGCTTAGGATGCCTCTAATAGATGCCTTTGCTATGATTCCTCCTTACCAGAAATTCTTGAAAGATGCTGTGATGGAAAGAATCAAAGAAGTTCAAGGGGCAATAATCCTTAGTCATGAGTGTAGTGCCATAATCCAGAAGCAAGTAAACCCACAAAAGTTAAGAGGTCCTGGTTCCTTCACTCTGCCTTGCTCTATAGGGCCTTTGACCTTCAACAGATGCCTTTGTGATTTGGGAGCTTCAGTTAGCCTAATGCCTCTATCAGTTACTAAGCTCCTGGGGTTTACAAGGTATAAGCCATGCAATATATCTTGGATCTTAGCTGATAGATCAGTAAGATTGCCACATGGTGTTCTAGAAGACTTACCAGTCAGAGTTGGAATAGTGGAAGTACCAACAGACTTTGTAGTCTTGGAAATGGATGAAGAGCCAAAAGATCCTTTGATCTTGGGAAGACCTTTCCTAGCCACAGCAGGGGCAATAATTGATCTGAGAAAAGGGAAGATTGATCTCAACTTGGGAGAGGATCTAAAGATGACATTTGACATTGTAGAAGCTATGAAGAAACCAACAATTGGAGGACAAGTATTTTGGGTTGATGAAAAATGGACAAGGTGGCAAGAGAGTTGATGAAAGAAGTAGCAGAGTAAGATCACCTTAAGACTGCTTTAACCAAAAGAGGGGAAGAAGGATTCCTCTATACAGAAACCAAAGCTTGTGAAGACAAGCTAGACTCCAGCAGAGAATCAGTCAATTCTGAGGTTTTTGAAGGGTTGCCTTCATTAAGAAAAAAGGTCTGGTCAGATCAAATAGCTGAAACAGAGAGCTCGACCACCCACTCGAGAATGCACTCAACCGAGTGTCTGTCCGAGTCAGAGATCAAGTGCACTGCCGAGTCCTCCACAGATGACTAGTCTGAACTGAAAGCACCAAAAGTAGAGCTAAAACCTCTCCCATCTAGGCTAAGGTACGTTTTTCTAGGTGAGAACTCTACTTATCCTGTGATAGTAAATGCTAATTGAGTAAGGAAGAACTTGATTTGCTAGTTGTTGAGCTAAGGAAATATAGAAAGGCTATTGGTTATACTTTGGATGACATTAAAGGAATGTCACCTAATCTCTACATGCATAGGATCCACCTTGAAAATGAATCTTACTCTAGTATTGAACCTCAAAGAAGGCTTAACCCCAACCTAAAGGAAGTAGTAAAAAAGGGGATTCTTAAATTACTTGGAGCTGGTGTAATCTATCCTATTTCTGATAGTACTTGGGTCTCACCAGTTCATTGTGTCCCTAAAAAAGGAGGAATCACTGTAATAAAAAATTATTATGATGAGTTAACTCCCACTAGAACCATAACAGGACATAGAATGTGCATTGATTATAGAGAGCTAAATTCTGCTACTAGGAAAGATCTTTTCCCTCTTCCCTTCATTGATCAAATGTTGGAAAGATTAGCTAATCACACCCACTACTGTTTCTTGGATGGATACTCTGGATTTTTCCAAATTCCTATTCATCCTAATGATCAAGAGAAGACAACATTCACATGTCCATATGGTACTTTTGCCTATAGAAGGATGCCATTTGGATTATGTAATGCTCCAACAACTTTTCAAAGATGCATGATGTCTATCTTCTATGATCTTATTGAGAATGTTGTTGAAGTTTTTATGGATGACTTCTCTGTCTATGGAGACTCCTTTTCTTCTTGTCTTTCTAATCTGTGCAGGGTTTTAAAGAGATGTGAGGAGACAAATCTAGTTTTGAACTGGGAAAAGTGTCACTTCATGGTTGAAGAAGGGATAGTTCTTGGACACAAGATTTCAGAGAAGGGTATTGAAGTTGACAAAGCAATGATTGAAGTCATGGTTCAACTTCAACCACCAAAAACAGTCAAGGACATAAGAAGCTTTCTCGGTCATGCTGGGTTTTATAGAAGATTCATCAAGGACTTCTCAAAGATAGCTAGGCCATTGACAAGGTTGCTTTGTAAGGAGACTGAATTCAACTTTGATGAAGATTGCTTAAAGGCTTTCAAGGAGATCAAGGCTGCTTTGATTTCAGCTCCAATAGTCCAAGCTCCAAACTGGGATCTTCCATTTGAGATTATATGTGATGCTTCATACTTTGCAGTAGGAGCAGTTCTAGGACAGAAAAAAAATAAGAAGCTGCATGTGATTCACTATGCAAGTAGAACCTTAGATGAGACTCAAGGAAGATATTCAACAACAGAGAAAGAGCTCCTAGCAGTGGTATTTGCCTTTGAAAAATTCAGAAGCTACTTAGTAGGGTCCAAGGTAATTGTGTACACTGATCATGCTTCTTTGAGGCACATCTACTCAAAGAAGGACACAAAACCAAGGTTGTTGAGATGGATTTTGCTTCTCCAAGAGTTTGACATGGAAATAGTTGATAAAAAAAGGATAGAGAATGGTGTAGCTGATCATTTGTCCAGAATGAGGATAGAGGAGGAGATTCCAATCGATGATATAATGCCTGAGGAGAAACTGATGCAACTTGAGACAACTCGGCCTCCAACTCGACTAACTACTCGAGTAGACACTCGACCGAGTGTGTTTGGCCTCGCGGTCGAGCAGGATCTAATGGAGGAGTGGATGGCGCTTGAAACCGAAGATCTACCTTGGTATGCTGACACAGTCAATTACAAGGTGTGTGAAGAAATCCCAGCAGACATGGACCCTTATAAGAAGAAGAAATTGCTCAAGGACATCAATGGCTACTATTAGGATGAACCCTACCTTTACAAAAAGGGATCAGATGGGCTGTTTAGGAGGTGTATAGCAGAGAATAAAGTTGAAGGAGTGTTGGGACATTGTCATGGTTCTGCTTATGGAGGGCATTTTGCAACCTTTAAGACTGCCCAAAAAGTTATACAAGCTGGTTTATGGTGGCCTACATTGTTTAAAGACACTCATAAGTTCATCACCAAGTGTGATGCTTGACAAAGGATGGGAAACATCACAAGAAGAAATGAAATGCCCCAGAATCCAATCCTTGAGTTTGAGATATTTTATGTGTGGGGAATTGATTTCATGGGACCTTTCAATCCTCCTTCAAATGGCAATGTTTACATATTAGTAGCAGTGGACTATGCCTCCAAGTGGGTGGAAGCTATTGCAAGACCTACCAATGATCATAAGGTGGTCCTAAAGCTTTTCAAGACCATAATCTTCCCAAGATATGGGATTCCAAGGGTTGTGATTAGTGATGGAGGGACACACTTCATCAACAAGATCTTTGAAGGAATGCTAAGGAAGTATGGAGTTAAACACAAGGTGTCCACAGCTTATCACCCTCAAACAAGTGGCCAAGTTGAAGTTTCAAACAAGCAAATCAAGGCCATTCTATCAAGGTAGTAGGAGCAACAAGAAAAGATTGGTCTAGCAAACTTGATGAAACACTTTGGGATTTTAGAACAGCTTTCAAGACACCAATAGGAAGAACCCCATTCCAACTTGTTTATGGAAAGTCTTGCCATCTCCCAGTTGAGGTTGAGTATAAAGCTTTATGGGCAATCAAGCTTTTGAATCTGGATATAGAGACAGCCCAAGCAAAGAGAAGCCTTGATTTACATGAGCTTGAAGAAATCAGATTGGAAGCCTATGAGAGCTCCAAAATCTACAAGGAAAGAACAAAGGCTTTCCATGATAAGAAGATTCTCTTAAAGGACCTAAAGGCTGGAGATCAAGCTCTACTTTTCAATTCAAAGCTCAAACTGTTCCCTGGAAAATTGAAGAGTAGATGGGGAGGTCCTTTTGAAATAAAAGAGATTTTACCATTTGGAGTTGTCACACTTCTCAACATGGAAGTGAGTTCACAGTTAATGGCGAGAGAGTTAAGAAGTACTAGGGAGAAAAGGAGAAACAAGAGAAGTTTACAATGCTTCTCAATGATGCCCCTCAAGCTTGAAGAGATAAGGAGTCAAGTTTAGAGACTTTAAACAAGCTCACTAGGGAGGAAGTCCCTAAGGTATCTATGTCTATATTGTTTTGGTTTTTGGTATTTTAATCTTTGTTTTAGTGTTTTCATGGACAGGGAAGAAAGGGAGTCTAAACAGAAAACGAAAAGAAGGCTTGTCATCCAACTCGACCATGCACTCGACCAAGTACGAGTCGATTGCCATAGTCGAGTTGCCCCAGTCTCCACCTCCAAGTCAACCACAAGACCCCCACTACAACTATGAGAGCATGAATGAGGATGTGGATAGCTTCTTCCACAATCCATGAGGTACCACTATCACCTTAACTTTGTAAATATCATTGCATCTTTAGTTTTATTTTGTTTTTAGTCTTAAATCTTCTTACAAAGTGGACTGTGTAATTTAAGTTTGGGGGAGGGTTTGAGATAGTATTTGATGTTGTGTTTTGTTTTCTTATTTCACATTTAATCATGATAGTATTTGCATTGCATCTAAGGCATAGAAAAATAGAAAAAAAAAATTGAAATTTTTTGCAAAACCCTTTATAAAAAAAAGTGAGTGTTCATGTAGTTTGCATTGCATATTAGTATATTGTTTAGCATGTTTCATGTAGGACTGTTAAATATTTGCATTAGAGATCTATGATGAATTTTGCCTTGTTAGCTTGCTAGATTTACCAAACTAGGATCAATGCCCAAGTTAATAGTACTTTGATGCTAGTTGAGTAGCTAGAAGCATAAGATTGAACCAAGCCTTGAATTCCTGCATTGCATTTGGTCTAAATTGAAGCATATTGAGATTTGATGCCATTTCCTATTTATAAGAACCTAATATTGACTTTTAATTATCATCTTGTGCATTTCTTTAAACTAATGGATACCATATACATATGTGGATCATCTTTTTCCTTTTTACCACTCTTGTTGATCCAAATAGCTGATTTCCTCACTAAAAATCAGTTTCCCCTACCCTTAACCTATCCTTCTTTCAAGCCATGTTTATTCTTGTGTGTGTGAGGCCTTTTTGGGGTTGAGCTTGGTAGAAAGTGTTAGGTTTGAACTGACAAGAGTAAGACCTTGTGTAGTTCTAGTTTGCATTTTTCAAACTAGATAGGACTAGGTGGTTCACTTGTTGGGTTTGGGATTTGGCTGTAAAGAAAAGAAAAGAGGAAAAAGAGAAAGAAAAGGGTAGAGTCTTTAGGAGTGGAATGTGTTTAAGTAAAATCAAAGTCTAGTGAAAGAATGGGAAGTAAAAAAAAAATTGTAGAAGATGGTTCTAGTTAAAGAAAAGAAAAGAAAGAAAAGAAGAGTCTAACAAAATGCTTGTATGTCTTAAGAATAAGAAGAAAAGAGAACCATAGCAAATAAGTAAGAATCCCCCATTCCACTTGAATGATCAAATAAGAAACCTCTCCTAAGACTTTAAAATCAAAAGAGAAAAGGGTATAAGAGAAAAGAAGAAGTTAAAGAGTAGCACTAGGATCATTTGGGATTAGAGTGATAGGATAAACACTTTGGGTGCCTTTGGGTAGACAAGGTTTTGTTCTTGTATGTGTCTAAGTGTTCTTACCATTAGCATTCTTCTAAAGCTCAATCCATTTTTTATGAGAGAACCTTGATATTGATAAGCCCCACTCTAAAAAGAGACCATCATTGTCTCTAAACCTTTATTACCAAGCCAAATGAGTTTAAGCATTGCATAAGATTGATTCATGTTCTTGATTAATGAATGTTAAAGGAAATGGTTGATTTGAATGCATGTGGATATCTAAGGCTCAAATCAGTAAAGGTTGAGATAGGCTTGTCATTCAACTTGCATCATAGTACTAGTAACTTGGACATTGATTCTAGCTGGTTTATTGGCAAGCTTTAGGAGCTGAGATCCCACTTTCAAACCTCACCTACCTTCTTATGTCTTGTTTATTTGCTTGAGGGCAAGCAAAGACTAAGTTTGGGGGTGTTGATATTCATATAATTTACCTTGTTTTTCCTTAGTATTTTCACCTCTTTTGCATCATTTGCTGTCTAATTTGTGCCATTATTGCATAGCTCTAGGACTGTTTATGCATTAGAGTATAGTTGCATTGCATTTGCATAGTTTCTTGCATAAACATGTGATTTTAAAGCCTCAAAGGAGCATGGAAGGAATGCTGAAGAGGAGTGAAGCTATCAAGAGAAGAAAATAAGGGAGTTAGAGCTGAAGAAACAAGACTCGGAGTTCCATTCGACCGCCCACTCGACCAAAAACTCGACCGTGTGCGGAGCAGGACTCGACTGAGAGGAAGGAGCAGAAGAAAAGCCAACTCGATCGGTCACTCGACCAAGCACCAGGTCGAGCTGACCAAGCAGCCTAGCTATTTTGTCTTTTAGCATTTTTAGGGCTTTCACTACTTTTCCTATAAAAAGACCTTGTACCCTTCAGCCACCAAGAGTCGAGTACAAGAGTGCAAGATAGAAATCTAAGAAAACTACAAAATCTATAAAATAAAAATGCAAAACGAAAAGGAAAATGTTTGAGTCGCTCAGTTCTCTCACAGAAGCTCTCGCTCTCTGGTTTGAGGGTCTGCGGCATAGCTAGGGGAAGAGGGGGTTTATATATGGAAACCCTTTTGACCTAGCTTCCCAGACCTACCTGATGGTCTACTCGATGGGGTACACGAGGGTGAAGTCGGGTTACTCCTCGGGTGGATCTTCGGGTTGCTCTTCATGCTCTTGGATCCTCTACGATCGTGTTGGGGTTCAGACTTGTTCTTGAAGCTCGATGGCTCCTTCGGGTACATGCTCGAGTTGTCCTTGTTTTTCTCCATTTTTGGCTCTTTAGCACCTGTTTTCATCCAAAATATGCAAATGCAGAAATGCAACACCCTAAGTGGTCTAAAAGTGAATTCCTACAGTTAATGATCTAAAAAATGCTAAGTTAGAGGTATGAACAATGCAAAATATGGACAAAAAGGGATGCTAAAAACATATAAATTAGAGAGTTATCAAATGATATATATCAAGTCCAGCCCACTTTGAGCCTACTACAAGCCCAAGAAAGCCCAAAATAATGATTTTATTTTGTGCTCAAAGAAGAGTGACGAAAATAAGAGATACATGCACCAATAGTCACTTTGGAGGAAGGAGACATGCACCAAGAGTTGGGTCTTCATTCAACTATCTATCTTTATTGTCTTTTAGTTTCAAGAATAATTAATACTTGGCTTTGTCACCAAGTTTTCTATCCCTATATAAACACGTGTAATCTCATTTGAGAAAGGCATTAAATCAAGAAATCTTTTATCTTTTATTTGAGAGTGGTAAACTCCTTTGTTTCTTTGGAACTTGTTCTTTCTCCTTGGTGGGTTACATCAAAGAGTTTTCGGTATATCAAGTGATTTCGCCGCACTTTACGTTGCCATTCACTAGCTGAGGATTGAAGAGTCGTTACAAGAGAGTCTAGGGCACAAGGATTTTCGGGATTCGTCTCACGCCTTGTCATCTGTCTCCGCGAAGCTTCTATCTAAAGTTCCACCGCCTTGCTTTGTTTGGTTTGTTTTAAGAGAGTTTGGGACATAAGGATTTTCAAGTTCATCTCACGCCTTATCATCCAGCTTCGCGAGCCATCGGAGTTCTAGGATTATCAGTCTACCTACCTTAGAGCGTCGATTTCTTGGGAAGATCATATCAAATTTTTTGCTACTTTTGTCTATGCTTCTAACAGTGTGGAAGAAAGGAAGGTATTGTGGAGTAAGCTCAGAGATCACTATGATTTTCCTATTGTTCGATCAAAGCCATGGATCATTTATGGGGATTTTAATAAAACTTTGGACATGGCAGAGCACTCTCGGCATGATGATAGTCCCATGGTGTCATCCGGATTGTGTGCTTGTCAGGAAATGGTGAACTATTGTTCATTCTCAGATATGGTTTTCCATGGTCCTCTTTATACTTGGTTCAATAAGTGAACTGATGATATGATTATGAAAAAGCTGGATAGGGACTTGGTTAATGATGTTTGGATTCAAGTCTTATAGTGTGTTTGAAGCAGGAGGTTGTTCAGACCACTTGAGGTGTCATATAAGTTTAATCCCAATAGATGGTGTTCGAGCTAGGGGTCACAGACCATTTAAGTTTCTCAATGCTCTCACTTCGCAGGAGGCTCTTAAACCCAAGGTGGAGACATACCGAAAGGGTACAGAGGCTATTCTCCTCTCCACATTATCTCTGTTTAGTTTTATGAAAAAAATAAAGGCTATTAAGCTTGCGTTGAAAGCTCTAGTGAAGGGTCGTTTTGGAGATTTGGTAAAAAGGAGGCTTATGAAACTCTTCGTCAGAAGCAGCTGGAGTATCAGACAAATCCATCACGTAGAGCCATGGAAGTGGAACAAGCGACATACAATCGATGGGATCGACTTACTATTATAGAAGAAAAATACTTAAAGCAGAGGTCAAAACTGGATTGGTTGCAGGTGGGTGATAAAAATAATAAGATCTTTCATCAAGCGGCTGAAGCTTGAAAAGCTATGAATTCGATTCGTGAAATCAGGTGAAGGGATGGTACACTAAAGTCTAGTGGAGATGAGATCAAAGAGGAGGAAGAGGGGTTTTTCAAAGAATTTTTGCAGCTGGTCCCCAATGATAAAGTTGCATCTCCGTTGCAGAGGTTCAGACTTTACTTCCTTTCAGATGTTCGGCTATTGATTTTTGTTACTTGTGTAGTATCAGTGGAGGAAATACGGAAGGTAATATTCTCAATGCCAAATGACAAATCTCCAAGGGCAGATGGGTTCACAGCTTAATTTTATAAAGCAACATTGGATGTCATTGGTCCAGAGTTCATCCTTGTGGTTCAGTCTGTCTTTGTGAAGGGCTTATTACTACGACATCTTTTTTGGTGCAGGTCAATGGAGAGTTAGCGGACTATTTTCCAAGTTCAAGAGGACTGCAGCAGGGCTGCTCATTATCTCCCTACCTGTTTGTTATTAGTATGGATGTTCTCTTTAAACTGTTAGATAATGCAGCGATTACAAAGCAGTTTGGGTACCAACCTCAGTGTCATAATCTTGGTTTAATTCACTTAAGTTTTGAAGACGATCTTATGGTACTGTCGGATGGCAAGGTTCGCTCTGTTGAAGCGATTGTTGTCTTTTTTGATGAGTTCGCTAAATGTTCAGGTCTAAAGATAAGCATTGAGAAATTGACAATGTATTTGGCAGGTGTTTTTGTAGCGGCTTATTAGGAGCTCCCCATCCGGTTCCCATTTACTATTGGTCAACTACCGGTGAGGTATTTGGGCTTACCATTGATTACAAAGCGTTTCACTAATGCATATTTTCTCCCTCTTCTCGAAAAAACAACAAGATACGACAATATATTGGATCCTACACGTCACGCTTTGTGTCATATGTTGGGCGTCTCTTAACTTGATTGGTTCAGTTCTATGGAGTATTACAAAATTCTGGCTGGCGGTATTTAGGCTACCTAGACAATGTATTCGAGAAATAGACAAGATGTGCTCCACGTTTTTATCGTAGGGGCTGAGCTTAATCCGGAAAAGACAAAGGACGCTTGGGAGACTATATGCAAACTAGGGCTGGGTATATGGGTAACCCGGTCGGGTTCAGGTAAACGGGTAATAGAAAATAGAACCCATTGGGTATTTTTTAATGTTTGGGTTTGTTTCGGTTTGGGTACTACCGAGTTCGGACCGGTTTGGGTTAAAAATTTTAAAACCTAGAAAAAACGGGTTTTATTCAGTTTGGGTAATGGGTACCCGAAACCAATCAAAACCAGACCCAAAAAACCGAATCCAACCTGAAGTTATACAAGAAAAAACTTGCAGTTTACCATAAAAAAAAACATTAAAAAAAACCTAACAAAACATACAATATAACTCCAAATTTATCATCCAAAGACTAAAAGAGATTAAAAACTGTGATAACCAATCCAAAATAGTATTACACAAATCCAACAAAAACTCAAGTTACTCAAAATGAAATTACAAGTCTGACGTGAAAGTGAAACCTAGAAGTAAAGTAAAACATAGAAACTGCAAGAGTGCAGGTTGTCTAGAAGTGAAACATGAATGATGTATTTGATTTGATATTTCCTGAAACAAAATGAAACGAATGTCAATAACAAGATTACAAGAATGTGAATAATGATGAATGCATAGACTATAATCTTAAACTTACCTTTCTAACTATTATAAAGATTATCTTTTGTGACTCATTCTCAAGATTAGTTGTCCACATGTTTGAATTCAGATTCATATTCTGTATAAAAAAAATGAAAACTGTAAGATTAAGAAGTAAAAGTAATAAAGAACAACCGTTTTACAATCAAAATCAGATTCAAACTTGTAAAATCATAAGTTCATAAAAAATAAAACTTACCTCTCATAAGTTCATCATCATACTCAGCTTTTGAAAGCAAATGTTGTACTGTAGAGACTCCTTTTTTATTGATATGAATTTCAGCTTTTAGCCATTGCTCTGTGCAGATCAACACTTCAACCATCTGGTGTGTTAAACAGCTCCTATAAGGATCTAAAATTCTACCACTGGTGCTAAAAGCAGATTCTGAGGCTACTGATGACACTTGCATTGCAAATTTATCCTTAGCTATTAGTGATAGAACAGGGTACTTCCCACTATTGACCTTCCACCACGATAACAAATCATATTTTGCACCTTTAAGAGTACTTGGTTTCTCCACTTTATCTTTCAAGTATATTTCCAACTCATTAGAGGAATCGTGACTTTCTGTTTCCATCACAATATCATCATATAAGTTTTCCATATAAACAATACCTGCTTTTTGACAAAAATCAGGTGCAACTTGCTCTTGGGACTACGACTGAGAAGGCAATCCTTGTGACTAAGAAGATGACACACCACCAGTTTTGTTTAATAAGCTGTATCATACAAATCCTTTAAGATACTATTCAAATCATCTAAAAGATGAGTAGACTTCATACTACCTTTCCCATACAATGCATCAAAACAGAGCTCACCAAATTTTGTTTTCTTTCTAGGGTCAAAAACACTTGCTAATATCACAAGCCTATTCATTTCAACCTTTTCTCCAAATGGATCCCAATACTTTCCCAACTTATTTAACATAGATAAAGCTTTCTTCTTCAAACCGTCTTCAGATTTGTACTCAAGGTTATTTCATTGAGGTTCTTAGTAACAGACACTATCTCATTATACATTTTATGAGAGGCAACCAAATTTGAAGTTGAAAGAACCAATGTGGATTTATAAAATATGACAAGAGTAGAAACCAACCTTTCAACTTCATCCCAATCACTTGGCATAGGTGGTCCAATCCTTTTCCTTCCATCCACCTTTTCCAAAAAGTAATCGTTATACACTTTATCTTCAGCCTCCATCCTCTCAAATGCCAATTTAAACTTCATCGCTTAATCTAACATGAGATATGTCGAGTTCCATGTCGTTCTCACATCCAATGGTACACTTCCCTTTTTAATCTTCACTGTCTCAAGATGCAAATCAAATTATTTCAGTCTGTTTGTTGTAGCTCCCACATATTGAATTCCATTGCGAATAGCAGCCACACTGTCGTCTACTTCTTGCAAACCTTCTCTAACAATTAAATTTAATATGTGAGTAGCACACCTTATATGCATATATTCACCTTTCAATATCAATGCATCATCTCCAATCTGCTTCATTGCTTTCTTAAATTTAGTCATAGCATAACTATTTGCGGTAGCATTATCCACTGTGATGTAGAACACTCTCTTTATATCCCACTCAGCTAGACACTCAAGAAGAACCTTACAGATTGTCCCACCCTTATGATCATCAACACTCTTGAATCCTATAACCATCTTCTTTAACTTCCACATAGCATCAACAAAATGAGCAGTTATTACCATATAAATGGCCCGAGTAGTGGTTGAAACCCATATGTCTATAGTCAATGACAACCTCTGCCTGTTCTGCCCAAGAATCATCTTCATAGCTGCTTTCTTACTAACATAAAGCTCCATAATATCTCTTGATGCTGCTTTCCTAGAAAGAGGTTTATACAGTTGAGCCTTGGAACAAAAATGTCTCCAAGCTAAGCACTCTATGAAAGATAAGGGTAACTCTGCAAGTATCAGCATCTCATTAGTAGCTTCTCTAATTATTGCTTCAGAAACCTTACTCACTTTAAGACTACCACCAGCACCATCAAGAGTGAAAATAGTTTGAGAAGAATTATTAGCATTTTGCCATGCCTTGTATGATTTGCAGAACAATTCCAGATGTTTCTTCAAAGTAGAAGTGCCATTTCTAGAAGCACAACCCAAGTCTTTCCCACAGTAATGGCATTTGCATTTCCCTGGTTTTGTTTTCAGCTTGGTGAAGTGGTCCCAAACCCACGATCTTGTCTTCATCTTCTTAGCAGAACTAGTGATTTATGCATCATCACTAACTTGCTTTTTCTCTTCCCTTTATTTTCAGAAGTAGGAGTCTGACAATTATCATCAGATCCATCTAATTCAACATTATCATCTGAAGGATTTGGATCATCATTAGACGCCATCTGCATTTTACAAATATAAAAAAAAAACAATAATCAATCTCAGCATCTAATAATCTATAGATTAACAAAACTGTTAAAAAAAGAACAACACAACAAGATGAAAAATAATTACGTTCATGACAACAACATAAGAAGTCAACAACAAGTGGACATTTGGGTATTAATATTCTGGAAATCGAACAAAAATTGATTTAAAAAACAAAAACAATCAAGCTAGTTCGTGTTTTAGGGTTGTCTGCGCAGTCCAAAGGAAGAATAAGAAGATAAAATATGTATTATACCCTCGGTTAAAGATGAATGATTAAAAAGCTGTTGCTATGGTTTGAACCCAAGTCATAAGACTTGATTTCAATCGACTTAAACCACTGCACCAACTGTAACGCCCCGTCCACTCCCAGTTCATGGGTCCACCTTTCTGAATGGACCCACCTTTCTGAATGGGCCTCACGTCCAGCATAGGACCGGATAGCCGACCAAGCTCACCCGTACCAGACCAAGACAGCATGGGGACACATGGATCACCTTCGCGACAAGTCCAAGCCAACGTACCTAGGATCATCGCCGGTGCAACCACGCGGACCAAAAGCTCTTCCAGGACTTCAAAACGTAAGATCGACCAGTTTGTTCATGCCTTCGTCCAAGAAGACCAAGAAAATGTCTCGGCCTAGGCAACCTATGAAGAGACCGTTCGGAAGGCCCTCACCCTTACCCAAGGGTGAAGGCACCAAATTCATTAGTATCATAACTCATACTCATTTTGCTTACTACGGGTTTTTCCCAAGTTATTTACCGAAGAAGGTTTTAACGAGGCGACAAGTCCTAATGCATGCTGCCACGTTAAACCATGGACATGTGCAACTCCGTGTTTAAGGACGTGGCCTTTTATTTTATATTTATTTTTGTTAAGTATTGCATTTTGAACTTGTTCTAGACCCTTCTCTTTTGAAAGTTAAGAGTTGTGACGTGTGTGGCCTTGTTTGAAACCGCACAAGGGAGACTTGTTCATCGCTTTTGGTAAACACGTCAAAGGGCAACATGTGCGGACCATTGTGAGTCCGCGTGTCCCTAGTTTCTCTTTCTAAACCTAGACTATTTAAAGGCTTAAGCCACCTATGTAACACCTAGACTTTAATGAAATTATAATTCTTTCCACAAAGAAAGAATATTTGTTTCTTGTTTAATCTCTCTTCACTCGCACTAGTCCAGGACTAAGCTTGGATGAAACACTACAGAAACCGATCTGGGGTCGTCTTTCTCTGGTCAGCCCATGGACCATCCATCGATCTTGAACAACGCCGGTTCGCAACATCTTCCATCTTTATCGTATCACGACCAAATCTCCTCGTTCGTTGTGCAACATTTCTACACATCATCCATCCTTACCGACCGCTACTATGCTCCATACGTTCACCGACCATCTCCACAAGGCCATTCGTTCCACCTCTCGATCCCCCTCGCTGGTTGTCCTCAAATCTCGTCCCCATCATTCATATTCATCCCACTTTAGTCCCTCAAACGCTGCCCCAAGGAAAATTTCCATCTTGATGCGCATCCCCACCATCGATCCCCCAGTGTAACGGTTTGACCGTACCCTACTCACGTCAAGGCCTGTGAGCCCACCTATATCTGACGGCCGGT
Organism: Camelina laxa; assembly: GCA_024034495.1. NCBI lineage: Eukaryota > Viridiplantae > Streptophyta > Magnoliopsida > Brassicales > Brassicaceae > Camelina > Camelina laxa. The sequence continues at coordinate 7,578,518 of CM043884.1, forward strand.
TTACTACGCTTGGGAGGTTTTAAAGACTTGTTACCGTCCCTACAAATCATTACATGATCTTTCTATATGTTTTGTCCTCACTTGCGCAGTTCCGATACTCACTTCCCGGAAGGTCACTCATCCTGAGACTACTCCAACATAAGCATGCTTAACTGTGGAGTTCTCTCAAGACCCTTGACCGAAAAGATAAGTGTACTTTGGTGACATAGTTGGCCAAATCAGTTCTCTTAAACCTCTTCGCAAGTTCCTGAAACCGAGGTGTCAAAATTCACCCCCACTAACAGATCACAACGTCCTCATTGCGCACCAAGACCTTCACCCCCCGACAGTGTGAGCCCACTCAACTCCACACTCGTCTAGGTTTGGCTCTGATACCACTTGTAACGCTCCGACCGCCACCTCTTAGTTGGCCCCATGTCTACTCTCAGTCCATGGGCCCACCTTCTTTAATGGGTCTCACGTCCTCTCACTAGACCCGTGAGCCTATCCATATCCGACAACCGGTTTGTTATGTCCGAGAGGTTCTAAAGACTTGTTACCGTCAAGCGCATACAAAATCAAAACTATGTCAGGGTAAACCATACTACATGTACTATGAGAGTAGTAAATTAGTAATAGCAATACTCTGAAGTTCGGGATCACTAAGAATTTTTGGAGTCAATGAAATTTATGAAAATATCTTAGCACCGACATGATTTGTTTATAGAAGTATTATTGTAGACCCTTGAACCTTAAAAGATGTGTTATTAAAATGAAGGCCTACTACCTGATCTGTTTAAACAGAAACTTGGAAACAAAGAATTTGTTGGCACAAACAAAAATTAATTCGGAGAGATATCATTACTAGTTAATTTTTGAACCTTTCAATTTCAACTTAATTAACCATCAGCCTAGGTAAAGAAAAAGAAGAAAAAAAACCTTTTGTGCCAAAGAGTCAAGTTGCTTAACCAACTCATTAGTTAAAGAGGGTGAGGGAAGGTGAAGTTTTATTAAAAGCTACGACTTCTTCAAAGTCAAAACGTCAGATGAACAAAGCCGAACCAATCATTACGACTAAACTAAAATGAAATATTCCAACATGATAATACAATTATACCTTTCAGTCATGATCAAACGTGCTAAGCACTTCACCCAAACATTTAATTTTAATGGCATGAAAAATGGACTTCTTCCCTACCTTGGAACATGGAGTTCAAAAGATGATTGTGTAATACCACAGCCACAAAAAAGCCCCTTCACATGATGAAAATGGGAAAGACTCCGGTCCTGCCACTTCATCATGTAGTGTTCCTTTTTTTTCTTGTCCTCCGAGTCACTGGCCAGCATCAGCCTGGATTCAGCGGTCCATATAGTGCCCCAAGAACGAATCAAGTACCCGCGGTAATCATTGGAATGTTTATGTTCACACTCTTCTTCAGCATGTTGGCTTGTTGTGTTTGCTATAAATACACAAGTACATCTCCTCCTGGAACCAGCTCTGATACCGATGGAGGTGGGGGAGAAGTAGCGCGGACGAGGAGGACAAGCCGTGGACTTGAACCGGATGTGATAAAGTCGTTTCCTTCCTTTCTTTACTCGCAAGTTAAAGGGTTAAAGATAGGCAAAGGCGGCGTGGAATGTGCCATCTGCCTGAACGAGTTTGAGGACGAAGAAACGCTGCGGTTGATGCCTCCTTGTAGCCATGCATTTCATGTTGTTTGCATAGATGTCTGGCTCTCTTCTCGCTCCACCTGTCCAGTCTGTCGTGCTAGTCTCCCTCCCAAACCAGGTAGCGATCAAAGCTCTTTAAATCCATGCATACACCCACATGATGATCAAGATATGGATCTTGAAAATGGAAACACGCCAGGAAGTGTATTGGAATCTCCAGATGTACGTTTGTTAGATAGATTGAGCAATAACACCGGGGTAAACAGACCCCCTCGGTCGAGGTCAACAGGGTTATCAAACTGGAGAATAACGGAGATTTTGTTCCCAAGATCACATTCAACCGGACATTCTCTAGTTCCACGTGGAGAGAATCTTGACAGATTCACATTGCAGTTACCGGAAGAAGTACGGAGGCAATTGAGCCGCACGACGTTACCACAAGCTAGGAGTTCAAGGCAAGGATATAGGAGTGGTAGCGTTGGAAGCGAGAGGAGAGCTTTACCTTATGGACGCCGATACAATCGACGTAACATTTCTCTTTCTTTCTCTTTCTCTTTTCAAACTGCCTCTCTCCAGTCAGCTAAAGGCAGCAAGGAAAAAGAGCTTGGAGAAGGGTCATTTGAACGCCTTAGGCCAGAGATGGTCTAGTATATATTTGTTGATCACTACATCAACTTTTCTTATTGACAAGGTTAGATTATAGAGAACGTCAGGTGTGTCTTAACCATGTAACAATATATATGTACGTAGGTTTGTATACAAATTGTGTGGAGGTAAACAAGAGCACAAGAGAGCTATATTGTACAGTTTCTATATATGTGAATCGAAGGCTTTAATGGTATGATTGTGAACTTTGGATTATAATTACGATTGATATAAAAATCCTCTTCTTTATAACAATTCTTCCGAGTTGTCCTATGCTATATATGTATCAACCTATATAGGATGTTCATGTTCATGTGCTACTAGAATGTTATATAATACTTGAGTCAGATCAACTGATCACCACCCCATAACAAAAAACCCATAGAGTAATTTCTGAGAGTTTTTAAAACTTTCATCAATCATACTAGTAAAATAGACTATTGTATATAGTTCAGAATAATGTTTATTAAAAATAAAATAAAAAAAGAAAAAAAACATAAACCGGTAATGTGGTATTCTTGGTTTATTTTGGGGTTTCAATTAAACCGGATGCAGTTTCAATTTAACCGGATCTATCTTCTTCTTCTTCTTGACCATGGTATCTCAACGGCTGAGCTTGTGGCGGAGGAGAAACCAGAATCCGATTACTGCGATTTACCTTTCTCCCGATGGCTTCCACTCTAATCTCCTCATCCCTCTCTTCCTCTTTCTTCCCAACTCAAAATGTCCGCCGGATTCGAATCCCGGCGACTTCATTTCCCGGAGGTTGCAGTATTCGCACACGCCGTTCAAAAATTGTCTCCAAATCACTCGACCTTCCACTTCTTCCTTTCAGCATGAGCGAGGTTAGCTCCATAAAAAAATCTCAAATTCTGAGCTTCCACTTCTTGTGAATGTTGTTCGTTTATGCTTTTTATACACAGGTTCTTGTACCAACGGAGAGTAAAACTTTGCATTTGTATGAAGCAAGGTACTTAGCTCTACTTGAAGAGGTATACACTAGTTTCTGGATGTGATGGTTACATTGCACTATTAGATTTTACATGTAATTGGTTAGTGAAAATGTTTTGGGTTTTGATTTGTAGTCAATGAAAAGGAAGAAGAATATGTTTGTTCATTTCATTCTGGATCCTATTTCAATTAGTGAGACTGCAACAGAAGCTTCCTTTGCTGCTCGATACGGCTGCTTGGTACTTATTGAAAACGTAAGCATTTGTTTTGTTTGTTTGTTTGTGTTGCTGTTGTTGAATGAGTCATGAGTTTTCTTTATCTCTGAAGCTCATGACATATATTTGTAGGTTGAGAGATTAGACGTTGGTGCACTTGTTTCTATTAGAGGCGCTGGTCGTGTGAAGATTTCGCGGTTTTTAGGGGTAAGATTTCGGATATAAAGTATGTGTTTGGTTAAAACATAAACTTTAGATAACAACTAAAAATGTGGTATCTTGGCTTCTTGACTTCTGCGAGCTTCTTCTTCTCTTAGTTCAGGGGTAAAATTATGGATATATTGTATGAGTTTGTAATCTTTGGTTAAACTCTCTGACTTGAGGTAACGATTTAGATACTTTAGCTTGTCGAGTAGAACTAGACCGCAAGCCACTCTGTTCCTTCTCTTTGGCCAAAACAGTTGATTAACCAGAAATGTTGTTATTCAAGCTTAGCTTATGCTCTGTAAACATTTTGATGTTTCATTTGACGAGATTATTCAAGTTGATTTCTTTCCTTAGAATATCACAAGTTGATTTTCTGACAAATATGAATTGTTGTCTCAGGCAGATCCTTACTTGTCCGGAGAGGTCAGACCAATACAAGATCCTGTGAATCATGAGAGCAGAGATGAATTAACCTCAAAAGTCTCCCAGCTGAAGGAAACTATTAAGAATCTTAATAGCTTGGAGATCAAACTTAAGGTGAAAAACCTACCCAAAAAAAAAAAAAAATCTCTCTCCTTCATTGTGTTATACATGGATACAACTGTATCTGTTGTATCTATTATCTCTCCCCTTGGATTGTTCATAGCAATTTGATATAGAAAGTTGTATCTAAGTTTTATGTACATCTCTTACATTTTTATATCTCCTATTGCAATAGGCTCCAGCAGACTCACCGCTACAAACTCGTCTCATCAACTCTCTAAACTGGGCTGAAGATGAGCCGCCGGTTGAATGTGACGAATCATTCTTACCTTCTCTCCAAGAGCGTCTATCTTTTTCTGCATTTCAACCCATTTCTGGTAATTTCTCACATATTTTTCTCTCTCGTGTTTTCTTGTCTCAAGAAGCTTTTCAGTTTGAACTAACAAATCTTACATCACGATAACGCCATAAAACTCTCAAATCATCCGTTTTGTCGACTTTTCGTGTATGAAGGATCCTCAAAGTCGGAATTATCAAGGTTACAACAAGAGAAATTAAAAGCAATGGATATGAAAGATACAGTAAAAAGGTTAGAACTCTCAATGGCACTCATAAAGGAGAACATTTCCTCAGTAGCAGCAAAACTCGCCATCCAATCCTTGGATATTCGCTAGCTAGACCATACAATAAGTCTCTCGTTGTAAATGTGTGTTATTCGTAAAACTTGGTGAATATTATATTACAGCCAAGAAAGTGTATATCTTGTTCGAAACTGTGATTCATAGGTGTAGGGAAACATTAAGACTAGAGCAAACATTCACCCTTCCTTTGTTCATGATAGGCCAAAACATCTCACGTAGTCTAACAACCATAAGGTTCCTTTTTGGGGGTGTTGGTACCTTCCAGCCCCACAAATAAAGAATGTTACTTTATTGCTTCTCTTGCAAATCCTTTCGCCTCTGAAACATCTTTGCAAGACCTCAATTTCTCCTCTAGATTCTTCAGCTCTTGGTTGTAGTCTTCGAAATCAGACGGTGGCATGATGCCACCATTTCTAAGAACCAAAACAATGCGCTCCAAATTCCTGACTCCGTAAGCAAAATGCTGGGTACACCCGTTGATCAGCTCTAGTTGAGTTGATTTGCCATCAGCCTGATAGACTCCATTCTTAGGCTTGATATATGTTTCAAACACGTATAGCATAATCAGTCTTTCAACTACTTGGGAGCGAATCTTATTATCTTTTTCCCCTGTAAACTTCAATATTAATTCAGTACCGAAGAGTAATAAAGAACGTATGTCATCAGATAGTAGGAACATTGCTTCAGCCACATAGAGTGAGAGCTCAATTCCGAGTCGAAAAACCTCCTCCTTCTGTTTCTTCTAGTCCTTAGTCCTGCACAAAATTGACATTTTCGATTTTTGTAACCTGATCAGTAAGAAAACAAAAGGAAATAAATGAAAGATCATGCACTCACCCTAAAGTGTAAGGAGAATATCTAGACTGTGGTAATCTCTTGTTGTTACGGACAACACGGTCGTGAGTCGTCATTGACATAGGTTCCATCTTTATTGAAATGGTCGAGATGTATGAAGGATTCATCGAGGAGAGCTCCAGATCCAATCTATAAATCAAATTATAATGTAAGTTTCCAACGTGTTTTGATTATCAATCGGGCAAACTGATAGATTTTAGATAAATCTCTCGAACAATACTTAATATGCAATTAGTAAGTATCAAGAGTTACAGAGGATGTAATCTCAAATCTGGAATTAGAGTAACAGAACGATATCAGAATACACTAGATCAACATTGATCTCCTCTAGCACATAGCTAGGCAACTCACAACAAACAACATAAAATTCTAAAATGAGAACAGCTCCAGATATTTATTCTCCTTCAAAAGTTTAACGGCAAACACTCTTTTTCATTCCAAGTCTTCCATTTGATCTTCATCCGCTTCCACGTCAGCATTCGCAACGGCTAGTTCCTGCTGAGCTGGCACCTTCCCCTGTTTCTTCCTCTCATACGACTGATGAATCGTATCAATACTTTCCCCCAGAGAACAAGCTTGTCCTCAAGCTTGAAAGAAGAATATAGCCGAAAGAAGTCCTTAGAGAGCATCCAAGTGTTGTGCGATACATCCTGACCTTGCCACTGAATCAAAAACTCCCTGCGACCCACAACATCAAACCTGACCTCCACGATAGACTCGGGAAACAACAACTCCTCTTCGACAAACTCAGGTGGAGCAGAAAACTGGACCTGTTGATGATCTCCCACCACAACTTTCAATTGCGAAACATGGAAAACATCATGGATCTTTGAACCGTCGGGTAACTTTAAACGATATGCTACGGCTCCAATGTGCTCCACGACCCGAAAAGGACCAAAGTATTTAGCTGCCAGTTTATGATGTGTACGATGAACCACAAACATCTGGCGATAAGGCTGCAATTTCAAATAAACCCACTCTCCCACAGAAAAAACTACCTCTCGATGCTTATTATCTACATTGCGTTTCATGATCTCCTGAGCTCGTTGTAAATTGTGCTGAATGTGGGAGAGAATCAGGTCTCTCTCGCGTAACTGAACCTCCAAATCCCAACTCTCTGTCGAACCAGGTTCAAACTTAAGTAACTGAGGAGGGTCACGACCATAAACCACCTCAAAGGGAGACGTCTTAATAGCCGAGTGAAAGGAAGTATTATATGAGAACTCCGCCCAAGCCAAATAACGCTGCCAAGATCGAGGATGACTCGAAGAAAAACACCTCAAGTATGTCTCTAAACACCGATTCAGAACCTCAGTCTTACCATCGGTTTGTGGATGATAAGCCGTACTAAACTTCGGTTTGGTCCCGAAAGACGAAACAAATCACGCCATATTTCACCCAAAAATGTCTTGTCTCTATCAGAAACAATTGTCCGAGGAAACCCATGAAGACGAACAATCTCTGAAATAAACTTGTTAGCCACATCCAAAGCCTTAAAAGGATGCTTAAGTCCCAAAAAATGAGCTGCCTTACTCAACCTATCAACCACTACCAAGATAACATTCACACAACTAGAGGCTGGCAAACCCTCAATGAAATCCAGGGAAATGTCTTCCCAAACCGCATTAGGAATGGGAAATGGTTGAAGCATACCCGCTAGAGATAAGGTTGAATACTTGTGAGTTTGGCAAATGGAACAAGCTGCCACGTATTTTTGGACATCCTTCTGCATACCATCCCATTGAAAAATCTCTTGCACCCGTTTGAGAGTCTACAAAACACCCGCATGACCACCAATGCTACTATCATGAGCTTCGTGAAGAATAACCGGAATCAAACTGGAGGTCTTAGGGATCATCAGTCTCTTTTTATACCATAAACGACTATCAATTAAACGATAATGAGTACCTGTCAGCAAACCAGAGCGAAGTTGTGAAATTGTTGCTTGAATAGTGGACTCTGTATCAATCTCACGGTAAAGATCCTGAAGTTGAATCACCGAAGGAACAATAATTGTAATGACCCATATCAAGAAGTACAAACCGGACAGAAGAATGTGTCAGGAGGACGTGCAGATATCTCGGAAAGACAGAGAAAAAAATCTCGGAAAACAAACGAGTAACTTGTAAAAGAGGTTACCGAGTCGCGGAAGGTCCGAAGATAGACGAGAGAAGTTGACATTACGGACGAGAGGTCCGAAAATGGACGAGAGAAGTAAGCGACACGAATGTGAGGTCAGGAGTTGAACGAGAGAAGCGAATGTCATGGTCGGAAGGACCGGGGACTGACGAGGAAAATAAGCCGTGGACGCATAAACCTTGAACTGCAGACAAGCGCGGGAGCTTGGGATGCAAGTGAAACGCGGATGGACGAGGAAGTGGAAAGGTCTCTCTGCATGGGAGCGCAACGGCACGTGTCACGCGATTAAGTGGTCTCCGCCAGTGAGTGAGATACACACGTGCGTGAGAGAGAGTGTGTGTCATTACATGCAAAAAAAATGGAAATTTGTCACTCTATGTTCGCCACTTGCCCAGCCAAGAGAATGAGGGAGAGGGCTATAAATACCCCCTCCACCTCTCATTTTCGACCAAAGGCCTCTCAAAACACCAAACTCTTGCAAAAATTTTCTCTCAAACTTTTTTAGAAGAGAATTAAGAGATTTCGAGCAAGGAGGAAGAAGAAGAGGAGATCTTGCCGGTGAAGGAAGCTAAAGATCAAGAAAAGTGCTGTCAGATAGGCGTGGCATGGTGTGGTGTGGGTGGTGAAGCTCAATCGGCCAAGATCTCAAAGCTAAGGTGAGTTGAGGCTTTGGTTTTGTTGTGAGTTGAGGCTTTGGTTGTGTTGTGGGTTGAGTTTATGAGCAAGTTGGGGGATCTTGCTTGTGGGAGATGCATTAGCTCTCTAGCTCTTGCATTGACCTTTGTGTGAAGCATGGTTTTCCTGGTTGCATGTAGATCTAGATGACTGCATGTAGTCAAGAGGGATTTTGGGGGTTCCATGCATTTTTGGGGAAGAAGGATTCTTCTTTAAAATTAGCTGTAAGTGTGAAATGCCTTGCATGTCTAATTTTATAGGTTTTATGCATTCTTGAGGAAGAATAGCATTTTTAAAAATTATCTGCAAGTGTGAAATGCCTTGCATGCTTAATTTTTGGGTTTTGAGAATTTTTGAGGTTTGGAAAATATTTTTATAAATCAACTACAAGTGTGAAATGTCTTGCATGTTCGATTTGGAATTTTTCTCAGTCATGGGGATCGATGGAAAAATTAGTAAGAATTTATCTTAGTATGGGTCATGGGGAGTCATGCATGTTAAGAGAAATTATTTAAATTAATTTTTGTTGCATGAGTGGTTGAAGAGGTTAATCCCTTGCAGACTGGATGGATAATCGATTCATGATAGGGGTGAACTTTGGTGAGGCCATGCGAGAATCTCCAAGAAGGAAAGAGCCGCATGAGGGTCCCAAAAATTTAGAGTTATGCCTCATGAATTCGATGTAAGAACATTATAAGGGATGGGCTGTTTTGTTGAGGTCATGTGAGAATCTCCAGGAAGGAAAGAGCCGCATGAGGGACCCAAAACTTGAGAAAAATGTTCCTAAGAACTCGATGGAAGATCAGTTCTTGGTGAGATATTTTTGTAAGTCATGCGAGAATCTCCAGGAAGGGAAGAATGATTAGTTAAAAAGTGGAAAATTAACTCAAAAGGTTTAATTTGGGGTTGGGTGCATGTTAGGTTTGCATGCATGAGTAGTTAACTTAAGTTGCATGAGTGTTCTTTGCTTCTTAAGTTTGTGTGATTTTGTAATGTGCTTGCTTGATTGCTTGCTTGTGTGCTTGTTTTCTTGATTGCTTTGGGTGTTTTGTATGTGCTTAATTCTTTGAGTGAAGGTCTTAGAGTTAAGTGCATGTCCTAGCTAGTACTCGAGTTATTGGTTTCGGTTTGTAGCTAGAGTTTAATCTTTGTTCCCATCATGTGTTGAGATTGTCCGATGAGCTAATCCAGAGGGATCTCATGGCAGGACAATATTCGGTGTCTAGCTAGCTACTAGCCCGAACCGCATGACAATGTGGCTTGAGTGTGTCCGGTTGTTTACTTGGGGGTAACAACGCGGAAGTTTTGGTTGTCCGGTTGATTGCCTTTGTGGTAGCAATGCGGAGTGTGTGTGATGAGGATGGGACAGAGGATTTGAAGGGCCCTAGGAATGTGGAATGTCTCCCTAGGTTGAATGTGTTCCCTAGGTTGAGTGGTTGTGTGTTGTGCTAGTCTCGACATGAAGGCCTGACTATGAGAAGTCTAGGGTGGCCAAGTGATCTTGGTGCACCGCTAGCATGTCCCACTTGGCAGTGATTGCGGGTGAAGTGGCGTGGATGCCAAGTTAGAGCAAGAGTCTAGATGTAGATGAGTCTAGTGCTTGGTTGTTTACTAAACTTGCTTGTTTGTTTACCAGGCTTGCTTGTTTGTTTGTTGATTGCTTGTTGTGTGTTGAGTGCTTGCTTGTTATGCTTCCACATTGCGTGCTTTAATTGTTGGGTTGTTGGGGTAGTTGGTTGGGTTGAGTTAGCATGTTAGTGGGTTAGCATGTTAGTGGAGATAGCATGTTAGAGGTTGCCCAGCTCACTGAGTAATCTTAGATTACCCACCTCTCCTCCTCCAATGTTTTTCTTGCAGGGAAAGTAAGTGGGTAGAATTGGAGTTAAGGAACCGAATAGGGTGTTTTCATGTTGTGTTGCAAAAAAAAATCTATGTTTTCTTCCATGTTATTTTATTCGAATGGATCCAACTGTTTTACTTGAGTTTTCTGTGTGGTTGATTTGTAAACTTGTATTATTTATTCAATCGAATTATTTCTTATATACAATCGGACAAGTGTAAATGGTACGGTCTAGTCCGGACCAGCACAACGCCGCGTGCGTCTCAAGGGTTGCAAAGCCTGAGATACGTTACATAGCAGGTAGGTGGCTGCCAGTGGACTGGCTGGAGAACCTAATTTGTTGGTGGAACCTCGGCCGGATCATGGGCAGTTGTCCTCTCAGTGGCGTCTCCGAGGCGGTTTGCGGTTTTTCCGGCCGGTAGGACGGTTTGTGGGTGTTACAGTAATGGCCAACAATAAAGCAGAAGTAGAGTGAGGAATGCGAGAAAGACCATCTGCAGCTTTGTTGTTAGCACCTGGTTATAAACAATATCCAAGTCAAATCACAAAAGCTTTGTTAACAATTTTTGATATTCTAAGTTCACCTCCTTTTGCTCCAGTAAGAACTTCAAACTACGTTGATCAGTATGCACTTCACAATTATTCTCCATAAGATAGTGTTTCCATTTAAGCACAGCCATAACAACCGCCATCAACTCTCGTTCATATGCAGGCTTGAGCTGCTCATGGGCTGTTAAGCCATGGCTAAAGTATGCCAATGGACGCTTATCTTGAAGTAAAACTGCTCCCATTCCAGTACCTGAAGCGTCTGTCTCTAACACAAACTTCTTATCAAAATCTGGCAATCCAAGAACAGGTGCCGACACCATTGCTTGCTTTAAAGCATCAAACGCAAGCTGAGCTCTGTCAGACCAAACAAACTAGTCCTTCTTCAATAACTCTGTTAATGGTTTCGCAATAGTGTCATAACTTCTCACAAACTTCCAGTAATAGCCAGTTAAACCCAAAAATCCACGCAACTGTTTGATATTCACTGGAACTGGCCATTGTAACATAGTCTCTGTTTTAGCAGCATCAGTTGCTACTCCAGCAACAAAAATGATGTGACCCAGATATTCTACTTGAGATTCTCCAAAAGAACATTTTTTTGCATTAGCGGACAACTGATGGTCCATCAACACCTGCAATACTATCGTTAGATGCTCAACATGTAATTGCAAACTGGTGCTATAAACCAATATGTCATCAAAAAAAAACCAGGACAAACTTTCGTAAGAATGTCTTGAACACTTTATTCATCAAAGCTTGAAACGTAGCAGGTGCATTGATAAGACCGAAAGCCATTAAACACTTTATTCAGCAAACCTTGAAAGAAGACCTTAAACACACAATAACCTTAGACCGTAACTTTAACATAGTGAGAATATAAACGAACGCACTCACGTTTGAAAATTGAAACTCTTGCCAACTGATCTACTTTTCTTCGATATATAATAAAAATAGGAAACATAACTAAGCATACGTTTTCGTTTAGCATTGTTCCGTTTAGCCCTCCGCGTTTGGACTTTCAGTTCGGATCAGATCGGATTTTTTGGATTTATAATTCTAAAATCCATTCAGATATTTTTAATTTTGGATTCAGATCGGATTCAGATTCAGTTATCTAAATTACTCAAAAATCTAAAATTTTGTGTCCAAATCTATTCAAACTATTTGAAATGTACCAAAATATCTAAAAATTACGCTTATTTTTTACCTAATTATACTCAAAAATAGTTGTAATATATGAAAATATTTAAAATATCTAAAAATTTAAACTTTTAGACACCTAAGTTATTACAACTTGTAAGTATTACTAAGATATTATTTTCTATATTTATATTTTGGGCATGTTCGGATATCCATTTAGATTTCGATTCGGATCGGGCTTCGATTCGTATTTTTGGATCCTTAAATTTAGAATCCGTTCGGATATTTTGAAATTTTTGTTTCGGATCAGATCGGATTTTTAGGCTCGGATTTGGATCGGTTTTTTTGGATTCGAATATTATGCCTAGGCCTAGTTCCGTTTAACGGATGATGTTTTCAAGTACGGCCTATCTAAAGTATTTAATATTTTTTATTTTGCTAAAAAACTCTAAATATCAATAATAATAAATGATAAATTTCTGAAAATATTTAAAAATATTTAATGAAATGGAAAAAAAAAAAGAAGTTTTTGCACTCTGACATTTTTTTGTAAAACTGGAGTATTCTTTTTTTATATGTGTGAAATAGAAGGACATAAGAGAGATTTGTACATTTTTTGATATGTGTGAAAATGTTAAAATGATATTTTTTGTAAAACTGAGTAAGATATAAAATGATTTTTAGTATTCCCTTCATTTTAAAATATATGATATTTTAGCTAAAACACGCTTATTAACAAATGACTATTTTTAAAAAAGTTAACTAAACATAAACAAGACTGCATGCATAATATAAAATATAAAATTAATTTAAAAGTTGCATAAAAACTTAATAATATCTTACATTATAAAACAAAAATACTTGTTCGAATTCACAGCTAATAACATTGATTCAATTGGCATTGACATAGTAGGAATATTGGAGGGAGTGTATCAAAAATAATAAAATTACTATTACCATAATTTAAAAAATCATACACATGGTTAACAAAATAAATAAATAATAAAAACAGAGAAGGAAATTATAAAAAATACAATTATCATTTCATGAATAAACCAAATTAGTTGATTAAAAAAACCATTTAAACTGAAAAAACCTTGTATACAATAGATATAAAATAAATATATACAATAAATATGTATATCTGAAAAACTCAAAAATATCATTAATATTTCAAATATTGCAATTACATTGTTTAACAAAACTGAAAACGGAATACTTGCTAAAAACTTTCACAACTCGCGAATGGCCGTGATCCACATGGGCACGACATCTAGTAAATTATATACGCGGTGATGGCTGCCAACATTAACTGCAAGGGAATATGAACTATTTAGTTAAATATTTGTAAAATAATACTATATAAAACTAAAAAGTTATTAAAAAAAACCCTTACAATCAAGATTATCAGAATATAGGAACTTATATTTATCCCATCCTCCGATATCTTCAACGACCCTTCTATAGTAGCTGAAGTTGACTGCATCACTTGAAAGATAGAAAAATTAGCACTATTTTTGAAGAAAATATTTGTCAAAATAAATTAAAAATAACATTGTTTTGACCTTCTTCGTCAAGGCTTGACCTTCCTCCGCTTGATGTACGGGCTGGTATTGACCGTATTGTTTTTCTTGATAAAATGCTTGACGTTCTAGTTCTTGGTATGACCTTTCGTGATACATTCCTCTGCTTGATGTATGGTATGACCTTTCTTTGCTTGGTGAACTTGATCTTCTCCTGCTTGACGCATTGTTTGACCTGCTTCTACTTAGTGAGCGGCTCGACCTTCTCCTGCTTGATGCACTGTTGGACCTGCTTCTACTTGGTGAGCGGCTTGACCTTCTCCTACTTGATGAACGGCTTGACCTCCTTCGGCTTGATGAACGGTGTGAGATTCTTATGCTTGATGCACTGTTTGACCTACTTCTACTTGGTGAACGACTTGGCCTTCTTCTGCTTGATGAACGGTGTGAGATTCTTATGCTTGATGAATGACTTCTGCTTAATGATCGGTTTGAGGTTCCTATGCTTGATGAACGACTTCTGCTAGATGAACCACTTGACCTTCTTCTGCTTGATGAACGGATTGATATCCTCAGGTTTGATGTACTACTTGGCATTCTTCTGCTAGATGCACGACCTCTACTTATTGTACGGCTTCTACTTGATGAACGGTTTGACATCTTTCTGCTTTTGTGAAATGCTTAGTACTACAATTTGATTGTAAAACCTTTTGGAAAACTGACGAAGCAGATTGATATCTATATTTTTCAATGCAAACCGAAGTGAAATATTTATATATTTATATGCGCGTTGTTAGACTTCACTCATTTGACCGTGTAATTAAAAATATTCGAAAAGAAAAATATATAAGTGATAAAAATCTTCTGTTTCTAAATTTGTCAACTGCGTATATTAAAAGATGAGTAGTACACAATGGAAACATATTGAGAGTTGAGAGTTGAAAGATCGAGGTCAAACTATCTCCTTCGATGACAGCCACACACACACAAAAATGCAGATAAAAATGCTATTTCTAGCGATATTAAAATAGATGGCTATTAAAAATCCAACAAGGGCAACTTGAATCGGTGCGGTGCTGGATACTCTGGGGAACCGACATATGCTTGACTCTACTGATCATAGACTTAACAAGAAAATATTGAGGGTGAGTAATGTTCGATTAATCATTAACAAGATAAGAATAGATATACTTAATCCGTGATATGGACCATATGGTATAAGAAAATGTAAATTGGATTGTTAAAAACAAGTTTAAAATGTTTAGATTTTAGAATTTATAGATTACAATGTCCGAAAATAACATCAATCCCAATTTCAATTACAACACAATGTAAAAGAATTATGGCATCCAAAACAATTTCAATTCTTAAAACCCCTTAAAAAGTTATAAACTACTTGAAAAGTGAAACTAGTGTCAAATTCACATGCACTCCATCCTAAATATCAGAGAAGATTCTTACTCCCTCAGCTTTCTAAAAAATATGATTTTCTAGATTCTTTCTTGTTTTTTTAAAAAAATATGATAAAACTACTTGTTTTTTTTCTTTTTCTTTTTCAAAGCTTTGTTAAAAACAAAAACTGTAAATTGGAAATTGTAAATGATAAAGCATCACAAAGCTTTGTCACTAACAGAATGCATTCTGATGCCAAGTTAAATATATCTTTCTCCTTTGGTTGGACAATTTTGATGAAGCAGGAGTTTCATTGAGGAGCAGTAGCATCCGCAAGAATTTCAAAGATCGGCGATATGACAATATGTAGAGACACTTTTTAAGGTATATATGCCAATTGTTGTGTACAATTTTTTAAAAAAATTATATATGAAAGTTTCTTACCAACATTATTTTTTTTCTGCCTCAGCTAGTCAGCTTGGTTGCATGTCCCGTTGTGTCAAGCTTTTGAATTTGGTTTTTAATGGTTACCAAGTACCAACCTTTCTTGAGAGCTGCCCAATTGAAGTCCCTTATCTTGGTGATGATCGGCTAAACTCTTTAGTATCCCAAGAGGCACTACCAAAAATGTGAACTTGTAGTCCTTTGATTGGTAAAGACTAGAGAGAACATGGTGATGTTTTGTGATTTTGGATAAAAGACAAAGTGACTCTCAATGGAAAACGTACAAGAATCTGATATACACTTTATGTAAGATGAGAGGCTGAATAGTTCTCATTAGATGGAGATACTACATTATATAGTAGAGATACAATAGAGATTAGGATTCTATCATTTACAATACTAGCCTTTCCATATATACATTTTACACGCCCCCTCAAGATGGAGGGACTGAAGTCACGCCAATCTTGTCAAATAACTCGGTGAACCTGCTCCTCGGCAATGGCTTGGTAAGTGCATCAGCAAGCTGGTCTTTTGTGGAGACATGTTCGACCCGTAACTCACCCGATTGAACCTGTTCCCGAATGAAGTGATAGTCCAAGGCTATGTGTTTCATGCGGGAGTGAAAGACGGGGTTAGCACATAGATACGTAGCACCTACTGTAGGTGTGCTACATTGTCACAATAAACAACTGGAGAAGTCGGAAGCTTCACACCCAGTTCCGTAAGTAATGAAGTGAGCCAACGTAGTTCAGCGGTTGTATTTGCGACAGCTCTATATTCTGCTTCGGTGGATGAGCGAGCAACACCTTTTTGCTTCTTAAAGGACCAAACAACCGGAGCAGAACCAAGATAGATTAGGTAGGCGTTGGTTGAGACCATGTCATCGGTGTCACCGGCCCAATCTGCGTCGGAGTATGCATAAGGTGCAAGGGGTGCATTAGGTCTAAGGTAAATGCCATGAGAGAGCGTACCAGCGAGGTAGCGGAGAATCCGTTTTGCAGCCTGCCAATGCATATCAGTAGGCCGATGCATAAATGGAGACAATTTGTTCACCGCATAAGCTATATCAGGTCGGGTGAAAGACAAATATTGAAGGCTGCCTAACACCATGCGATACTTGCTTGGATCATCAAAGAGATGACCGGAGGAGAGAGATAACTTTGGTTTTGGTGACATTGGTGTGGACACCGGCTTAGAGTCAATCATGTTAGTCTTGACTAGAAGGTCAAGAATGTACTGTTTATGCATGAGATGTAGTCCTTGTGGTGTTCTCGTAGCCTCCACTCCCAAAAAGTAATGTAGTTCAGTGGGAGCTTTGAGAGAAAACCGAGTGGATAGAGCATCGATAAAACCGGTGATAAGAGACTGAGAACTTCCTGTCACAATGATATCATCGACATAAACAAGTGTGTAAACAATGTCGTTACCATTGAGATAGGCGAAGACCGAAGTATCCGAAACCCCAGCCGAAGCAAGTAGGTCTTTAAATCTTGATACCAAGCACGTGGAGCTTGTTTGAGTCCATACAAAGCCTTGTTTAACCGATATACATGGTGTGGACGGTCCTTATCAATAAAACCTGATGGTTGGGAAACATAGACCTCATCCGTTAGCGTCCCATGTAAGAAACGTCGAGTTGACGAATCAGCCAGTTATGGTTCACGGCGAGTTGTAGCACCAATAGAATGGTATTGGACTTGACCACAGGACTGTATGTTTCGTCATAGTCAAGCCCATACTCTTGATTGAACCCTCGAGCTACTAAACGGGCTTTATACCTATCAAGAGAGCCATTGGGCAAATATTTTAGTGTATAAACCCATTTAGTAGGAATAATATTATGACCAGGAGGTGGAGGAACCAAATCAACTGTACGCATCCGTGTTTGTGCATTAATCTCCAATCCCATTGCATCTCTCCACTTCTTATCTCGCATGGCTTGAGTAACCGTCGTTGGAATTGTTATTTTGGTCATGATGGCAGAGAGACTAAACTTGGTCTTTGGTTTAGTAATATTGTTCTTTCTCCGTGTTTGCATGGGATGAGTGTTCACCGGTGGAAGCGGAGGTGCTGCTGACGGTGGAGCAGGTGGCGGCACCGGTGACGGAGAAGGATCACGTGACGGAGATAAACGCAGAGAAGGAGATGGACTCGTCTGTCGTGGGCTGGGCTGTGACACAGAATCCGTTGATGGGCCTGGAGATGAATCACGGCCCAGCAAGGAATTCCCGTCATGAAGATCGAACTGTGGTGATGATGGTGGCGGAGTCTTTACTCGAGGCGGGGGTGAAGGAGCTAGAGGGACCGGTGCTGTTGGAGAAGTAAGCGGAGCTGTAGTAAGTGGGGATGTCGGAATTGTGACAACGGAAGGAGGAGAGATAACAACGTTCTCCGGCGGAGACTTGGTAACGGTGGTTGTTGAAACAAACGAAAACTCGATTCCACAAACTGAACATGCCTCGACGTATACACCCTACCCGTCGCAATATCAAGACACAAATACGCACTTTGGGTTAAGGAATAACCCATGAACACACAAGGTTTAGAACGATCGTCAAGTTTGTGTGCCGTATATGGACGGAGCCATGGGAAACAAAGACTCCCAAAGACACGAAGCTTGAGATAATTAGGCTCTTGATGAAAAAGCTTGACATAGGGTGATACATTGTCTAACACCGGTGTTGGCATCCGGTTAATGAGATAGACAGCAGCTTTGAACGCATAGGGCCAGTAGTGCTTAGGAACCGAGGCTTGATGTAATAGTGTGAGACCAGTCTCAACAATGTGCCGATGCTTCCGTTCAGAGATACCGTTGTGTTCTGGTGTGTGTGGTGGTGTTGTAAGATGTGAGATCCCGTTTGTTGCCAAGAATTGTTGTAGAGCTAGAAATTCGCCCCCATTGTCAGAGTAGAGCGTTTCTATCTTTTCCTTGAACTGTGTTTCAACCAAAGCTTTGAACGCAATAAACGTTTCTTTGACATCTGACTTTTGCTTCAATGGATTTAACCATGTATAACGCGTATAGTGATCCACAATGACCAAGTAATATTTGAAATTTTCAGTTGATAGTAATGGAGACATCCAGACATCAGAATAAAGATATTGTAATGGTTTAGTAGAAGAAATAGTGTTTGTATTGAAAGGAAGCTTATGGCTTTTATTGATAATACAATGAGAACAAGGAGAATGTTTATTTGTGGATTCAGAACAAGGTAAAGAAAACTTTGAAAGAATAGTGTGTAAAATCGGAGGTGATGGATGGCCAAGCCTGGAATGCCAAGATGATAGAGATGGTTTGGAAGTGGTGGTTGTCAAAATGGAAATGGGATTCTTGGTCATTGGGACTGGCTACTCATACAGCCCATTCTTAGTTCTCCCTTGCAGCAACCGGACCCCCGTTTTGAGATCCTTCACCTGAAAATAGGCCGGAAAGAATTTCACAGAAACCCAATTAGCATTGCATAAACGGAAAACCGAGATAAGGTTTTTAGCAATATTAGGGACATAGAAAACATCATTCAGAGTAAGCGGTTTAGTCGGTGTAGAGATGGAAGAGGAACCCGTGTGGGAAATAGGAAGACCAGTGTCGTCAGCAATAGTAACCTCTTCACCGCCATTGTAAGGCTGTTGGAGAGATAGGTTGCTCAAGTCGGTAGTAAGATGATGGGTTGCCCCCGAATCAAGAAGCCATGGAGTTGCGGTGGCCACGTTAGCGCGAGGCTGCCATGGAACAGATGTCGGAGTGCTGTTGTTGAACGGAGCACTAGAGACCTGATAGTGAGAGCAACGGCGTGCACTATGGCCATAGACGCCGCAAATCTGACAACGATCGTGATAGCCACGAGGAGCAGAGTTGTGTGAGCGCGGAGTTGTGTTGACGATGGTTGTAACGAGATTGTCCACGAGGTTGAGAACCACGTACGTTGACAACATTCGCAGTTGCCGGAAGAGACAGCGAAGACATGACAACAGTCTTGAGTTTAACTTCTTGATGAAGTAATTTCTCGTAAACCTCATCCAGAGTAGGAGTTCGATCACGGCCTTCAAGTTGATCGACAACACGGCTAAACTCTTCTAGGAGACCACCAAGAATTTTCTCGATCTGGTCTTCATGCTCCATGGGATTGCCCAAATGTGCCAACTGATCAAACTGTGTGGTAAGACCTTGAAAATAAGCCTCAATAGACTTATCACCTTTGGTCCAGATTTTGATTTGTTGTCGTACCTGTTGAACATGTGCACGACTGGGAGCGGCATAGATCGACGTCAGCGTATGCCAGATCTCAGCAGAGGTGGTGGTAGTAGAGAGCAAAGGTTGGACAGAGAGAGATATAGCACCCAAAAGTGCACCGTAAATCAAGCGATCTTGTCGCTTCCAGATCTTATAATCTGGGTTGTCGGAGGTAACACCGTCGGTGGTGGTTGTGGGTGGGGGAACGACAACGGTTTCATCGACATAGCCGATGAGATCGTAGCCATCGAGCAGCGCACGGACTTGACGACTCCACATCAAGAAGTTTGTGCTTGTGAGCTTAGTCACGTTCATCATGTTGATGGAAAGGATGTTCTGTGACGCGGACACAGCAATGGTTTCACCAGACGAAGTGGACATGGTGGTGAGCGGCGTGAAAGAGAGAAAAGAAAAGTTTTTGTGTTTTTAGGGTAAGAGATCGTGGCTCTGATACCATGTAAGATGAAAGGCTGAATAGTTCTCATTAGATGGAGATATTACATTATATAGTAGAGATACAATAGAGATTAGGGTTCTATCATTTACAATACTAGCCTTTCCATATATACATTCTACACTTTAAACCATACTCAATGATGCTTCCTAATGTAGAGTGATATATCATGGTTTTTGTGGTTTTTAACCATGATATAAGGAGTCTTTTAGAGTCTTTTGATGTGTTTTCTAGGATGTTTTTGAGTCTTTGCAGGTTTTCTAAGATTTTGTCATGAAATGAGCAAAGTGGAGCAATTTGGATCATTTTGGAGCATCAGTTCAGAAGAAACGAACTTGGAGTCAGAGCAGAGAGGGAGTGTCGATCGACACTGCCTTAGCATCGATCGACACCATGTTTAGCCAACGAGAGAAGCCAATTTGGAAGTTTTACAAATCTGCTCCAAAGTTTTCCATAATTGCAAGATTAGTCTCTGACGTGTTTTAGGACATATAAATAGTATTTTTAGGTTTTGCAAACCATTAAGTTGTTTTCTAGCAAGTTTTATTTTCTGCAACCCTGTGAGATTTTGAGAGCTTTTGGAGAGAAGAATCAAGACTCCTTCAGAAAAGATTCAGAACTCTTTTTCTTCTTCTTTTAATTTCTTAATGCAATTTATTCAATTATTGATTTGTGTTATTACAATGATGTCTGAGTAGTTTGCTTGTTAGGTTCAGGGTTTTTCATAGGGTTTTTATGAATTATTAGATCTGTTTATTTAGGATTCATTATCTTGCTAGATCTTCATCATAGGTTCTTCTTAATATTAATTCTTGATTGATCACCTAGGAAACTAAATTGATATGAGAATATGATTGATTTTCCTGATAAAAATTTTTGATGAGCAAAATTACTTTTTGCAAAGAGATTTGATTAAGTGATTTTGTGAACAATCTAAACCTCTTATTAAAGCTGATTTTTAACCTTGAATTTTACAAAGAGATTTGGATTTTCTGGTTTTAAGTTTAGATAATATTTGCAGTGAGAAGTGAATTATTTTATAAAAGTATTTAGAGTTCTAGATCTGATCTTAATTGTTTGAATCCTATTTATTTGTTGATTTAATATTTTATAAATTCCTGAGACATTCTCTAGGCATAACTTTTTGATCCATTGAATGTTCCCATCTTTTATTTATTATTTTGCATTGTTTTTCTTTATTTAAACTAATTTGTTTAGCATAATTATAAAACTCTATAATTTATTGTGTGGTTTAGAGTCTCTATGGAATTCGACCCCTAAGTAATGCATTGATCTCTTAATTTGAAAGAGTAGCTCTAAAGTTTAATTTGAGCATATCATAGAGCTTCAACGCCTTTCAAGTCTCTTTATGCTATACAACCTTCTTCTACTCATAGTTTCTGTCTTTATTTATAGAAGCTGCCAATCTATGAAATCTGATTCAAATGTGTAAAGAAGACGAGAGCAAGCATCACGACTTGCTTCGTTCAAAAGAGGCCTAAACAGCTCAATAACTATAGCCTTATTAGGGCTTATCATTTCCGGTGTTGTTTCAAAGAGAGACTTCCAAATGTGAAAAATATTAGACTGCATAGCTTCTCTCGCAAACCCATTCGCCCCTGAAACATCCTTGAAGGACCTCAAATGTTCCTCTAGCTTCTTAGACTCTTGGTTGTAGTGTTTTAAACCAGACGGTTTCACGAAGGCACCAGCTTCAAGAACCGAAACAATGCGAGTCAAAACTCTGATTCCTAAAGAGAAATAGTAGGAAGACGTTTTGAACTGTTCCCATTGAATTGATTTGCCAGCATCTTGATAGACTCCATTCCTTGGTTTGATGTATGTCACAAACACATATTGTATAACACGAAACACTCTTCCTAGCACGGGACCGTCAAATCAGCATACTTGAATAGCCAAAAACAGAAGACTAACATAGAACGTATGTCATCAGATAATAAGAACATTGCTTCAGCCACAAAGAGAGAGAGCTCAACTCCGAGTCGTACAGCCTCCTCTTTCTGCTTCTCCTTCTCCTTCTCTTTCTCCTTAGTCCTGCACAAATTGAACTTTTCACTTTTGTAAGAAAACAAATGGGGATAATGAAAGATCACTGACCTTAAAGTGTAAGGAGAATATCTAGACTGTGGTAATCTCTTGTTGTGACGAACAACACGAACATGGTCAGTCATCGACATTGAATCCATTTCTTTCGAGATGATCGAGATGTCAGATGAACTCATCGTGGAAGGCTCCAGATGTAAATTTTGTTGGCTATTCAGTGAATAAGGAAACAATTTAGAGGAAAAAAAAAATCAAAACGCAAACTATCTAAATTTCTCAACGCAATTAGTTCAATGATTCGGGCGACAAAGAAAAGAATCTTGGATCATCACTCTAGGCTCTAGCCTTAAATCGAATCCAAATTTCGAAAAAAATAATAGTATGCAAAAAGAAGGAACCATGCACTTACGGACTTACCTCATTGTTGGAGTGTGTAGGTAGGACCTAATATTTTTTTTGTAAAATCCTTTCCAATTCTAAAGTTAATACAAAAAAAAAGCTTATCGATTGTTTTCCCCTTTTTTTGACGCTTAAAAGATGTAGCACCGGAAGCGATAGGTTTCACTCACCCGAAAAAAAAAAAAAAAAGGAAGCGATAGGAAACTGATTGTATTAATTTTCTAATTTTATAGTATTTTTATTGCAATTTAAATCACTATATAATAAAACGTAAGTATACAACATTGTTTTGTTTTGTAGACTATATAATTTTAATAAGTTAGTTACAAATAAATTATAGATTAAGTTTTATATTATTTGTATAGTCTGCATTTATTGTTTCCAAAAATCTTAAAGAGAATATTCTAAATAATCATTTGATGTCATCTAACTTAGCATATTAATTTTCTTTATTAAATTATTCGTCAAATAAAATTCTTTGATATCTAACTTAACAATTGGTTAATTATCATTATACTTCACCTCTCATTATATGAGTCTATTTTGTGAAACAAAAAAATTATTATATTATTTATTATAATTAAAAAATAGTTTTATTTTCGCACATACCATAAGTTGAATTTTTAAAAACAAATATAAATGATTCAATCTATAAATTATTCAACTTTAATTCATATTATTCTTTAAAAATAATATCTATTGAATTAAAAAATTTACTGAGTAACAGGTCAAAATTTGAATATTTAAATTCATAACTTTATATAATATAATAAACTTTAATATCTAGTTTCAATATTTTTAAAATATTGAAACTAGATATTAAAGTTAGAAACTATAAACACTCTAAATTGGTTTGTTATAGCAATGTCAATAATATGTCACTATAATATAAAAGAATTTCAAAAAACCAAATATATTAAAACAAAAAGTATAACAATATATTAAATTACTCATAATATAATAACTCGTTTTTAAAAACAAAATTCACAAAATTATGTCTTATAATGACATTCAAGTCATGAAGTAGAATATACATTGTTGAAATAACTTCACGTATATAAACTAATAAAACACATTAAATTTTTATTTTAAATAGAAAATATACAAAATTTGTATAAAATAAAATTTAACCAGTGTTATAGCACGGGTACTTATCTAGAATCATTGACAATATAAAACTTACAAAATAAATATCTTTTTCAGGTCATCATATTTAGCATATGATTTTGTTGCATAATATTTTATCCAAAAAAACTTTTAAAAACAATCATATAAATTATATTTTATACAAAAAGTACAATATAAATAAAATTAATTTTAACCCGTGCTCTAGCACGGGTCTTAATATAGTTTTCATATTAAAATTGTTATTCAATTAGATAAAAATGTAGAAAATACTCCACTGGAATTCTGACCAAACCCTCGGAAATTTTGGATGAACCATAAGCAAGATCAATGTATGAACTATGAAAGCAGGTAACTGAAAGAAAAATCGTACACCATTGAAGCTCCATTGAAGCTCTTTTTAGGTAATTTCTTGGTCTATTCAACTGTTTTTGTTCAATTTTAATGTATCTGAAACTTGTTTTTAGTGTAGGTAGTGTTGATGTGTTAGATTTGTAATGTGTTCTAATTTGGGGACATTCTTAGATTTGTTATAAATTCATTTTTTTGTATGTTAATCTTGTTAATTCTCATTTGTTGAAGTCTATTAGAGTCGGAGTACGTTTATAATTTATGGACCTAGTAGTTGAATCGAGCTACATAGAAATTGGATTAGGTTTTCTTGTTATGGCAGATGTAGGTACAACAGATATTAACTGATACAACTGGTACAACTGAAGGAAAGCGAAAACTGTTCTAATGTTGGTTTGTATTCTATTTGCAGGGAGTAATGAATAATAATCTTCGCACATTCATTCATTTTGATTATGGGGAAAATTATTTGAACAATGGAGATGAAGTACAATGGATTTCAAGAGAAGATGTTAGACATGCTCTTTTGATGAAATGACCTATTGAGCAGGTTACTTATTCTGCATTGGTTGATAAGATATGTAAAAAGATGATTGTAGCTGCAGGGACAAAGATGAAGTTTAGCTACATTCCAGTTTCAGTGAATCCTAAAAATCCAATATATATCTTTGATGATGATGATGATCTTTTGTGTTATCTAGAATGGAATCAAGATGAATTTGATGTAATGCATGTGGAGCTGGATAAAGATGACGAACAACATCAAGGGTGTGAACAAAATGGAGTTAGTGAAGCTTGTGAAGCTGGTGAAGCATGTGAAGCTGGTGAAGCTTGTGAAACTGGTCAAGTTGCAGAGGAGCATGCAATAGCTGCTGCGATGGAAGCAGCTAAGAATATAGAAAATGAGATTCAGCTACAAGATTTATGCTCCAAATATTATTGGAGCAGTGGTCATTGGCGTATTGCCGAACAATATATCCAGTTCCCCATATGTCTCAGTGGGTTGTACCTGATCACGTACGAGAGAAGTTTGCCTTTCCTCCTCCGATTGATGAAAATAAAAAGAAAAGAGGAAGACTACGGACAAGAAGGATTCCTTCGCTAGGAGAACATGGAAGAAAGAAGAGAAAAAATACTACTGGAAGCTTGTATGATGTTTTCCGTGATTAATTTCTATATCACTTTGATGTTCGTAACATTTTTTGTTTGTAAGTCTCGACTGTTCAGTGTTTTTGTTGCAAGATTGGTTTCTGCAGTTACAGTACAACTGACTATAACATTTACAACTAGGGTACACCTACATATGATTTAAAACTCAATAATTTTCATATTCGTGGTACAACTAAAGTACAACTATATATAACTTTGAACTTTATAAGTACTAAATTTTAAAATTCAACTAAATCCATCTATTTTCATGTTAGTGAATACAAAGAGAACAACTATTATGGTCACTTTGACCATGTAAATTTTATGGTCACTTTGATTGTCCTACATAGAGCAAATATTCCTAATGCTTTGATGGTCACTTTGCTATTTTCATCCAAGTAATTATAGCAAAACATGTAAAACCGTTATTTTAGATATATTATCTTATGAAATTGTATAAAATGTATTATAATTAACTAATTTGAAAATTACAACTATAAAAATTTAATTTATTCTATGGTACAACTGGTAATAAGGTAAAAGTAGTAAAGTACAACTATGTTTATGCTTGTACAACTATAAGTTTGAAGTACAATTACATGAAAAATTTGGTAAAATTTTATTATTTTCAAAACATGTGTTAAATGAGTTTCATTTTAAAATATTTTTTTTCAATACATGTGGTAAATGAGTTTAATGAGATTCATTTTCATCCACATCAAATTCATTAATTTCATTTTAAAATTCATTTTTAAGATTTATTTTTAATCTATTTTTTACACAATTTATTTTTAATCAATTTTTTACACGTTTTAAATAAATATCAATAATTCATTTTATAAAACGGTCTCAGTTGTACCCAAAATATTCCATTTGTACCTAAAAATCTCAGTACCAAAAACAACCAAATACAATCCAACCAAATCCATTACCTAACTAGTACCAACTAAATCCATTACAAAACAAGCAAACACAACTATGAATCACTTTGCAGGTTCATCTTTCTTCTTTCCCCTCTTTCCCTTTGTAAACGGACTCTTCAAGTATTTTGAAGGTTGGCATGTTCTCTTCATCTTATTAATACAAGTCTGCAACGTCCAGTCATCGCTTATAGCATCAGCCTCTTCTCTAGTTTCTGCTTCATCTTCTTCACCAGCCTCTTCTCCAGATTCTGCATCTTCTTCATCAACCTCTTCTGCTGAAGCTTCACCAGCTTCTTCACCAGCCTCTTCTCCAGATTATGCATCTTCTTAATCAACCTCTTCTTCTGTTTCTTCTTCTGCTCCTTCTTCACCAGCCCCTTCTCCAGTTTTTGCTGATGCATCTTTCTCAAACCCAGAACCAAATCCGCTCAAATCATCACTAGCCTCAAGATTCAGCACTTTACCTCCATTCAATGCATCGTTCACACAAAGTTCAATATCTTTCAGCCTTCTGTCTAACAGCTAATACCGCTTATCAGTCTTCTTATTGAGCACTTTAAATATGCTGAAATTGTGGGTGTAAACGAAACCAATCCTTTTCATCTTCCCAAAGGATTTTATCTCACTCCGCTATCGTTTTGTTCTCCTCGGACCTTGAGGATAACTTACAACACTTTGTATAATTGGTTTGCTCCAAGTAGAACTCCGGAGCTATTGGTTGAGTATCCTCATCATTATCCTAAAAATCCAAAAACAATTGTGATTACTAGTTGTACCCATAGTTGTACAAGCAAACTTATTTGTACCAAAACACAAAGGTCTCTATTCCGCTACTATACACTACTATACAAAAATTCATCAACCAAAATTTCATTCCCATTTTATTTACCTGTGGTAGCCATGGAAGATTCAATTGTTCTTCGTTTGATG
Organism: Camelina laxa; assembly: GCA_024034495.1. Classification (NCBI taxonomy): domain Eukaryota; kingdom Viridiplantae; phylum Streptophyta; class Magnoliopsida; order Brassicales; family Brassicaceae; genus Camelina; species Camelina laxa. The sequence goes on from CM043884.1 coordinate 7,605,493, forward strand.
ATGGTCGAGGAGGAGAATTTGCAACTGGCGGATGAGTAGATATTTCAGATGGTGAATGAAGAGGAGTTACTTCATCCATTGCTACTGGCTGAGGGGATGTGATTGTCACTGGAGTAGGAGAAACGGTGGAGGCTGGTGGAAGAGGAGCGGTTGAGGCTGGGGAAGGAGCAGCTTCTGTCGAAGGATTCATTTTTCTCCTTTTCTTCGAATTTATACCGTTTCTCATTTTTGGAGGCATTGCTATAGCTGGGATTAACAAAAGAATCACAAATATTTTAGAGGTTTTGACCCTAATTCTGAATTGAAATCCAAATTTACAAACTCTAATTTTAGATGAGATTTAGAGATTTACCTTTTAAAAAGAGAAGAAAATGAAGAAATATATCAGATTTGATGTGAGAAGAGATGAGATGTTTGAGCAGAGAAGAAATAAGAAATCGCTCAGTTTCATCGGAGGAGAGAGAAGAAAATTTCAGGTTTGAATCAAAAAAAAATAAAAGATGGGATCCGGTTGTGGTGGATAACGGGTGGATAACCCAAATAAAACTTGGTTGGGTTGTTAATTAACCGAGTTTCTAAAAATTTTATGGTTTTTCACCAATTTTTTGTTTAAAGAAAAATAGAAAATAAATTAGAGAAGATACGAGAAAATAAATTTTGGGATAAGGGCATAACAGAATTAAATCCTTTCTCGAGGATGGTATCAGTAAAAATTTCTTGTACCATTATGCACCGGAGAACTGGTAATGGAGGAAAAACAAAATCGTCGATAGCATATTTAATCCAAAGCTTTATATAACGTTTTTTTTATTGTTTCATATGCAAATTGTTTAAGACACGAGACAAAACGGTGGTGGTAAGTGGGTAACTTGGCACCTACGGGGTAAATCCTAGTGAGAAAGGCAATTTAAACAACTACTAATCTAGAGGGAAACATCTTAGTTGCAAGATCAAATCAAAGATACATATATATACCCATGCTTCTTTTGACATATTATGTTATTTTCATAGCTTGTTGCAAAATCTAAGCCAACTCATTTGTTTAAGGACTTAGATTCAACAGGTAAAATATTTTAATGGAGAAAAATATTTTGTTTGACAGAAAAAAATGAAGAAAAATAATTTGTTTGACCAAAAAAGATTTGAGGAAAAAAATTAAATGAAACCATCTATTCAAGATTTAGAAGCTCTTTTGACATATATAGGCTAGCTGTCTCAATAATCGCATGCCTCTTATTTATGTTTTTTTTTTTTTACAATTTACAAACAAATACAAGCAAGCCTATATATGAATATATATACCAATACACAATTGAAAATCCACTCACTGGAAAAACCTTGATTTAGTCCAATCTAATAGCTAACTGTCTCGATCTTCATCTTCGTTGTAGTTGAATGGTAATGGAACTGATTTGAATGCTCTGAACTTTCCAACGTTGTTTAAATGCTCATTCTCTAACCTATATATGTTCATAACCAACAAAGCAAGAAAATTGAAAAAAAAAAAAATGATTTTTGAGGAGAAATTAGTGATAGTTTCTTGGTTAAGAAGTTACCTGAAGAAATTCCAGATACCGCGTCGTATGATCTCAAGAATGGCAATGAGAGCAATCATTGTTTCTCTATGTAAGAAGGAGATATTGAAATCCAGCACAGTCTGCAACCAGGCCAACCTCAACACAACATTTACGACCTACAAAGAGAGAAACAAAATTATAAAGAAATCCTAAATAAAGATTTATACTCTTCTATCAATATTTCTAGTTCTCACCATTGCAATGTAGTAGACGGATTTGTACGGAACAAGAAGCTTCTCTCTCAACAAAGATTTAGATGGTCTATGAAGCAATCCCCAGTCATAAACAATGTCCCAATATGTGCCGTAAAATGTTGCCAACGCCGAGAAAACAAAGGTAGCTATTCTCCAGACATTTCCTCTGTTAAGGCTATAAGCTGTCTTTAAGCACACGGCGACAATGGTCAATAAATACTTGAGAGCATTGAAGCCTTGGCTTGAATCTTTCTCTTCGATTAATCTTCGAATACATTGAAGGAAACGTGACCAGTAAGGAATTACAGCGACGATAAAGTAGAATGTGCTGTATACATCGCTTGATTTGCAAGTGTTTTGTCTCTGCTTGAAGTCTCCCCAACCATAGTAACATATGTAAAACTCCAGACTCCTCAGTGCTTGAACCTGAAAAAGACGGTTCAAAAACGAGTTGAAACATTTTGAAAACTTAATCATGAAAGTCAGAAGAATGATATGAGAACACACAAACCTGGCTTGTTAATTGGTCTGCTAAGAAAAAGTCTGGAAGATTAACCTGCAATTTTGATGTGAACATATATATTGAGAAACTTATCGATGTATTCACTTAGCGAAAGCAGAGGATGTGCTTGAGTAAAATACCTTGTAGAGCGGCGCAGCAATGCATCTGAATAGAACCATGAGGAAGAAGAAGCGGCTTGACCGATAAAATATGTTGAAGGGACATACAGAAATAGCTATCACCAGCTGAAATACATTGTACATAAGAAATGTGTTACAACATTTATAACAGAATGATTTGAGATTCTTGCGTTTATTATGATTAAACGGAGGAAAAAAAAACACAACTTACAGCGACGACAAAAAGGGGAACAAGTTCAGTGTAGGTCTTGTAGTCATTAGTATTAGGATCCATCTCCATGTCAAGGTTTACTAGAACAGCGCAGAGAGCAAGCGTGCCGAGGCCAAAGCTTAGAAGCAGGACATGTCTGTAACCAAGCTCTGTCCCTTCTTTGAATTCAAATATAAACGAGTAATTCACTCGATATCGCTTCCAAAAGTATATGTTTGAAGCATACATGATCATGTGCAGAACCACAAATGCAAATAAACTGAAAAAAAAAAAAAAAAAAAAAAAGAAATACAGTTTAAGAAACATTCTTGTCAGTAAGAAACCAGTGGTTCAATTTGAGAGCAATCTATATATGTTTTGGTTTGAACCTGTATAGAGGGAACATTGTTTCCATGTAGATTTTTTGTCCCTCTGCACCCATTATATTACGAGCATGAACAAACATGCCAAGAGCAGTCAGTAGAGAGACTGTGCAACCGACGAAAAAGCCTGAGAAAAAGAATAACATAGTGTAAGGATTTTTGACTAATTCATCATGAACTACTGTTTATAAACTTGATTTCAATAGGGATATATATTTTTAGTTACCAGTGGAAAACGTTATTCGATGTCTTTCTTTCGTCACTTTTGGTCTTAAGAGATTCATTCCTTTGCTTCGATTTGAACTTGCGAAATGCTCGACGAAAATAGACTCAACTCTCAACATAAGCTTGTTGATCTGTTAAAGGGTCATCAAGGGTTCGATTTTAAGTTTGTAGTTATATTGAAACTAAATAATAAGTTGTTTTGTAGAGAAATTGCGTTAACCTCATCAGAGCTGGTGAGGTAGGACTTATCTACCATCTCCATGTATAGTTTTGCTGCATTTCTTGAACCAATCTGATTGAGAATAAACAGCTATTAATAAGTCTAAAGAAACACCTCTATGTTTTTTTCTTAATCTAAGTATGTTACCTTGTCATACTTCTTCATGATCTTGGAAATCGCTAAAGTGTTCAAGAAGCTGAATCAATCAAGAACAGAGCATAGGTTACATTAAACAATCTTTTTAAACTTGTTTTTGTACCCTAAGAAACAACAGCATACCTGTAATTCTTGAGATGTCGAAGCTTGCGATAAAAGTCGACAAAGACATTCTTGAGCCTTTCCTCTATTTTCTTGAGATTCTCTCTTGTGAATTTGAGCTCTTCCTGGTTAGAGAGCTTGAGGACGTTTCTAATTGTGGACAAAGGAGTTTCCTGATTTTTGTTTAATCTGATATGGTCAAGAACACTTAACGCCTCTGGTACACGCTCTTTCGTTGAAACTCCACCGTTGGATCCATTTTCCTCTATTTTGATTCCCATCTCTTCAGCTAATGTCTTCCCTTCAAAGTCAAACACACACACATACAAAAGTTATTCAAACAGTGTGTCCTTTCAGACTAAACCAGTAACAAAACAATCTCTGAAAACTCAACTGTGTTTCTTCGAATCCAAGGCATTGATATCGACTGATACGGTTTCAGAGCAGCTCAAAAGAGAAGAAGGTTGATCGAGTTTGATTCTGAAAGCAATCAGAGCATCCATTTGTCTGTTCAAAACCACTGCCTCCTTCACCAACTCGTCCACTTTAGACCAGTAAAAATGGTTAACTTTATCGAACTCGAGATCTAGGGTTTTAAAGAACACAAGCTCTGACTCTCTCCCTGCTTCCGCAACTTTCAAGATGGTCGTCTCGTATTTCTCAAACCCGTCATCCCCAGTCGTCGCGTGAACCAGAATGTCGTGGTTTTCCATATCCGAAGACGAGGAGGCGCGGCTGTACCGCTTTGTCAGGCCACTGAAGTTGCGGCGACCAGATAGCTTGTGTTTCAAGTCACATTGTCTCTCTGATCTTTTCTTCGAAGTTTGGATTTCTCGAAGAATGGTTTTGAGACAAGTATAATCCATGTAAGCTTGTTGCCATTCTGGAACCATCTGTGCGACATACTCCTTTCCAAACTTCATCTTTGGTTTCTTGTTTAAATCCTATGAAGAATTCAAGAATCCATATCAACTTTAAAGCCTACTTTATTTCTCTCAATTTGCCAATCATGAAGAACTCGGAGTCTAGATATAACGCGTTACTGATACATACAGCATATATATATATATATATATACTGTATATATATAGATTTGCAAGTAAGTGTATTTAGTTTGACATCAGAAAAATCAAAAGAGTTGAACTGAAATTGAAAAAGACATTTAGTGTGGTTGGCTCTTGGCTGGACAACTTGTTTTGTTTTTGTTTCTTCTTCCTTGTTTTTTTTTTTTCTTGATAAACTGAATGGACAGATTGTTTCACTAAAGAGGATATTTCTGGGGAGTGACGTCGAAAATGAATAATTGCTTGATAATGCGACATTGGACGTAAAGTATTTCTCAAAATTAATTAGAGAGTGGTTGCTTTCAAAAGTAACTATAGAGTGGTTGGCCTTGTAATTTATATTAAACTATCCAAGTACAATCAATCAAACTCAAAAGAAACAGGTAGACGGTACACTATTATGTGGGGGCGTTCAGACATTATGTTCGGTTCTTGTTCGGTTCATGTAGAAACGAAAAGGAAATTGGTTCGGTTTCGGTTCAAATATCATTTGGTTTGGATAGTTAATTCAAGAACCGATTAGAAAACAGAATATTTTAGATATTTTTTTGGTTATAGTTTTAAAACACCCGAATAACAAAAAAAATTAAGGTAGTTTTGAATATTTCGAATACTTGATATTTAGGGGGGTGTATTCAACTTGACATTTTAAGTGATTTGTGTAAGAGTTACAAATCCTATGTTATTCAATCATGTATTTTAAAAAGTTTTCTGAAATCCACTGTTATTGAACTGATGATTTAAAAATCTACTTTAAAATCCATTAAAATTCCTTGTTATTGAACTGATGATTTAAAAATCTACTTTAAAATCCACTGTTATTCAAAACAGTTTTGTGGATTAGGATTTTAATAACTTTTAGGATTCTGGAGGATTCTAGAGGATTTGTTTAGTTAAAAATACAGAAATCCAAATCTCATGGTTTTAGGTGGGATTTGAAAGAATTTTACAGAAAATCATATGAACTTCCCTAAAATCTATCAAAATTCTAAATTTCCTAAATCCCATCAAATTCTCTAAAATCATGGTTTGAATACACCCCCCTTATTGGTCATATTGGTTTAGGTCCATTCCGTTCCAGTTTGGTTATTTAAATATGTTCTACTACTAGATTAACACCCATGCTCTGGATTGAAATTCAATTTATTTATATTGTAACTTTATATAAAATATAATTTATGTAATTGTTTTTAAAAGTTTTTTTGGATAAAACATTATGCAATAAAATCATATGCTAAATATGAAGGTTTGAAAAAGACAACTATTTTGTAAATTTTATATTGTTAATGATTCTAGATACGTACCCGTGTTATAACACTGGTTAAATTTTATTTATCTTGTAATCCACTATTTAACTTGTAAGTTTGTAACCAATCAATCTATCAATTTCATAATCTATCTTTGGTTAACGTTGTGGTCTATCGATAAAATATGTGGAAAATAAATTTGTAATATTGTGTTTAAAGATCTTTGGAAACAACGTGATATAGGACTAAAATCTTCCGAAAATACAATTTGGAATATCCATGATTTTATTTGTTACCATTAATATATCAATTATCAATTTGAAATATCACTAATTTAGGTATAACTGATTAATATTAATATATAGATTAATCTGTAACCTATCTATAACCTATCTATAACCTATTTATAACTATTTGTAACCATTTATTAAAAATATAAAGTCTATAAAAACGATGTTGTGTACTTCCCTTTTATTAAAAAGGAGATTAACACCCATGCTAGAGCACGGATTGAAATTCATTTTATTTATATTGTAATTTTTATATAAAATATAATTTATGTAATTGTTTTTAAAAGTTTTTTGGATAAAAAATTATGCAATAAAATCATATGCTAAATATGAAGGTTTGAAAAAGATACCTATTTTGTAAATATTATATTGTTAATGATTCTAGATAAGTACCCGTGTTATAACAGTGGTTAAATTTTATTTATCTTGTAACCCACTATTTAACTTGTAAGTTTGTAACCAATCAATCTATCAATTTCGTAATCTATCTTTGGTTAACGTTGTGGTCTATCGATAAAGTATGTGAAAAATAAATTTGTAATATTGTGTTTAAAGATATTTGGAAACAACGTGATATAGGACTAAAATCTTCCGAAAATACAACTTTGAATATCCATGATTTTATTTGTTACCATTAATATATCAATTATAATTTTGGAATATCACTAATTTAGGTGTAGCGGATTAATATTAATATATATAATAATCTATAACCTATATATAACCTATTTGTAACTATTTGTAACCATTTATTAAAAATATAAAGTCTACAAAAACGATGTTGTGTACTTCCCTTTTATTAAAAAGATATTCAGATAACTTTCATATATTGGATTTAAAAATAACTAATCTATTAAGATAAATAATAAGATTTTGTTTTGAATCCAGTTCTGTTTTCGTTTAAAATCCAGATATTTGTGTTAATTTCGCTTAGGTTCGAATCCATTTTTTAAGTTTGGTATCTTTAGTTTGGGGTATCTTTTCCAGAGCTAATGTGGATGACACATTCACTAATCACGGAGATCAATATATTATGGATGGTATTTATTGTTTATGGTGAACAATACATTATTGATGTGGACCATTTGTTGTTCACGGTCGTGTACGCTGTCTGAAAAATATATCAACTTTTTTTTTGTCATCTACATTTTCCATTCATAGAAAGGATTACAAAACATAACTTTATAAACTGATCAAAAATTACTAACAGAAAGTGAGTAAACATAATCAACTTAACCTTCCAAAAAATATGCTCTAACACTTTAGCCATTAAAAGAGAAAGAAAGCAGAGTTTAAAAAGAGGAAAAGAATATTTCATATTCAAATAGTTCATTTAACCATAAGGGATATCCTGATGGCTGTAGAAGAGAACCCATTAGACCCTCACAAAGACAAGGCTCAAGTCCAAGCCCAATCATCCTGTTTGATTCCACACAAAAAGACAAACATTCAATGGTCGAAACAGAGTAAGGTTGGTACGGAGAAGATGACACTGGTTCCTCTCCACAACAAATTCAAGCTTCTGGAATCCTCTTCTGGTGATTCATCGATTACAGCTGTCGATTAAAATAAGGCTTACTTTTCATAGGATTCTAGATTGTTCTATATTGTATATAAAAGAACTTGTAAAAATCTAAAGGTTAATCAACGAAAGTATCAATTTTTCACGAAACCTCTCCGCCGTTTCTAAGTTCTTTCAATGGCTACATATAATTGCAATAAAGCATAATCAGAAACACTTTGAGCTATGAGAGAAGCTCCTTTATTTGCAGATGGTTTCTCCAACTGTTCTCTCCAGTGTTGTATTGTATTCTAGTGAGCAGCAAAATCATTTCTGATTCTTGGTGTGCATAAGATTACAATACATCATTTACAATAGTAAAATTTTATATTAAAAAAATTATAATTCAAAAACCATTGGTCATGATTAAATTACACAAAAGTATTCATATGTCACCTACTCCCTCCGTTTCAATATATTGGATGTTTTGAGGTTTATTTGGTGTTTCAAAATATAAGATGTTTTCAAGTTTCTATGCAGCTTTAGATTAGTTTAATATTTTATATTATGCAGTCTTGTTTATGACTGGTTGAACTTTTATAAAGTAATGTTTTCTTAATCTGCATGTTTTAATCAAAACATCCTATATTTTGAAACGAAAGGAGTATAATTTTACGAGGGAAGCGAAGTTTGGAACACCGCAAAACATACCCTATCTACATGTTTCATTTTTTTTTAATAATCGATAAACACTAGTATCTACGTTAAAGTTGGGCAATACTATCACTTTAAATGTGTAAGTGTTAGAAATTAAAATCATTTGGCTATGAGTCCTTTTATTGTTAAATGTAGAATTTTTACAACAAAAGCCAAATTAGAAAAAGATTACATGCTTCATAGGTCTACGTTACACGGAATCGTCGGTGATGGCACGTTTCTCGCTTCAGAAGCGGAAGCGGGTTCGGAATCGATCGGAATCGTTCGGAATCGCCTCGGAATCGCGATTCGTGGAATGTGGTGTTGGGAAGCGCCGTGGAACCATGCGATTCAGGAATGGAAGCATGATGGTGCAGATCAGAACCGTCGATGGTTGTGCGTTACAAACGTTCTTTGTTATCAATGGACCTGAGAAACTACCTTCTTTTTCTTTGTCACATATATGAATATTATTAGTGCTAGATTTATGTTATTTTAGTCTAGTTATGTGAGATATTGACAGTAAAAAAATGGATTAAAACAAAAATTGGGTGTAAAAAACACAGAGCAAGCGATGGCCATTAGGGTTTTGAAGGAAGAAGATGACTCAGTCCGTAAATTACAGTTCTACCCCTCTCTTTTAAGTAAAAAATCGTTGGTTTGTATATGCCGGGATTCGAACTATGGGCGCTGGTTTAAAAATCAATACTCAAAGCCACTAGACTAACACAAATTTTCAGAAATATGTCGCAAATAATACTATATAACTAAATTGTTTTTAAAATCATATAAATTCTATTTAATTATATAGAAACATTGTATAAGTATATTATATATAATATATATAGATATATATATATATATATATATATATATATATATATACGCTTCTAACACGTACCCGCTTCCTAAATTTTTTAAAAAATTCGCTTCGGCGTTTCCAAACGCTTCTGCTTCCGCGTATCCGCTTCTAATTCCATGCAGCTTAGTTCATATGTCGGTGTAGATATATATAATGGATGGATCTAACAACTTTATTATCATACCAAATAAGACTAGTCACCTTAGTTCATTTTGTGAATATTTTGTTTATATAAAAAAACAAAATGTAGTGTACTATGAATTTTACATGTCAAATTATCCGTTTTAACATTAATCTGTCAAGAAACCAAAATAATATCATGTAGTTTATGTAAAATAAGCTAGCCACTTAGTTGGAGAAGCACCATCTTCAAGTAGTTTATGTAATAAAGGTTACATCTCATTTGTGTGGGCCACTCATACATTTCATTATCTATATGAGGGTTTTCACTTCTGTTTGCAAAACAAAATCAGGTTTGTACAAAAATTAATAGCTCTTATAGCGCATCATCGTTTGATAGTGTGCAAAACTATCATATATTCCTGAAATGTTGTCATTTCCAGTTTCCGAGTCAGATCTGAAAAAAAACAGGTAGATGGTTCCTCCCCAAAATCTCCTGAGCTGTCGTGTTCCATTGGTGACCAATCGATAGTCTCTCCGATAGAAACCGGTCCAGTTCAAGTTGTAGTAATCTCTACAGCAAATTCACCAACTGTTGCTGGTGTCCCTGTGAAAGTTGTTCCCACAACTGAGCCAGTTGCGACTGCTACAGAGGCGAACCCACCAGCTGCTGGTTTTGCTAAGGCCGGTGACACCAGCAAAGCGAACGCTACAAGAGTGGCGAATACAGACTCTTACAAGCATGAATCAAATGATGCTGCTGATCTATGGGTGAACCGTGTCAAGGGTTCATCCTAACCTCTCAAGAAAAAAAGGTACAGTTTTTACTCTTGATTCAGGAGAAGCGTGTGAGAATTCCAGATTCCATCATTGGGAGAAACAAAAGATCGTGGGAATGCTTTGTCTTGGGCCAATTCTACTCGGATCCCCCAACACAAGGCACTATCCACAACATCGTCAATGGAATATGGAGCAAACAATATAGGGATATTGCTGTGTCAAAGAAGGAAAGGAACGCTTTCCTCTTCTGCAACCCAAATTCTCACACTCGTACCCGTGTTTTAAACCAGTGTTTGTGGCAGATAGAGGGATAGACGATGTTCGTTGCCAAGTGGGTTCCTGGTGTTATTCCGGAAAAGCCTACCTACATTTTCATAAATATTGTTATTCTTAATATTTCAAATATATTACATTTTCCAAAAAACGTTAAGCTATGAAAATCTCTGAAGATGTTTTTCTAAAACAAATGGTTTATATTCGCATACAACAAATTTTTATTAGGACTTTAGTAGTATATCAAATAATGAATTAATTAACGTACAGAAAACCTGAAAATATTGATCCAATAGTTTAAACTTTTGGATCATAAGATACTTATTTCATAAGAAAAAATAAAAATATAATTGAATAATCCAAAAATGTATATATCTTAGTTACACTTACAGCTAGAGAACAGAACCTGTGAGTCTGTGACTACGATATATGTTGATTTTTTAATTCCCTTTTGGTGGCTTTGTACGACATTGTACATGGCTGACTTATCCACGTACGCGCCAACTTATTTTTTTGACATAATTTATTAATAATAATATAATGCCTAGTGAATTACTTTTTTGTTTATATATATCAAAATCTTATTGAGAAAACATGTGTAATATAAATAGTGCACAATGAAAAATATATTAGTTTTTTAGTTTTTTTTTTGATTTAGAACTTTTTTAGATAAACATGTATATTTTATTTAGATTTAATGTTTTTTTTTTATTAGCTGTTTTGAAAAATAAGAATTTTTGACACGTGTCAACAGTTCATCAGTATACTTGACATGTGGCTAATTTGAAAAACCAACTTTATATAATAAGATTTTTAATATAATAAAAACATTAGTTCAAGCTTTTTTCCTAAGACTGCCAATCGGTTCTCCATGATATTCGTTTTCATCGCATGTGCCTTCACAAATCTTGTTGCAGTATTCAGTGTCCGAAATTGGCTAACCATAGAGACATAAGACATAAATTTTTTTACCTTTTTTGGTGCAAACAAAGACAAAATTTAATGTGCTAGGTTATATAGTATAATTATACGACCAAATATGGATGGCACATAGTCTATTTATTTTACCATGTAGTGGTTGAGAATCTTTGTAACAGTGAAACTTTGATATAGATGGCACATAATATATTTATTTTAGTTGTTTTTTAAATATAATAAAATTATAGTTATATTATGCTTTGTTTTACCAATTTTGAAAACTGTGATTTTTTATCGTTAAAATTGACATGTGTCACGGTCTAATGAGTACTAACTTTGATTTCTGATCGTTAAAATTGACACGTTTCATAATCTGGTGAGTATTTAACGTTGATCTCTGATCGTTAAAATTAACACATGTCATGATCTGGTGAGTTACTAACTTTTTAAAATTAACATGTGTCACGATCTGATGAGTTACTAACTTTGATCTCTAATCGTTAAAATTTACAGGTGTCATGATCTGGTGAGTTTTTAACTTTGATCTCTGATCGTTAAAATTAACACGTGTCAGGATCTGGTGAGTTACTAACTTTGAGAACTAAAGTTTATATAATAAGATACTTTATAAATTAATAAATTTTGCTAGTCCTATGTTGAGTCAATGTACAAAATAGCAAAATTTGATAAGATAATAAAACAATAATTTTTATAAAATTACTATGTAAAATGTGGTCCCAATAATATCATAAATTAATAATCATGTAAATTTACATATATATATATATATATATATATATATATATATATATTGATATAATAAAGTATCTTTCTCCTAAACCTCATATCTCCTATATATTAATAGAGAAACACTAGAACAAAAAGTCTGATGTGTCGCGCTCACATAGCTCTTGTGTTTTTTTTTTTTAATAAATACTCTTACATCTCAATATTATTTACATAAATATGTCATTGACAAAGATAATGTTCATTTTTATTAATATTAAAAAATCAAAGATTTAATCAGCAATTAAAATCCAGAAATATATTTAATTATTAATTTTATAACATATCCCCTACATATAAATAGAGAAACAATCTCACAAAAAGCTAATGTGTCGCGTTCACATAGCTTTTATGTCTTTTTCTAATAAATACTCTTACATCTTATTATCATTTACATAAATATGTAATTGACAAATATAAGGCAATGTTCTTTTCTATTAGTCTTAAAAAATTAAAGATTTAATCAGTAATTAAAATCTAGAAATGTATTTAATTATCAATTTTATAACATATCTCCTATAAATGAATAGAGAATCAATTTCACAAAAAGCTGATGTGTCGCGCTCACATAGCTCTTGTGTCTTTTTTTAATAAATACTCTTACATCTCATTATTATTTACATAAATATGCCATTGGCAAATATAAGGCAATGTTTTTTTCTATTAGTTTTAAAAAATCAAAGATTTAATCATCAATTAAAATCCAGAAATATATATAATTATCAATTTCATAACATATTTAATTATTAGAAGTAAATTACATTTCACAAACAATAAAAAAATATTCATTTATTTACCACTTTTATACATTTTTCTCATTGTATTTTTAAACTTATGATTAGTTTAAATTAAACCGATTAGTCTAAAAAATATTGTTTTATCTATTTAATGGTATAGTGATGTAGATAATAATGTGAAACATAAAATATGTGAATTTGCTTTTTAGAAACACAAAAATATATCAAAACTTTCTATACCAAATTAAAATGTTTTTCAAGTTCAAATATTTCATGGATGAAACTCATTTTACAAAAAATAAACGCAAATTTGAATAAACGAAAAATAAACTTCACTTACATATTTTTTTTAAACAAAAAATCTTAAATCTTAAATAATAATTTTATTATAATATTTTATTTAAACTGATTTATCCCGTACATAGTGCGGGTTAAAACCTAGTTTATATTATATTTGTTATGTTGTATCTTCAAACTATAATGATATAAAATATTCTATAACATTTCATAAAAAAATAGCTAAAACATTTTAAAGTTTTCAATTTCTAAATATGCTTCATTTACATTTTGATAGTTTGATAGGTTACATTTTGATAGTTTGATAGGCTACTAAAATACGACAATTGATATTCTTATTCATAAATTTGAATTTATGTATGTCATGTGTATAAGTGAATTTGTCTATAGTATTTATAAGTTATTTTCATTCTTATTCATTAATTTGAATTTATGTATGTCATATGAATAAGTGAATTTTTTAAATAGTATTATAATTTATTTTCAAAAATATTTTCGAAATATTTCAAATTCAATTCTTATATCGTAAAAATTACAATATCCGAAATTCTAATTTCATTTTGCTAAAATTATCTCAATTTATAATTTTTAAAAATTTAAACAATTAAAAATATTTCTATAAATTTATACTACATTATTATTTTTTATAATGTAAATTAATATCCCTATAAATTAATAAAATATCTTAATTCCAACATTATTAATTTATAGAGGTTTTAATTTATACATCATGGCGACATCATAAACAAACGGGTCAAACTGAATTGGGTCGGGTCGGACTCGATAGTAATTTAGTTACTAATAATAGGGTTTAGACCCACTAACTCGACTTTTAGAAGCAAACTACGGGATTTATAAACTGGTTAGAATTCTATACATTATTACGCTGAATGAAAATAACATTTACCTTCAACTGTCATTTTTTTTTTTTTTCTTCAACTGTAACTTCCGTTTTTTTTTTGGTGCAAGTCAGGTCATTTGGTAGATAACTTTTGGATAGTTTTTTTTTTTTTTTTTTAAAGGGTATTTTTATATAAATAAGTGTCCAATGGGCTATTTCCGGATTTAGGCCCATCACAATCCTCTAAAGGCCTAAACCGAAATACAACAAACCAAAACAAACCACAGAATACAAAACCGAATCGGTTTCCTTAACCGGTTTCAGAAAACCCTAATTCCCTAAAAGAAGAACTCTGTTGGAGCCGCTGCCCATAGATTGCGGATACACACCGGATCAGGACCTCCGGTGTGCCTGGACGCCGTGAGTCGAACGGAGATGGTGATCCAGGATCCGTTGCCACCCGCCACCGTAGAGCCGTGGGGAGGAGGAAGAAGATAACCGAGCTTACCTTCGTCGAGGAGAGCCAGGCTCAGTCGTGAGAGAGAAATAGCGGTAGGGAGTAGATCCGCAAACCTTCAACGGTGGCTTAGCTCCGCCTTGCCGCAGACGACCTCCCCCATCGAACAACGGCTCATCGAAACCTCCAGAATCTCCAGTTCGCAGATCTAACCACCATCCTCAATCGTTCCTCGCCGTGGATCTCCTTCTTCTGATCTGCATCGCTACACCGGCGATGGAGCTCTCACCGACAGCGCCGGGCAGAAACTTCTCCCCTCCACTTCTCCCTTGATTTTGATCTGAGAGATTTGCCTGGCTGATGCATCGGTTCACGGATAAAGCACCATGAGCCACGGGTCCTCTTCGTAGCCGGAATCGACGGAGAACCCAACCGACGGCGCACGAGATTGTGGTCAGAAGAGAAAGAGTTTTGAGAGAGAAATCGCCGCGAGTGAAGAACTCGCGGCGATTTCTCTCAAAGTGACCGCAACTTCTTCGTAAACTGTTGGATAGTTTTAAAGTTATGTCCTGGTTTTTTTTTTTTGCTTTTGACAATAGTTATGTTCTGATTCGAATTGATAAAATTTTAGTTTGGTATGGTTAATTCGGTTCGATTCGGTTTGTATTGATGGCTAGCTGATATATAAAAAAAATCGATACAAATTATGAATACGAATAGTTCAAGTCAAACTCACCAGAGAAAACACTTCAAATTAGGACGGGGAGTTAGTTTAGTGAAAAATATATTATTTCAACTTAGGTTTACCCATACCAAATTAACGAACCAAAACCAAACTGAATTAGCATGGTCTACGCTTCACGTACCATATTTACCGAGAAACATAACAGTAAGTTATCGAAGTTGATAGTACTAATTTCTATACTAAATAGCTCACGACACATAAGCTTAGCTGCACAAAGAACGTAAAACCCAAAAATAAATAAAAAGAACGTAAAACCTGCCCACATGGTCTGAACTCGCAGATTCTACAACAAAATCCTTTATCGTTTACTTTTGCTTGGGGTCCTCTCTATCACATATCAATCCGACATATTCTTATTTCTATATATGTACACCGTACGTACGTACGTGTAGGACGTATGTATCACACTTTTTTTTTCTTTCTTTTTTTTTGTTCTTTTTAGGAACCACATTCTTACTACATGCCTGTAAGCTGATAGTGCCTACTTTGAACCATACATTTTGAAATAACTAGATTATTGCTCTCAAAAAAAAAAAACTGAATGGTATATACTTTGTATTTAAACAAAACAAAAGATGAGATCCGACACACAAAATATCCTAAGAACGAGATGGTTAACTAATCTAAATAAAAGATAGGACTTTCAGTATAATTTTTCTATGAGATTTTAAATTTTAATAAGTGAACATACAAGACTGATCATGAATTTTATTTTGAGCTCAGACAAAATACATATACTTACTATATTATGAGTTATGACCCGTGATACCACACAACTTGATATTCATTTAAGATTTAAAATTGCAACGATATGTTTAAAAAGTAGCTAATGTTATTATATCTTATTCTTGTTAAATATTTATTTTAGGTAATTTTTTTCTGTATATTTTTGGATCTTGTTAAATCCTTCATAATATATGGCTTGATAAGTTTTTTTTTTGTTTTGTATTCAACTATAATTATTGTTTTTTTTTTAAGTAGTTATAATTACGTGCCGTGCCATACCACTATTAATAGTGTCATAGAGTTATGATTTATGTAGTATCTTTTAAAGAGAAAATAATTTATATTACTCTGTGGATTAATTAAGTTGATTATACAATTACAAATAATGATTACAATTAAATTTATCTGGAATACAATTGCAAATATGTGAAACAAATGATAAAATTTAATAATCAAATTGCAAAGATTTAGAGGTTATAAGTCTTATTAAAACAATCTTAACATATTATCTAAACCCTTAACATAAAACTCATCGTCTATCATATGACTTGCAAGCTCTAAAACTTTTTTTTTTTATCAAATAAAATATTACAAAACTTTTTCTTTTCTTTTCATCACCTAATACATTCTAAAGTCTTTTTTTTTCTACAATAAAATTAGATTATTTCTAATCTCAATTTATTTTGTGATCTGTTAAATAGTTATCATACTCTTTTTAAAATATCAAATTTAACTATTTTTAAATATCAGTTAATATATTTTTAAATTTTATTCTATTTTCTATAATTTTGCTTTCAACTAAATGAATGTATAAAACTGAAAAAAAAAATTTCAATCTTGACACATATTAAGTAAATGTTCCAACTCTTAAAAAAAAATAATCTTGTTAATTTGTTTTTTTTTTTAACAATGTAGTTTTAAATTACCACTTACTTTCATATTCGTTGTGGAATTTTTAACTGTTTTCTGTTATTAAACAATTTATATTAGTAATTAAAGAAAAATGTTGTTTCTCTCTCAAGGCGACTATTGTGGCAATCATACCCACTGGGTATTCTTCTGGCGTAGCCGGTGTTTTTCTCTGATTTGGAGTCCTGTTTCCACCGACAAAACCATTAAATCCTGTTTCTGTTTTTCTGTTGGCGGTTTATCTCTGTTAGTTAATCCTGGCAGTTTCTTTTCTCCCATTTCTGTGGGTGATAAGCGCTTTCTAAAACCGCCATGGATGCTCCTTTATAAATCTGTTGCTTTCCCTCAATTTTCCCGAACCCAAACATTTACCGAACACCACTTTGTCACCCTCAATCAAACCATGAGCGATTACTTACGAAAATCTGTTCAAAATCTTGATATGTAGATCGATGATGCCCGATTACTCTACCTCCGGAATATGTCTCGAGAGCATCTGGTGTTAACCGTTACTCCCTTGTGGTCACTCCAGTCAACTCCCGTAACAAAATTTATGGACTCTCATCCGCCAGATGCCTCGAGTATGGAGCTTTGCAGAGGAATGCGTGTGCCGAATTGTTGATGGGGGAAGAGTACAATTTCGTTTTAAATATGAGGAAACGATGAATCTAGTACTTCGTCGCGGTCCGTGGTCTTTTAATGACTGGATAGTTACAACTCATCGATGGTACCCGAACTTGGCTGAAGATAAGAAGATCATACCTTTCTGGATTCAAATTCAAGGTATCCCAATTCTTTACTTAACCAATGTCATGGCTAGAAGGGTTGGAAATAGTCTAGGGTATGTGACAGAGGTAGGCTATGATGAGAATGTTAGCCAAGTTGGTTCTGTAAGGGTAAAGATAGACTGGAATATAAATGATCCTCTTCGTTTCCAAAAGAATGTCCAGTTCATGCCAGGAGAGAATACAATTGTTAAGTTTCGTTTTGAACGACTTCGAAATTTTTGCAACAAGTGTGGTTCCTTGAAATATGATGTCATAGAATGCCCTCTGGCCTTTGACAATACTGATCAATATGTGTCTAAAGAGGATAGCGATGGTGATGATCACCCTGATGGTGATAACAACATGGCTGATGCTGATATCGCTCCTTCTATGCCTCATGTGGTGACCATTCCTGGCTTACAAATGCCACCTCCCTAGGGAACCGGTTACGATCAAGGCCCCATCACCACACACTCATCAGAGGTCCCCAGTGTTTTGAGGATACGGAACTAACATCATAACGTGTAAGATACCTTCATGCCAAGTACATGCGAAATGTGGCCTTTTCACAGGTGCAAGAGAACTTTCTTGAGGATAGCACAGACAATGCTACACCTGAATTTGGCTCCATCAAACGCAAGCGTGTGAGATTTGAAACAGCTTTCAACAAAGCTAATGATGCGGAGGAGATGGCAGTCCTGAGCAAACTCTGAAAACAAGGAAGGATTGACAGTTCGGTTGATTCTTGTTCAGACAATGTTGGATTCGACGGAGGCGCGGGGCCCCGGTACCCCCAGATCCTTCATGAAGATGATATCCTGGAACTGTCAGGGCCTTGCATCGTCGCTGACATCTGCTACCTTAAAACATTTATGTAAATTATCTAAGTGTGATATGTTTTTTCTTATTTAAACTCTACCTATAATAATAATAACTTCTACTTATCTTGTGTTTATGGTCATCCAAGGCAAAGTGAACGGCATCACTTATGGGACTACCCCAAACATATATCTACTCAATCTAATCCTTGGATCCTCATTGGAGATTTTAATGAAATTGTTTCCAACCGAGAAAAAATGGGTGGTCTTGTGAGAGATGACTGGACTTTCAAAAATTTCAGAAACATGATTTCAACATGTGACTTGGATGATATTAACTCAAGAGTTGATAAAATTACATGGGTTGGCGAACGATACACACACACCATCAGTGTTGTTTGGATCATTGTATGATCAATAGCATTGGTTCAGCATTTTTCTCAAATGTAATACTCAACTTCATGGATTTCTCAGGTTCTGATAATCGACTTCTATTCCTGCAACTAAATGTGATGAAAGAAACACACAAAAGAGTCTTCTACTTTGATAAACGATTATGCGAACTACCTACATTCACAAAAACTGTTCGTGAAGGGTGGCAAAGGGAGTTTGATGTTTCAACAACAACAATCATTTCCAGAATTGCAAACTGTCGAAGAAGTATGGCTACACTGAAACATAAATCACAACTAAATGCAGATACACGTATCAGAGCACTACATTCTCAATTGAATTCGGCCATGGAGAGTACTTTGCAGACTGAAAGACAGCAGGTACCATACCTTCAAGCATCCCTTACAAAAGCGTGCAATAATGAGGAAAAGCACTGGAAACAAAAAAGCAGAAATCAATCAATAGAAGAGGGTGATCAAAATACAAGTTATTTCCATGCATGTGCAAAAACTAGAACTTCAAAGAACAGAATAAATTCCATTTATAACGAACAAAGAACTCTTATTCATGGGGATAGAGAGATTGGTGAATACGCGCAGGCTTTTTCATCAAGATGTTTTCTACAAATGGACACTCTGTATCTCCAAATGACTTTGCTGATTTCGAAACAAAGTTACGGATGACATCAATTCCTCTTTAACAAGAGACTTTACTAACCAAGAAATCTACGAAGCAGTGTGTTTAATTGGTGATGAACGTGCTCCGGGACCAGATGGTCTAATTGCGAGTTTTTACAAGCGTTTCTTGTCAATAGTGGGACAGGATGTGACCCAGGAAGTCCAATATTTTTTCAGAACTTGCACCATCACACAAGGTATCAACCATACAAACATACGCATGATTCCAAAGATAGATAACCCTGAAACACTATCTGATTATAGACCGATTGCCCTCTGCAATGTCTTATACAAGATTATCTCAAAATGCCTTGTTAAACGCCTCAAACCTCATCTTGGTAGTATAGTCTCTGAGTCACAAGCTGCATCTATTCAGGGTAGAATAATCCAGGATAATGTTATGATTGCAGACGAGGTAATGCATGCTTTGAAATCTCGAAAGCTCGTCTCACAAACATACATGGCTGTTAAAACCGATGTTAGCAAGGCATATGACAGAGTTGAATGGAACTTTATGGAAACAACTCTCAAACTTTTTGGTTTTTGTGAACGATGGATCAGTTGGATTATGTCTGCAGTTTGCGCTACCACCTACTCGGTTTTAATAAAAGGCTCTCCTCACGGATTTATTCGACCAGAAAGGGGGATTCTTCAAGGAGATCCCCTATCCCCATATCTTTTTATCCTGTGCTCTGATATGTTAAGCCATCTCATTACATCATATGCTAAGGATGGAGACATCAAAGGAGTAAAGATTGGTAATGGAGTACCTCGCATCACTCATTTACAGTTTGCAGATGACTCCCTATTTTTCTGCCAAGCGAATAAGAAGAATTGCAAAGCCTTATGAGATGTTTTCGATGTATATGAACACTATTCGGGGCAAAAGATCAATACTGACAAATCTATGATTACGTTTAGTTCGAGAGTCTTTGGTACGACACAAAATAGACTAAAGACCATCCTAAACATCCCACACCATAGAGGAGGAGGCAAATATCTTGGACTACCTGAACAGTTTGGAAGGAAAAAGAATGAAATGTTTGAGTACATTATTGAACGAGTCAAAAAAAGAACTTCACACTGGACCACAAAGAAACTCTCACCTGCTGGGAAAGAGGTAATGCTAAAATCAGTAGCAGTCTCCATGCCAGTCTATGTCATGTTCTGTTTTAAGTTACCAAAGGGAGTCACATATTATCTAGAGTCCTTGCTAATGAACTTGTGGTGGGAAAGGAGCTCTCAACATCAAAAGATTCCATGGATATCATGGAAGAAATTGAAGATTTTAAAGAAAGAAGGGGGTTTGGGATTCCGAGACATGGAAAAATTTAATGATGCTTTTCTTACGAAACAAGCATGGCGTCTTATACAATTCCTCGATTTCTTGTTTGCTCGTGTCATGAAGGCTAGATACTATCTTGTTGTCTCTCTACTTGATGCAACATCAAAACGATCTCAATCATATCGTTGGTCATCATTACTAACTGGTATTGCTCTGATGAAAAGAGGATCTCGTTTTATTATCGGAGATGGACACTCAATATGGACTGGAATTGATAACTTTGTTAACTCTCATCCACCACATCCAATATCTACCTATAGATCACGAGAAACAGTCTAACTAGAAGATTTAATCATTCGAGAAGAATCGACTCGATCATGGGACATCCAGAAAATTGAATCTCTGATTGCAAGAGAGGACCAAGACTTCATCAAAAACACCTACTTATCTAAGAATGATAGACCTGATCAGTTGATTTGGAACTATACTTTTTCCGGTGACTATACTGTGAGATCAGGGTACTGGCTGCTTACACATGATCCTCATGACCCTCACCTTCCTAGAGCTATTCCATATGGGTCTGTTGAACTTAATACTAAACTATGGAGATTAAACATTATGCCTAAAGTAAATCATTTTATCTGGCGGACCATTTCACAAGCTTTGCTTACAACAACTAGACTCCGATCGAGAGGTATGAATATTGACTCAAAATGTTCCAGATGTAGACAAGAGGATGAAACCGTAAACCATGCCCTTTTCACATGCCCCTTTGCTATGTCAACCTGGCGTCTCTCCAACACCTCTGCTCCTAAATTTAGAACGAGTATCGGATAATGCAGAGGAAAATATTTCATCTTTAATTGATTTTTCTACACGCCAAGACATCTCTCTTCAGAATGCTCTACAACCACTATGGCTACTATGGAGAATTTGGAAAGCCAGAAATAACACTGTTTTCAACAATTATAGAGAAAGTGCAACGAAAACTATTCTACAGGCTCAAGCTGAAGCAAAAGAATGAATCAAGATCAAGCTTCTTAAAAAAAAACGTCATGAACCCACTCAACAACAAATCCAACGGAAAGAAACTCCACAAGCATTGGTGAAAATGTAACTTCGATGCAACTTTTGATAGGAACACATCTTAAGCCATAGGTGGATGGATAATTCGCAACCATCTCGGTCTATCTCTCTCTTGACGCTTCTTTGATCTGTTTTGATCACGAAATGCTTCGACAATAGATAATGCCTCCATTTACGGACTGCAAAGATACCGCCAAAAAGCTCCTTCTCATATATGGACAAGTGAAGTTGCCTCCCCTTCAGTTGTCGACTAATGTAAGCTAGAGGATGACCATCTTGCATCAGCACTGCACCAATTCCATGGCCACACGCGTCTTTCTCTACCCCAAAAGGATTGTCAAACAAAGGCAGAGCTAAAACAGGAGCATTATAGAGAGCAGCCTTCAATTCCTGAAAAGCACTATGCGCTTTTTCAGACCACTCAAACGCATGTGTTTTAGTCAAAGCATGCAATGATGCTGCGATGATGTTCATATATTTTACCCTGTTTTCCCTTAGTATATTCACATCTTTTGCATCTTTTGCAATCCATTTTGACCATTATTGCATAGCTTTAGGACTAATCATGCATTAGAGTTTAGTTGCATTGCATTTGCATCTTTTCATGCATAAACAGGTGATTTTGGAGCCTAAGGAGCATGTAAGCAATGCTGAGGAGAAGTGCAGCAATCAAGAGGAGAAAGCAAGAGAGTTAAGTCTGAAGAACCAAGGTCTGGAGTCTCACTCGACTGCCCACTCGACCAGACACTCGACCGTGTGCGGAGAGGGACTCTACTGAGTGGAAGGAGCAGAAGAAAAGCCAACTCAACCGGTCATTCGACCGAGCACCAGGTCGAGTTGGCCGAGCCGCCTAGCTATTTTGTCTTTTTGCATTTTTAGGGCTTCCACTACTTTTCCTATAAAAGGACCTTGTACCCTTCAGCCACCAAGAGTTCAGCTTTTCAGATATTCTCAAACCTAGTATTTACCCTTTTGGGAAATATTTATTTTTGCACTTTTTATTTTCTTAGATCTTGTACTTCTTTGAAGGAGAAAAACAAGAGATTCTTTATATTTGTTGGTTTCAAACTTTCAAAATATTGAGATTTTGAGTTTGATTCCTTTATCAATATTGTAGATCTTTTTTTCATCTATCTATTTATGCAAGTTTCAACATTTTCTGGGTTTATGATTTTGTTGTTCATCATGTGTTCTTGTGAGTAGTTGCTTAGGATTTTTAGGATGAGTTAGGCTGGATTATGTTTGAGGTTTGTTTGATTTGGTCAAGCTTGATTGTTGTAGATCTCTTCTAGGCTAGATGTTCTTAATGTTGATCCTATAACTGAGAGGGTAGGATTTGATCTCAAGCCTCTTAGCATCATACCAGCGTCTAAGGTGCAAAGATAAGGCTAGATCTAGAGATTTTCATTAGGCATGCTAAGAGATTAGATGTCTTGTTTGATTATTGACTATAGATGATCTGTTGCTTAAATCTTGCTTGTATAAGTTCTTTGCTTTGTGAGAACAAGTCTAGAAATATATGAGCTTGATTGTTTTTGCCATGAGAGTGGATTAACATGTTCTAGGAGATCATTTTCTAGAGATTAGCTCAAGTTGTTTGAGATTTGTTGATCAAGTTAGATGACCTCAATCATTAGTCCAGCCCATGAATCCCTCCTCAAGACCTTCCTTGTTTATTGATTTCTTAGTCTTAATCCCGCTGCTTGCTTGTTGTTTGATTCGCTTTTGTCTTGTTCTGTTTTTGTTGCATTGCTCTGTTTTTCGCGTTTGTCCAGCTCGACCCTGCACTCGATCTATACTCGATCGAGTGCTTGCTCGAGTTCATCACCAGAATTCTTGTTTATGCTTTGCATTTGTCCTGTCTCACTTCCTGTTTCATTCTAGTTGCATTTCTGTTGCATTCACTTAGTATTATGTTCATTACTTGTCTTGCATTAGTCCATTACTTGCATAACCATAATTTCTATTTCAGTTCTTATTGCATCATAGCTTTGATTAGTCTGTTCTCTTTACTTTTAGCATTTATCTTAGTATCTTTTACTTTCTGCATTTTACATTTCATCAATAGGTTGTTAGTGACAAACATCCTTCATACTTGGCTTGACTTAGACATTTATACACATCCTGATTGCTTGCAAACTCTCAGATTGGATTGACACCTCTTGTACTACAACAACATAAGGGGAATTGAAACATCCTGCCATCCATGCACTCCATCATTCATATCTCATTTCATCATACCATTCATTCACCATCATCACCCAAAAATACATGTGTTTCATGCGATCACTCCAAAACCTTTGGTAAATCTTCTATAGTACCAAGCCAAGCCCAAGAATCCCCACAATTATTTTAAGGTAGTAGGAACCGGCCACTCTTGCACCTCTTGAATCTTCGCAGGATCAGTAGCAATACCTTCATGGCTGATGAAATGGCCTAGGTACTCCACCCTATTTACTGTGAATGCACACTTACTCATCATCGTGAAAATTTTTTGAGTTCGCATAACCTCCAAGACAGTCTGCAAGTGATGCACATGCTCCTCCAAAGATGAACTATAGATAAGGATATCATCAAAAAACACAAGAACAAACCTCCGGAGAAAAGGCTTGAAAACTGCATTCATCAGGCTTTGGAAGGTTGCCGGAGCATTCGTGAGACCAAAGGGCATAACCAAATATTCATAGTGTCCATTATGTATTTTAAAAGCAGTCGTATGAATATCCAGAGGTGACATCCTAACTTGGTGATAGCCGGCCCTTAATTCGATTTTAAAGTACACCTTAGACCCTCCAAGTTCATCCATTCAGTCCTCAATCAGCGGTATAGGGAACCTATCCTTCACAGTCATCCCATTGAGCTCCCTGTAATCCACACATAAACGCCAGGTGCCATCTTTTTTCTTAACCAACACCACTGGTGACGCATAAGGGCTGGAACTAACTTGTATGGTTCCTCCAGAAAGCATGTCCTCCACAATTTTATCAATTTCATTTTTTTGATGCAACGCATAACGGTAAGGACGCTGGTGAACTGGATTAGCACCCTCCAAAAGCTTGATATGATGGTCATGATTGTCTCTGAACGGGGGTAGTTCAGTTGGTTCAGCAAAAACATCAGGAAATTTCTTGACAATGTCCCCCACTATTGTCTCTTCCTTGCTATCGCCAACCAAGGTATTTAGTGTACAAGAAGTTAGTTCTTCTCCCTCATTGACCTTCTGTACACACAGCATAGCAAATTGAGCTTGCTCATCTTGCAACTTCTGTAACTTTTGTGCCTTGACATCTCGAACTGAACCTTGTTTAATGCCATTCAACAACACCTTCTTCTTGTTGAATCGGAATTGCAACTCCAGATTCAGGAAATCACAATTAATGACACCCAACGTCTCCAACCATTGAATTCCAAGAACCATATCGACTCCTTGGAGAGGAATAAGCAACACATCTGACTGAAATTGAGTAGAGTTGAGCTTCCACTTAAAATTCCTGACCGTACCCTCCACACTCAATTTCCTACCATCAGCCACAGAAACTCGAGTGAGCCCAACAGACTCCACTACAAAGTTATGAGTTGAACCTGAATCCACCAACATAAAAATGATCTTCTTATCGAAAGCTCCCCTGACTCTCATAGTTTTGTAATCTGAAATTCCAGATACAGCATTGACTAAAATGCGAGGCATGTTAGACTCATCTTCTTCCAACAACTCTTCCATTGCGTCCTCAAACTCTTCTTCCACATCCATCCGAAATAGTTGAGTCTTCTTATGCACCAGGTAGTGTTCAAGAGTATACTTCTCTTCGCAAAAATAGCAGAGACCTTTAGCTCTTCTCTCACTCATTTCTTGTTGAGATAGTTTCTTAACTGGATTTCCAGGTGTTTTGAAAGATGTTTTCCCACCTTGATGAGCATCTTTAACTTCCATTTCTCCACCCCCCTTTCTAACCGTGCCTTGTTTAGGAGACCAAGATGTGTTGATAGGCCTTTTGGGGTGTGCCTTCTCATACAACCTGCCTGAGCAGTGTCGCACTGTCAATGGTTGAAACATTCCACTCGCATCTGCGTGTCCAACCTCAACCCAGCCAAATATACACGCTCACCAAATACTCCTCCGATAGATTAAGCCTGATTTTAATCAGAGTAAACTTCTGGTGATAGTCCACGATTCCATCTGTTTCTTGTAACTGCTTGAGCTCAACCATGGGATTATCACAGACATCTTCGAACTGTCATTTTAACAACTACACATAACCACTCCAATCAAATAAAACTTCCAGACCAACCCCAGATTGTATGAAAGAATGATGCCAAGTTGCAGCGTGACCGTCAAAATGAATCGCTGCAGGCTTCACCTTTATATCATTCGGAGTGAAATCTATTCCAAAAAACTCTTCAGCCTTAAACAACCACTCCTTGATTCATGAACCATCAAATCGTGGAAAATCGATTCTTCCCAACCTAGTAACACCATCATAGTAATATTGAACCTCAGGTCTTACCAGATCATGACAATCATCCCTCCTCACATCTCTGAGTCCCGATCCACCAGCAATGGTTGGAGAAAACGCCGACCCTTCCGGCTTCACTTTTGGTGAAACATTCGGCGAGATCTTCACCGATTTCCCCTTAGCAAAAGCATCCAACGACGGTTGAGTAGTCACACGTCTCAGCAGCTCATACAAATCTGAAAATTGTTTCAGAGTCTCCTGATGTTGTTCTTCAACCCGAGCTTCCAAACGCGTCAACCTCTCTTCCATGAGGCCATCCTCCCGATCTGACTCCACCACCTCCTCCTTCATCGCATCTCTAATTTGCGATCTCGTTCCCATCATCTTAACTCCGAGGATCGACTTCGCTCTAATACCTTTGATACAAATAAACTCGCAATCACACAATCACATTAAGAAATCACCAAACAACCGATTGAGTATTCATAAAACACTAATCGATAAGCCAGCTCCCAAATTGGGAGAAACCCAGCAAATATTTTCTAGAGAGTTTTTACAAATTTTTGATAAGATTCAATTATGAAAGCAAAATAAAAACAATCACATGGTTTTTATGTTTCTTCCAACAGCTTCTTAGCCGCTTAATCCACAACCTCCACGTGTACCGCTTGAGATAAGCCGACTTTATTTGATTACTTCTCACGTGCCACTCCACACATATGGTTATGTATCAACAGGAGGAAGAGGCGATTACTTTTCCATGAAATTTTTACGATCTAGGGTTGATAGATCCTATTAATTCGTCGGGAGATTTTGAGAATTTGCATCTGAATTTTTTAGATCTGAATTGTATCGAAACAGAATCAATGTCGATGACCAACCATGTTATCCGTGGAAACAAGAAATCTCCACTGTCTAGATCTTCTCCATACAATTCAGAGTGAGAGTTTGCTTTCTCTTACTCAATTATACAAAGTGAAGAAATTAATTTTTTTTCTTTTGCGTTTGGCCGCACTAACTTCACCAATGAGAAGGAGAAGCAGAAAGAGGAGGCTGTGCGACTCGGAGTTTAGCTCTCTCTTCTTGTGGTGAAGCAATGTTCAATTTATTTGATGACATTCGTTCTATGTTACAGTTCTGTCATTGGCTAATGAACTTTGCAAGAAAGAAAGATTTTAATGGTCCTTTGGTCGGAAGGGTGTTTCATGTTATTGAAACATATATTAAACCCAAAAATGGAATCGATAGGGATAGTGGCAAATCAATCCAATGGGAATTGATCAGAACGTTTCGCAGGATTATACCCTTACAATCAGAAGTTTGGCTAACATTGTAGCGATTCTCAAAAATGGAGGCATAGTGAAATAGTCTCGTGGTTTTGAACTCCAAAACCAAGAGCTTAAGAAGTTAAAGGAGAAGCTGAGGTCTATCAAGGATGTTTCAGACGCAAATGGGTTTGTGAGAGATACCATAGAGTCTAACATTCTTCAGTATTGGACGTCACTCTTTGAAACAACACCTGAAGTGATGAACTCTAGAGCTAGAGTTCTTGAGGTTTTTAGGCCTCTCTTGAACGAAGCAAAACGGAATGCTTGCTGTCGCATTCTTGATTCTTTACTCATATGAAACAGAGTTTCTTAGATTGGATGATTTTATTTTACTTCATAAATATTCATTGGATTCTCTAAATAAATGTATCAAGTGGTATTAAAACTCTCTACTTAGGAAGCATCATTATGGTTTGAAGTCTGAATAAATGTATCAAGTGGTTTACTCTACATTCTATCAATTTATGTTTCTTACATCTTTTGTTATAATAAACTCTGAATCCGATGAGACCATGAGCAAGGAGACTGGAATGAAAGCACATTTTCCCACCCAATTTCAAGTTCTCTGAACTTGTTAAACCTTTCTGTCCATCCATAAGCCTGATTGTCTTGTATTATTTGTCATCCGGATTAGAGCAGAAAGGGGGAAAGTGGTTTCAATTTGAATGCTTAAGGTTAAGATCTAGGTAATACAATCATGATTGGTGCTAGCTAGGAGGTAAACAACCATGCATATTTCATATTTACCTTCCAATAGCATTTCGATAAAAATTTAACAAAGTATAAACAGACGATTTTTTACCAATAAGTGATTTTAAGAAGAATAGCATTCCAACATGTTTGTTCCTCTGAAAAAAAATTTAGAAATTAGCTAGTCTCAAAGTTACTTTTCTACTATAAGAAAATTTGTATTTTAAAACTCCAATTTGTGACTATTTTTTTCGCAAACAAAAAACGATAAATTAGTGATTATTTTAAGAAGAATAATGGACTACGGTATAAACAGAGGAACAAAGGTGGTGGAATCATTAGCTGTTTTCTTGTGGTGATTTTCATGCATGAGAATCATTAAAGCTTCGTAAATATAAAGTGATATGGTCAAATCTCTTATTTACAAACTTCCGCCTAACACCGATTACACTACGTAAAATCATTAGATCCATCATTTCCGCTTCGATTAATAACCAATTCCTGTCTAATATCGATTATTTAATTAGATCTATCTAATTTGATTATATCTCATCTAATCCGATTACTTCCCGCTTACTTTTTTGTATACCTATTATTTTTGGAGCCAAATATAAATCAATTTTTTTTTTGTTATCTAGACATTTCAATTAAAAGTTGAGAAATACTCTAGATTAGCACTAAACTAAGTTTTTCAGACATTTTTAGCACCACTCCTCCATTTTTCCAATAATAGCATTATTAATTATTATATTAATATAATATTAATAATAAGAATAATAATAAATATAATTCTCACATCAAACATCGGTTACGACTTTGAAAGCTTACGATGAAGCTTCGGTGAAGCTTTCAATCTCAGACTTCCGATTTCGATCTCAGATCTTCAATTAAGTATTAAATCGTTCTTTTGAATAATTAGTTAAGTGCTAAATCGATCTTTGTACTGTTCATGGAGAATGAAATCAGTGGAGAAAAGGTAGTAAATGGTGGTTCAGCGATGAGAAGGAGCTCTAGACTTCTAGTGAGAAGGTGTGGCTCTGAGGTGGGGAAGGATAGAGAAGTGATTCAAAGATTTTGGATATGGTGATGTGGTGATTGGAGAGTGGTACATACCATATTACCATGCCACAAACTCATAGGCTTCTTAGTTGAGTCACAAGGGGAGGAAGGTGAGGCGAAGGTGGAGACAACAAAGATGGATCTCGGAGACTTCATGGTTGGACGATGAAGAAAGTGAGAAGCTTTCTAGGTTTTTGAAAATGAGGGAAGGTGAAAGAGAAGCTGGTGATTCATTCAAAGGAAGGTCATTTGGTTTAATTGGTTCTTTTGATTTTGGACCTTCCACTGTTTTTTCTTTAACATAAATTTCATGTGTTTAGTTGTCAAAAAAAAAAAAAAACAAAAAAAAAAAACAAAAAATTTCATGTGTTTACTATAAAATTAACTTAAAAAGCACTCTCTTCTCGAATCTTCTAGTGGTGATATGAAATGGATTCTGAGTGTGTTTGATTAGTGATTAAGGTTTTGAACGGCGAGGTTTGGACACAAGTAGATCAGCTTGCCCAAATGCTTAGAAAGTTTGTTCAATTTTATCTCCGGTTCTTCTCAGCAAGTTTATGATGAGATGTCAAATAAATTTTGTGTGTTTGATTTTGATAATGATGAAGTGGTGATTTCGTTTCCTGTTGTAGCTACAAATGCTCCAATTTTGCATTCGGTTTCTTGTTGTATCTAAAAAATAAGACACTTAGAACGAGAAGAAGAAGTATGATCCATGGCAGAGCAAAGGATTCTACAACATTTAGAATGTAATAATGGATCTAGTCATCACCATTTTTGAAGAAAACATAATTCTTGTTCTGGTCATTACAATTTTCAGGATTTTTGAATATTTAGGAAAATTTTCATAAAATTCAAGAAAGTCTTCCTAAACATTATAAAATCCTTCCTAAATTTAAATAAATTTATTCATATTTTGTCTTAATGTATCACATATTACTCCATTTAGTGAGAGATATTCATTTTATTTTGTGCACATCTTAAGATTATACATATAGGAGTAATGATTTGATTTTGTGTCTTCCAAATTTTTTATGAAGGCTATCCTGAATTTTAAAGTGTCATTCCTAAATATTATTGAATTTCTTCCTAAATTGAAATAAATGTGTTTCTAAATCTCTTTTTGGTGTTTTGCTTTAGTATGTCAAAGACTACTGGGGTAATGATTTTATTTTTATGCATATCATGGTGTTTACTATTAACCATAATTTTTATAATAGTCATCCTAAAATTTATCCTCAAATCCAAACTTTTTATGAAGGTCATCCTAAAATTTAAAGAAACCTTCTTGAATTTTGTGGAATCCTTCTCGAAAGAGTCTTTGAAATTAAAGAACATGTAGCAAACTCAATTACATGATAGTGTTCTTGTGATTCATCCTCTACAACTATTGTAACCTAGAGCCTAGAATATAATGGAGACGAGCACATTTGTATGGCTATCAACCTTTCTAAAGTTTGGGTTTCCTTTATAAAAAAAGCCAAATTATTACCCCTCACTAGTAGAGTAATTTGTGATATATTGAGATAAACCATAAAATAAATATATTTTTTTGTCAAACATTTCTTTAAATTTAAAACACATTTAGTGAAGAGATTAGATAACATTTAGCAAACACACATTTCTTTAATTTAGGAAGGATTAGACACTATTTAGCAAACCTTCCTTGATGTTTAGGAAGGTCTTCCTAAATTTTGTGTTTTTAGATTTGATGTTGATAACTTGTGTTCTCGTTCGTTCGGGATCGGCTTCAGGGTCGAACAACGGGGTGGACGGCGAAACTTCTCTCCAAAGGGGGAAAAGAGGTGATGATCAAGTCCGTTGCCACTGCGGTCCCCACTTTTGTGATGTCGTGTTTCCGGTTACCGAAAAAAATAACGTCCAAACTTACAAGTGCAGTGGCGAATTTTTGGTGGAGTACATCAGGACAGTCGGGGGGGATGCACTGGTTAGCTTGGAATAAACTTTGTTGCAGTAAGCAATTGGGAGGTTTGGGTTTCAGAAATGTTGATGCTTTTAGTACAGCATTGTTGGCAAAGCAACTGTGGAGGCTGATTGAGGCTCCGAATACACTGTTTGCTCGGGTTTTTAAGGGTAGGTATTATCGCAATTCCACTCCTTTGGAACCAATACGCTCTTATTCTCCATCTTATGGGTGGAGAAGTATTACTTCTGCTAGATCTTTGGTTTATAAAGGACTTATTATACGGGTTGGTTCGGGGGAGTCCATTTCGATATGGACGGATCCCTGGGTACCGGCCCAATCCCCAAGACCAGCTTTCAGTAAGGGTCCTCATAAGGATCCTTCTCTTAAAATCTCTCATTTAATTGATTGTCACACTAATACTTGGCGTATGGATAGGCTTAAGGAGTTTTTTGCCCCGGAAGATGTTATTTTGATAGGGGCTATTCCTTTAGGAAGCCGTCGCATGGAGGATTTCTTTGGTTGGCATTTTACAAAATCAGGAAAATACACAGTTAAATCTGGATATGAAGCAGACCGTTCTGCTGCTTCCCAGCATGCAATGGTCCCTAGGGTGGGTCCACAGTTAACTTCTCTGTTGGCCAGTGTTTAGGATGTCGCTTGTCCACCAAAAATTAAACATTTCATGTGGCAGGTCTTGACAGGCTGTATTTCGGTTTCGGCAAATCTGCGTCGTCGGGGTATTGAGTGTGATTTAGTGTGCGTACGGTGTGGGGCTGCTGAGGAAACAATTAATCATGCTCTTTTCCGGTGCCCGCCGGCTCGGCAGGCGTGGGCTTTAGCTCAGGTTCCTGTAGGTCCGGGTGCTTTCCCGACGGAGTCGGTATATGCTAATGTGGACCATTTCTTAGGATCTTCTAATCCGGGTCCTCTGATAGCTGCTTTCCCGTGGCTCATGTGGTATATTTGGAAAGCGCGTAATGCTCGTGTTTTTGAGAATGTCATGGAAAATCCCTTGGATGTGGTCAGGTTGGCGGAGGGTGAGGCAACTGTCTGGTTACAGGCTCAGGCGGAGGTTGAGGATGGGGATCATCCCCATACCTCGCTTGACCTTGCTTCTAGACAAATGGGGCCTACCAGTTTCCTTCCTACCTCTTTTACGGGGTATCGGTGTTTTGTTGATGGCTCTTGGAAAGTAACAGAGGCTCTTGCAGGTGCAGGTTGGTTTTGTTCTTCCCCTCATGGCTCGAGGTCAGATATGGGTGCTACCAATTTCCGACGAAGCTTGTCTCCACTCCATGCTGAAGTAGAAGCTCTTATTTGGGCTATGCGTTGCATGATCGGACATGACTACCGGGATGTGGCTTTCTATACGGACTGTTCTGATTTGGTGAAGATGGTGTCTTCCCCCCACGAATGGCCGGCTTTTTCACCCTACCTCGATGATATCAAGATAGATCAAGCGGAGTTCTCTTCCTTCTCTCTATCCCTAGTTCCCCGCCGTGCGAATGTAAAAGTGGATTCCTTGGCTCGCCAAGCGCGACTGTCACCGCAACATGTTTTGTTTGTGAACTCTTTTCCTCCAAATTGGCTCCTTTGAGCTGATTCTTTTGTTGTCAAAAAAAAAAAAAAAAAAAAAAAACCAATAATCTAAAACATTAATTCGAGTATACATTGAAGCAAAATCAAAAAGAAAAAACAAACAGTGATTTTGGACATGGAGCGAACAAGGATACAAGATAGTCCCTTAAGATGAACCATTCCATCTTTACCATCCCAAATAGCAATTTAGTTTGGCTTCGATCGACTACAAGGATATCCCATTATCTATCCAGATTAACTTCATAATATGAACTCACTGCCTTACATCATATCTTCTCGCAAATAGACAGTATGGTGACAAGTTAACGACATCATGCCGGGTATAGTGTCAATTTCCTGAGACATCAAATGCAAAAGTGATGTTCATATATTTTACCCTGTTTTCACTTAGTATATTCACATCTTTTGCATCTTTTGCTATCCATTTTCACCATTATTGTGTAGCTTTAGGACTAATCATGCATTAGAGTTTAGTTGCATTGCATTTGCATCTTTTCATGCATAAACACGTGATTTTGGAGCTTAAGGAGCATGGAAGCAATGCTGAGGAAGAAGTGAAGCAATCATGAAGGAAAAGCAAGAGAGTTAAGGCTGAATAACAAGGTCCGGAGTCCAACTCGACCGCACACTCGACCAGACACTCGACCGTGTGCTGAGGAGGACTCGACCGAGTGGAGAACGCACGAGAGAAGCCAGCTCGACCTGCCACTCGACCGAGCACAAGTCGAGTTGACCGAGCCTTTGACTATTTTGTCTTTTAGTATTTTTAGGGCTTCCACTCTCCTCCTATATAAAGCCTTGTACCTGCAGCCACAAAAGAATCCAGCTTTTTAGATATTCTCTAAACCTAGTATTTTACCCTTTTGGAAATTATTCTTTTTGCATTTTTATATTTCTTAGATCTTGTACTTGAAAAAGACTAAATTCTTCAATATTGTTGGTTTCATAACTTTCTTAATATTGAGAATTCGAGTTTCACTTCTTTTTCAGTATTGTAGATCTCTGTTTTATCTTTCTAGTGATGCAAGTTTCATTATTTTCTGGGTTTTTGACTTTGTTCACCATGTGTTCTTGTGAGTAGTTTGCTTAGGATCTTGAGGATGGGTTAGGATGGGTTGATCTTGTGGTTTGTTTGATTTGGTCAAGCTTGATTATTGTAGATCTCTTCTAGGCTAGATGTTCTTAATGCTGATCCTATATCTGAGAAGGTAGGGTTTGATTTCAAGCATCTTAGCATAACACCAATGTCTAAGGAGCATAGATAAGGCTAGATCTAGAGCTTACCATTAGGCTTGCTAAGAGATTAGAGGTCTTGTTTGGTATGAGATGTATTGCTTAATGCCTGCTTGTGTAGATTCTTTACTATGTGAGAGCAAGTCTAGAAATGCATAGGTTTGATTGTTTCTTGCCATGAGAGTGGATTAAACATGTCTTAGAATAGTATGTCTAGAGATTAGCTCAAAGTTTGTTTGAGGTTTGTTGACCAAGTTAAATAGCCACAATGATTAGTTCAGCCCATGAATCCCTCCTCAGGACCTTCTTTGTTTATTGATATCTTAGTTTTAATCATTTTGCTTGATTGTTGTTAGATTTGTTTTTGCATTGCTCTGTTTTTATTGTGTTGCTCTGTTTTCACGTTTAGTCCAGCTCGACCCTGTACTCGACCTACACTCGGTCGAGTGCTTGCTCGAGTTCTTCCCCAGAACTTGTGTTTATGATTTGTGATTGTCCTGTTTCATTTCTACTGCATTCATTTAGTTTTCTGCTCATTACTTGTCTTGCATTAGTTCATTTCTTGCATTATAGTAGTTTCTATTTCTGTTCTAGCTTCATTACTGTTACAATCATTCTGTTCATTTACATTCAGCATCTAGTTCTTGTAGTTTTATTTTCTGCACTTTGCATTTTAATCATAGGATTGTTAGTGACAAACATCTTTTACATCTGGCTTAAATTAGATCTTTATGCACATCTTGATTGTTCACAAACACTCAGATTGGATTGACACCTCTTATACTGCAACTGCATAAGGGGAATTGAAACACCTTACCATCCATCCATTCATATCATCATTCCATCCATTTCATTCACACTCCACCAATAAAAACCTTGTTTCAAAAAGAATATGAAATCACACAGTAGTCAGAGCTCCTCAGCATATATAGCAAGACCAAGAACTAACTTGAATGTTACTTTCATCCATTAAGGTCTACTTGGCTTTCCCACATAATGCTCTAACCTAAAGAAAATAAGAGAATACTTCATATGACGTTCACCACTTCGACTTATTAAGGAGATTCTCAATAATTAATCACTATAAAAACATGACTTTGAAATACAAATAGAAACCAAGTTCACACACGCAACAAACATGACTGTTGCAATATCTCTCACACCATCCTTTGACATTTTCCCACTGATCGAAAAGCTAGTAAATAAAAAAAAAATTGAAAAATCTTTACCATCTACATCATATCACATTACCAGGCACATAAAACCATGAGCTTAGATGTGGTTAATCACTCTATGTTAAGAATATGATGCAGCTAACATTCATCATCAAACCATATAAGCAAGCAAAGCCACTTATCCAATCCATAAAACTGAGGTGAAGATGAACAGCCATGAGAATATTCAAATATGCTAAGATACATTTTCAGAGAGATGTTCATTTCAAATGAAATCGAAACCTTCCAAATCAAATCTTTTAATTCACATACCAGCATATACCACTCTTTTCCCTTGCAACAAACCCCTCAAAATCACAAATCTAAAACAAGGGTTAAAATCATGCCACAAACGGAACAAGAGAACAAGGAGATTGAACTAACATACTTTTGATTATCAATTAAGCAAGCCCAATAGCATCGAAATCATGAAAGATCGCAGGAATCATAAGAGTAACTTCTCTATCGAAAATATGGACTCAGAGGCACCTAAACGGGAGAGAAGGCTGGAGGATGAAGAAAGTGAATCCGACAAAGATCCCGATGAAGATAAAAAGTAGTCATTGTTCACAGAGAGATCTGGGATGCTTCAAGGTCGTGGGGGGGGGGGAGTAAGGATTAAATTGGCTGCTCATGGGAATCTTTTCTTTGCCTGCTTCATCATTCTCCGATTATAATCGCCGGTGGAATTGAGAGATCTCAGGGCATCTCCAACCCACCTCTATATTTGCTTTTTAACTCTATTTTAGAGTAAAATATACTCCAGCCAATCTCTATTTCTACCTTTATAACTAGATTAGGACCCGCAGTACACCGCAAGGCAAATTATTTATAACTTAAACATTTAAATTATAAGTTGTATTTTTTGGTTAAATATATATTTATATAATTATTGTTGATTTTATGGTTTAAACCATATAATACCGTAATATAATTTATTTTTTTTATAATATTTATTTAATCAATTTAATTAGATATGTCTATTCTCTAATACCGATAATGTTAACAAAATAATGAAATGATGTTTTACCAGTTTAACACCGAATTAATGATACTTTAAATTTATATAAATATCGATAAAACCCGTTCCGAGATATTTTAACTCGCACTATAGCATCTTAACAAAAAGGTTACTCATATCTATCCATCAGGCTAGGGGTCGAATGAATTAATAGCATTTATTGCATAAACTTTCCATATTAGTATTTTTGATTAAAAACTGCTGCAAAAATACTAGTATAGATAGAAGTCTCTATTTTTTCCTCTATATATAGAGGAACTCTATTTTTCCCTCTATAATAGAGTTGAACTTTTTTATTTATAAAATGATCATTGAACTTTTAACACTTTTATATTTATGATCAAAATAAATAAAATATATATTTAAATAGTTTAAAAATAATTTCTTTTAAATTATATATTTAAATAGTTTAATAAATACACTTATATAGAGGACCTCTATTTTTTTCCTCTATATATATTTCTTTAATGTATTTCTTTTAATGTAATTCTTTTCCTCTATATACACTTATATATTTCTTTTAAAATATATATTTAAATAGTTACTCTGTATATAGAGTAACTCTATTTTTTCCTCTATAATAGAGTTGAATTTTTTTATTTATAAAATGGTCCTTGAACTTTTCACACTTTTATATTTATGATCAAAATAAACAAAATATATATTTAAATAGTTTAATAATAATATTTAAAATACATATTTAAATAGTATAATAAATACACTTTTATATGTATTTCTTTTAATAAATGTGATATTTAAATAATATTAATGAATGTTAAAAAATTTGAATAGTATCATAATTTTATGAAAGTTTCACAAATACTAAAATAAATGGGTTAGTTTGCAACTTTTATAAGTAAAATGTATTAATAGTAAAATAAAAAAGGAATCTCTATGGAATATTCTTTTTTAGAGGAAAAAATAGAGGTATCCATTGGAGCAAAAGTCATCTCCATTATAGATTTCCTCTATTTTAGAGGTAAAAATAGGGAAAACCATTGGAGATGGTCCCAGAGATAACAATCGATAATGATGAAAATTTTCATTAAATATTTTATTAATAATTTCAGTTTATTAAATGTTAAATTAAAATTTGTGTGTTAGTTTTGGAAAATAAAAGAACTTGTTATGTTTGGAAGAAAAACTGAATTTGATGCTATTTTTGAGAATCTTCCTTAAAAGTTTGTGATGTTTTACAATAACTAATGTACAAACTTTTAATGAAAATCATAAAATTTTATTTTAAAATTATGTTTTTATGCGTTTACCATAATTTTAAAGACAATATAAATCTATTTTGTTTGATGTTTTTTCTTTCAACTTTAATAGAATTATACATATATTTTGTCCGATATAATTTTACTTTAATAAAATAACCCTAAAACTAGTTTCTGATTATTTTCTGTATATATAATCTCTGATTTTCCTATTAATTAGACGTTAAGCCCTCTCCGACTATCCGACTAACGTCTAGCAATTTCTAAAACTGGGATCTAATGATATTTGGTTTGAAGGCTGCAATTTGCATAGTTATTGTAAAGTTGAAAAGAAATAATTTGCGCACATGATAGTGTAGTTGAGGAAATTTAACTAGTGAGGAATTAATGACCTCCCCCAAGCCTTGTGGTTTTTGGTTTTTGTTGTTGAGAGTACAAAGTAAAACCCAATTTTTTTTGCAACACTAATAATAACAAAAAAAAGCCTTTATTGTTCTGCATGCTTCGTAACTGTAAAAACCACCCCAAATCTCAATGGGTTAAAAACACACATAAAAACTCATTTTGATACCAATCAAGATTTTAAATTTTTGGTTTTTCTAAAATTTAGGGAAACTGTTTTGGTGTATTCTCTTTTACGATTGTAGATTTTTAGTTATCCTATAATTTAGGAAGGAAATCTGTTTTATTTTTTATTTTTTTTGATGTTAATGTTTCTCAAAAACCAAAAACCATTTTTTGGGGATTTTCAATAAAAAAAACTAATAGCAAAATCTAAAATCTAAATCTAAAATCTAAAAACTAGATCCACAAACTGATTTTATAAACAACATCCATTCATGGCCTAAATATTTACTCTAATTTAAAACAAAATTCCACCAAGTTAATTTCTTTATAAATATTTCCTTTTCCTAATATATTATTTCCTTTTCCTTAACTATATATATATATATATATATATATATATATATACTACTTTTTAACCGTCTAAAGAAAAATTATCCAAGACTCTTTCTTATTAGTTTTCCAGAGGAGAGTCACTAGTTTCTTTTCTTTCTACGAATTTAGATTTGACATCATTCAAAGGTTTTTACACAGAAGGTCAAAGTTACGATCAAGGGTTCTTCATTAATTCTCTCAAGTTTCTGTTTTTTTTTTGAGGTTCTTCTGTCAGTGCATCCTAAAGCCCTCCACGATGAATTCTTCAGAAATCTCAATGCTCTCGAAACAGATGAAATCGTTATCAGTGACTCACCGTGTTCTCCGTCACAACAAGAGGTTACCACAATCTACGTATTCTCCTTACGCTAAAGAGACTAATCTTACCAATTATCAGAAGCAGAAAAAGGAAGCTGTGCGACTCGGAGTTGACCTCTCGCTCTCTGTGGCTGAAGCAATGTTCCTATTATCTGATGATATGCGTTCTATGTTACTGTTTTGTCTTTGGCTATTGAAGTATGCAGGGAACAAAGACATTAACGCTCCTGTGGTAGGAAGGTTGTCTTGTGTTATCCTATATGTGTTTGAAACATATATCAAACCTAAGAATGGAGTCTATCAGGAGGATGGTGGCAAATCAAACCAATGGGGACTGGTCGTAAAGACTGGCCAGAATTTTACATTTGGAATCAGGGAATTGGATCGGTTTGTTTTGATTCTCAGAAAGTACAGAGAAAGCTCTCTTGGTGGAATAGTGAAACCATCTGATTTTGAACATTACAACCAAGAGCTGAAGAAGCTAGAGGAGACGTTGAGGTCTTCCAAAGATTTTTCAGCAGAGGCGAATGGATTTGCGAGAGAAACCATAAAGTCTAACATTCTTTATTTGTGGAAATCTGTAATTGAAACATCACAACACAAGGTGATAAACACTAGGAGTAGAATTCTTGAGATGTTTAGACCTCTCTTTAACCAACCAAGGGAGGATGATTTCTCTAGTCTTATTGCTTCTTTACACATGAAATCTGGGTTTCTTAGATTTGATGATTTTTCTATTTACGTAGTGATGACTGTTATTTTCAGCTTTTCTCCAAACTTATGTTTTTATTTTAAAACAAAAGAAATCATGAGTAGAAGAAGGACCGACGTACTATTTCCCCCTCGAAACTATCATATCTTGCCAGTTCCCCATCGATCTTTAATCTCTTACCATTTCTCCTTCGGACTTATATTCTCTGCTTATTTCCCCCCGAATCCATACTTCTCCGTCTATTTTTCCATCGTACTGGGTTTACACGGTTTTGGTACAAAACCCGATAGAAACCCATGTTAAAGCGGTGTGAAACCAATTTAGGACCCGGGTAACATATACAACCCGACCCGACTTCTTCTTCTTCTATTTTAAAACGAAAACCCCCAAATTGGCCAATAAGAACCCTAAAAATCAAAATTGAATAAGAAATCTCTCTCTATTTCTCTCAAAATCATGAGCAATGTCTCTGGATATTCGAGTTGTTCGACAAATGTCCGCGAAAGAGGAAGAGTTGTTGGTGTACCTAAGAGATGTTGGTGTGGAGAAGCAATTGTGGCCAAACTTCCAAATCCGACCATAACCCAAATCGACGATACCTTCGATGTGTGTATGCAGCTGGAAATAAGGTAATGACAATCACTTCCCATTTATGGTGTAGCTTATTATTATCTCGGTTCTAAACGATAACCAATTCAATTGTCTATGGTCTAGATTGTGAATGACAATCACGTTTTTAAATGGGTCGATGAGGCTTTGTTGGATGAGGTGGAGCTTGAGAAGAAGATGGTAATGGAGCTTGAAAAAGAGATACTTGAGAGGATTGAAGATGTTAAAGCTGAATTCAAATCAAGGATGAATAGGATGATAATTGTTTTAGTATTTGGTTGTATGATCATCTTTGTTCTAGTTAAGCTAATATGATGACATTGTAAGTTGTTAAGGTTCAATGTTAAGCTAATATGATGACATCTTTGGTTTGTTATGAGACAAAATAATTCAAAAGAAAAGACCATACGAATTTCTTCAAAAAATGTTAGAATTGTTCAAAAGAGACCATACAAATTTGTTCAAAAGAGTACAACATCAAGGCTTAATAATAAGGTTCAAAAGACACATAGACCATACTAAGGCAGAACAACATATGTTCTGAAACAAGTCATAATACCAAAAAAAAAACACTTTGCCTTGTGCTAATACTCCACATTACTTCATCCATCAATTACTTCTCTTGAGTAAGACAACCTTGAGTAGATTCCACTTGAGTTCCACCCTACAAATTTAATCAAATATCAGAATCAATTGAGTGAAACAAAGAACAACCATCACATTAGAAAGTATAACTAACCTGTGTTGTATTCTTCTTATTCTTCTTCTTCTGGTGGTACCTACAATTATGATCAGCTGCACCACATATTCCACAATGCATGATTCTCTTCTTTTGTTTTGGTTTCTTCTTGGTAGGTGACTCATGAGCACCTTTCTTCCTCTTCTTGTCTATCTTTTCACCATCCGGCCTTGGTGGTGGATGCACACTTTCACCACCAGTGCAAGGCCAATAGCGTGGACCTCTTTGTGTAACAATCCCCTCCGTGTAATTCTCCTTCCACTTGAAAGTTCGAAACCATTCACACACATAGTCTTCAGCTTCCAATGTCTTATTGAGTATCAGTCCATAAGCATGTTCGCAGGGGATTCCACATATCTGAAACTTCATGCAGGTACAAGTCCTTTCATTCAAATTGACTCTGTGTTTGTCATATCCCAGGTAAACTTCATAAGCTCCATTTGTGCTGGGATGTACAAAATACAGAGAAGCTGCCTTATGCTCTTCAGCCAAGAAACGTTTAACATATGGAGTGCACATCCCTGACAAATACATGAATACACATTAAACTTTTGAATTCAATACAAAATAAATGAAAGATAAAAGAAAATGTAATGTTACTAACCTTCGTGTGAATGAGAAAGTGCAGACCGCTTAGCAATCCCAACCATTGCAAGCCTTCGAACAGCCTCCAGCATGGCCACAAATGGCTTCTCTCTTGCCTTGTTGATTGTACTATTGAAGGACTCCACAGAGTTGTTTTCCACATCCTCACAGTAGCTGCCAATCTTGTGGAACGCCCTACACCAAGTTTTTGATTTAGTCTTCATAACATCTTCATATAAGGAACTGTCGTATGCATGGATCCTCTCCAAACTCTCTTCATAGTCTTTACTATTGTAGCACCAAGCTAGATCCATAGTAGTTTCTTCAGCCGCATCTTATTCGGATGATTCTTCTTTAGATTACCATAAATGTGCCTAACACATTTTCGATGCTCAATCTTTGGTAATCCTAACTCAACAGCTTTAATCAAACCCTGAAACAAAGAAAACATAATTAACTTTTGTCGATCAGAAACCATAATGTAACCTTTTGTCGATCAGAAACAAAGAAATCACATTCTAACCTTTTGTCGATCAGAAACCATAATGTAACCATCCCCATCACCTAACTCCAAGTCGATCTTCAGCCTATTCACAAACCATGACCAATTATCTGTGTTCTCAACTTGAACAACACACCAAGCTATTGGGTAGATAGCATTGTCAGCATCTCTTCCTAAAGCAACCAGCAGCTGTCCCTTGATCTTTTCTTTCAAGAAACAACCATCAACTCCTATTAGTGGTCTGCAGGATTTTTTCCATGTTCTCCTAAGAACATCAAAGCATACATAGAATCGCTTAAACACATCCTGTCCAGCCTCGTTCTTCACCGTTTCAACCTCTACAACAGAACCTTGATTTGCTTCTAATATCTCAGCCCCATAGTCTCTGAGCCGCTCAAATTGAGTGTCATATTCAAGCTCTATCCATCCCAATGCCTTTCTCCTAGCAGCTTGACATTGACCTCTAGTAACTGATATCTTCCACTTCTCCATTATAGTCTGCTCCATCTTCAAAGGCATGTAATAATCCGATTCTTCTCTAATCTTATCAAGAAACAACCTAGCTATCACTAGCGTCTTAAAAATTTCACACTCTCCATTAGGTACACAAATATGCTTGTTCGTGTACAATGTAATCCTCCACATCGACTCATTGTGCAAACATGCCGCATAAACTTTCCACATACATTTCCCCTTAGCGCCAACACACTTAAAACCGATTCTATCTCTATCATACCTGTATTGCTTAAGGTTACAACCGGATACAAGTGCATAGTCGAGAACACACTCCTTAAAAGCGATTCCATTGTAGAAGCGTTGCCCTTTGTACATTGAACCATCACCACGAACGAGGGGAGTCCCCCTTCTCGCTGCACCACTACGAACACGTTCCTCATCCTCATCGTCACTTTCTGGGTACACGTTATGACGAATCGATTCCTCGGCTTCTGTAAAATCTGTCGCCATCTTGTCGATATGAAACTCATCACGATCCTCAGCTTCTACGTCGAAATCTACTCCAGGAGGCGGATTAAGAACGGGAATTAACGCCATCGCCATCGCAAACGCCTAGAAGAGCAAAGGGGAAACGGTTTCGGGAATTTAGGGTTCGTCGAGAGAGCAAAGGGGAAAAATCGATTTGGGGATTTTATGATTTTTAGGTTTCTTTAGGTTTAGTTATCTAATCGGGTTGTAATTGGGTTGTTATCCGGTATAATGTGGTTTAATATGGTTTCATTTGGTTATTAAGGTTCAGAATTTGGTTAAACAAAACAGTAAACCATTATAACCAACACGATGGGAAAACGATATGAGTAAATCAAGTTTGATGGGGAAATAGGCGTAGAAGTATGGATTCGGGGGGAATTATCAGAGAATATAAGTCCGAAGGAGAAATGGTAAGAGATTAAAGATCGATGGGGAACTGGCAAGATATAATAGTTCCGAGGGGGAAATAGTACGTCGGTCCGTAGAAGAAGGTGGTAGTATCAGGTGATTTAATAGGCTATAAAACTCTGTTTAAGAAGCATCATTTAGTCTGGTGAAGTGTATATCTATATAAATAGTTTACATTGCTTTCAATTATAGATATTTACATCTAATTTTGTTGTTAAAACATTCAACAAAACGTAAGATCTCTTCTATCACGCATCTAAAGCAATTGGTAGAGGTATGGATATGATGCACGAATGTTTAGTTTCAAGTTTAAATTATGCAGAGAACTGATTGTGCAAACTTGAGTATAGTAAGACTGTTGAGGGATGAGATTTCGATTTGTCCTGTAAAAGAGAAAGGCAAGAAGAGTGAGATTAACATGATGAAGAACAAGAAGCGTGAAAGCTAAACGAAGAAGAAGAAGAATCGTGAAAGAGGAGAAGTCGAGAAAGACAATGATGTGTTATGGCCCGCTTGTGTATAAGTGGTCAAGGCCCATGTCAAAGAACTGTTAAAGGGTTTAGTTAAGACCCACTTGGTTGTAATGTTGTTTTGTTAAGTTTTTAACTAAGTCAGTTAAGTCTGAGTCTAGAGTTGTAGAAGTTGATGAGAACTGTTAAGAGTACAAGTTAGGACATTGACTTGTAGTGTGTGTAGCCGAGCTAGTGGAGAGTTGTTAGTCTAGAGCTTTTGAGTAAAATATGTAAGTGTGGAAAACCTTGTTATAAGGAGGTGTATGTGAGAGTGTAAGTGACATGAAAAAATGTATGAATGAATGTATGAGAGTTCTAAGAAAATTGAGTTCTTTGAGTAAAGAAAA
The DNA here is from genome assembly GCA_024034495.1 of Camelina laxa. Lineage (NCBI taxonomy): Eukaryota > Viridiplantae > Streptophyta > Magnoliopsida > Brassicales > Brassicaceae > Camelina > Camelina laxa. Next base: position 7,649,857 of record CM043884.1, read on the forward strand.
GAAAAAAAACAAACCTGAAATCAAAGTGAGAATCTCAACAGAGACAAATTTCCAATTTCTATAGTTTTACTTAATAATAATAACCATAAGTAACATACTAAAAGAACGCAAACACTGGAATAACTATAGTTATATTGCCATGACTAGTCGTCCATGTAATCAGAATTAGTATCGCTCTCTCCACTGCTAAACTCTGCTACTTGGTTCTTGGTTATAATAAGGCTCCTCCAGCTGCTAGGCTTGTCCAAAGAGATTGGGTACCTATCGCATTATCTGTCCTGATGCACACTGAGGCTGTGCTAAGAGAAAACTGCAACATCCCCTATTGAATAGCCTTAATGGACGACGGGACTCCTGAGAAGTCTTGTGAAATCAGCATCAAATTTCGTGGTCCACAATTACTCATTAACCATGAATAAACATCCCCTATAATCTCAACAACTCTCTATCATTATTCCCAGGACACTATATAAATCAATTGAGAGAAAAACCCTAACCCGCCTTCCAAGGAATTCACCTTTTGAAAAACAAAAGAAAGGAACTCACCTTGTGAAAAAAAAAAAGAAAACTGATTTCATTAGATTATTTATGCCAGATAAAAATATTCACAGTTAGATAAAATGATGCATTAAAATTGTTGGGACGGTTGAGATTCACGAGATCTATATAACCAATCAAAATAATATATAATTGAGTGGATGAATTCTTTTCCATGAATTTTGTTTCTAGATCGATTCAAATTGAGTTTTCGCTTCTTGTGGCTGAAGCAATGTTCTTATTATCTGATGACATTTGTTGTATATTACGGTTATTGTTATAACAAGAGGTTTAGATAATTTATCTCTTGTTATAATTCTTTATTCCATAAAATACAACATATATAGTGATACAATATTAAGGTGTATGGTATATATTTGGATGACTATTATAAAACATTTTCCTTCGGATGATTATAAAAATGTAGTTCCAAATACGTATATGAGATGCTGCCTCGTTAAAAACTTTATCAGGAAAAAGTCAGTACGAAAAATTCAGTGGGAAAAACCATGGTTAAGGGAAAAAAAGTGCAGCGCGCTTTTACTCCCCCTCTTGAGTATATCACTTGAAATCTTCAAGACGAACGAACCAATATGATGAAGTAGCTTCTTGAAAGTAGTGATTCGAAACGCCTTGGTAAATGGTTCGCCAAATCTTCACTTGAACAAATTTGTAGGACATCACCATTCTTCTGCAGGATATTGGTCTCTTAAATGACTCATCTTGATCATTATTATCGTCTCTCACGATCTCATAAATGTATGTCAAAAACTTTGAAGATGATAGTTTTTCACCATTGGAATCGTAATATTCCTTTTTGGGTGTTTATCTTTTACGTGTTCTTTGTTGTCTCATTAAAAACTTTTCAAAGAAAAACCCATTGGGATAAAAACCATGATAAGGGGGAAAAAGTACAACCCCTGAAAGCATCATCTTCAGGTTATGCATTACGATCATATATATCATCTTTTCTGAACTGTTATAAACAACGCTTTCAGGTACAAACTCATATGATCATCATATATTCTACTAGGTCATTGAACTTCAAGTCATTTGAACTTGAAGCCCAAATATTCTTTTACATACAATCTTCTTATACATAGGAGTTATTCATAATCTCCTTGTAAAACTTTCTCTTTCAACTCTTCTTCTTAGCATTGTACTCCAAGACCATTTTTCTGTTTAAGATTATTTAAGCATCCTGAAATAACATCTCTTTCATCATATGTCAAATCTGTAACCTCAAGAAATTTCATGAAATATCTGATCTTATACAATCTGATTTCTCCATCTTTCAGGAGTAGTATTTCATCATTGATTATTTCTCCATATATTCCTTGGTATGTGAAATCTCTACCGGAGATAAGATGATATTTTCATCATCAACATATTTTGCACTTGTTCTTATAGCTTTCTTTTAATAAGAACCACTTGTAAGTGCAGAAGAGACACATACAATTTTTCTTTTAACGAGGTTCAACAAATGCCTACATCCTCAACTTTCTTAAAATACTTCATGAACACAATTAAAATTAGTGCTCAATCTCGGATTTAAACAACCCTAAGATCTTCTCTTAGCTTGTTCTCGATTTATTTTCACACTATTATGAGATTCCTAAGATCAACAACAATGATCTACACCCAAGTTACTCTCATAGAGATAAACTCTCTCCCTTTTATCCTCAAAGGTGTCAAAAGGCATCAAAATGTTTTCTCACTTTTACAACGTTCTCGATAACTATATACTATTGCTTTTAGCAATATAATCACTTTAAGGGATACTTATAACAGTTTGAAAATACGCTGGATAGACTGAATCAAGTCTTTCTCTTATTGTCAGACTCATAAGGGATCTAAAATAGTTGATTCCACAAAAGAGTATCTCTCATGATTATTTTTTGAGAATCATTGTACTGCTACACGTACTTTATTTCTCATACATATCCACTTATATCCCACTCATTTTACACTTTCTAGTGTAAGGACTACATGTCCAAATATTATCTATTTAAGAGACTCGAACTATTTTATAGTCACTTCTTTCAATGATTAACCAATCATTCTATGTACACTTTTCAATAAAAGTTTTTTTGTTAACCGCGGTTTATGATCCTTGATGTTTATCCATAACATCATCAACTGCAACACTGCATGCAAACATATTTACGACGTCGATTGGCTTGTTTGGTTCCTTTTCATTCTAGACATGAATCAACTTGTTGAAGTTTCCTTTCATTATCATTCTCAGATACCTAAATCTCTTTCTTACTCATGTCTCTGTCTCTAGCTAGATCCCTTTAAGAAATTTTTCATAACTCTCTGCTTCTTCGGTGCCATATTAATTTATGCTCTTTTTCTTTTCCGATGATGCTTATATTTGGAACCAGTAAGTCTATCACACTTCATGCGATCTTTAGACTTATACTAGCAGTTGATCTTATCCTTTTAGGATATTAATTTCAATTGGAGCACAGCTGGTATATGTGACTTTGTCACTCAAGGTCACGAAATGCCTTCTAGCATATTTACTAAACTTTGCAAATAAATTATCTTTTCAACTTCTAGCGCACATTTCTTAGTACGAGGATTAAGATAATTTTTTCAATATATTTTTTTCAGCTGTTTATTTTCTCCCCCTCATGTTGGAATGACTGACTCACGGAAGCAACAGTCTTTGCATCTCGAGATATTCAATCATCAAGCGATATTTATATCCAATATATTTCCAATATTCTTTCATATCTCATCTTATATCACTGTGGTGGAGCAACTCAAAATGTATAACACATTAGATGGAATATATCTTGTTACTGACCCAAACCAATTGTAATGGGGGAGTACTCATGATAATTCATTGGCCCGATGCGAACTTATTGACATATAGAATTATTTTGTCAATCACATAGCTTGGTTTCAGCACCATTGTCAATTAACCAAATACTCTTGCAAACTCGAATCTATGGTGGATGATCAGTCCACAATATCTCTTTGTATACATACCAGAAAATTGACACTATCTAAATTCATGGGGTCGGTGAAAGCCATATAATCGGCTTGCTTTGTAAAGCATCACACATAAGAAATCACTAGTAAAACTCTTTATATTTTCTAATGAATATTTTCAGAAATTTCTGATTATTTTTTTGCATCACTATTGAACCGAATAGCCTAACCGGTCATGCCAAACAATGAGATTTTCACTAAACCTTCTGGTTTAATATAAGCATTTTATCTTCTAGATAATGCATCTAATCTCTAGAATAATTTTCTTGCCTTAGGTAATAATACTTATCATTTCTTTTCTCAACTAATGTCATTAGTGTTGCTTTCTTTTTCATTTATAACATAATTCACAAAAATAGAGCAAACCAATATGATGTGATTCATGATCAATATCTCATATTTTTTATTCATTCACAAATAACAAAATTATAAATTTTTTAAAATATAGTTTTCACTATATTGTGTCTACATGACAACAATATTTTGTGACTATATATATATATATATATATATATATATATATTATCTAATATCTTTTCATAAATGATATTATTTTCTATTATATAATTTTGGTATAATTGGAATGTAATTAATTTGTATATATTCTCTTTACTTTCTTTAAATTATTCTTAAAAAACTAGTAAATTTTTATGGTCATATATTTGGACTTAAACATGTTTATAGAAGAAGTGATGCCAAAAAAATATAATCAAATAATATATTTTATAGATCAAATAATTTAATCTATCAATTATCACCATTTACTAGCTCTAAACTGCCATGAAGTTGAACTAGATTTTCAATCGATTAATTATTGCCAATGAATAAGTGTTTTTTTCTTTGAAAAAAACAAAAAATTAAGAAAAAACTTTCATGATAAGAGCTTTGAAATTTCTGTAAAATCACATCACTGAAATCGTCAACAATAAAATCATGATTTAGATGTCTTTTCACATTAATTCTCTATTATTGCAACTACTAATAACTTGGAGTTGACTGTTATCAATTAGTTAGCTAATACATAATTTTTAGTTTGATATGCGCAACACACATACACGTTCCTTGTGTACAATATGCATATATGCATAATTAAGCCAAACAATACTAAAGATCAATTGGTCACATAATAAAGTATATTTCGGTGTTTTAATGAAGTTTTAGTTTTAACTGTCAAACTTATAAAATTTGACTGACACAAGAAAATTAAACTTAAATGCTTCATCTTATGAAGAATATCATTAAACATAAATACTTATCTCTATGGTAATGGATGATCGGAAATCAGAAACGTCGTTGAAGTTGAGACGCATCGGACCATACATCGGCTAGAGATTTTGGTGAGTAATTATTTCCTCAGTTCTCCATATTAAATCACGTTGCAATAGTAAACTCTGAACAAATAAACCAAACAACCAAACCATTATATAAATCTAGTTTAGTCTTTATGATCCACAATTTATAAAATTATAAAGCAGGAGAAGACACTAATAAGTAAACACTCTAATAGGTTAGAGTAATTAAACAATAGAACATGAATGTTTGTTTACTAACCAACGATTTACTCAACCAAATAACAAAAGTAATAAAACAATAAGATTCCAGCAATAAAAAGAACCAACATACATGACAACGATCTCATGATTACAATTATTTTCCAGTTAGGTACGTATTAATATATCATATATTATAAAACATGAACTAATCTATAACTTTACTCACTCCTGGTTTTGCCACATCAGCTATTTTTTCTTTAATTTTATGGGTTTTACAGATTTTGATAAGCTCTTTAAACAATTACAAAAATGATAAACTGATTCATTAGATTTCATCCAAATTTTGTAGGGCCAACACTATTTCATCCAAAGTCTCTAGACCCAGCACTATATCTAAATCATATTGATTCAATCTGATAAAGCTTAGCGACGACAGTGTGAAGGACGGTCCACCTTCACACGTTTCTTTACTCCTTAACCCTCGATCCATATCATTTCACCATTCAATTTTAATTTCTCCACTCCTCTAAACTTTCACACATCCTTTCATGTCTTCCGTCACCAGTGCAACAGCTTCATTTGTAATGGCTAATTATGTTGTTCCAAAATCAAATATTCTATCTATAGAGAACATCTACCCCTCAGTCATAATTCAAAAAAGCATTAAGCAAGGAGCAAATAAAATAGGGATTAACGAGACTCTAATTTTATTATTCAACCATAAAAAAAAAAAGTAAAAAAGAAAGAAAAGAATAGAGCATCTATCCGATATATATGTAGTAAAACACAGAATTTGGAATAATATTCTTATCTATTCGTACCTAACTTTCTTTCATATATCGTTTATGCTTAGTTTTTTTACATATATGTGCACCATATGGCTAAGACACATAATTATAAGAGACAAATAAAATATTTTCCTAGGTCAAGAAGACAAGAATTATGACTAGAATCTGCATTGATCTTGTAATTATATATCATCATTTCTAGCTACAAAAACATCCACCTAAGCAATATTTTTTTTACTTTAAAATAAATTTAAAATATTTATTTAGTGCATATTTATGTTAATTATAATTAATAGAAAGTTTAAATAATAAATAAAAATTATGTAAAATAAATAAAATGTTAAAATAAGAAAAGAATACTATAATTTTTTATTAGCGGTAATAATAAAATTAAAATTTTCTATTAAACTCATCATAATTTAAAATTTCAAATGTATTATTGAGTTATAGAATGGAATTAAATTTTAAATTTATGGTAGAATAAAAAAAATTATGTAATTGCGTATTATTGAGTTTTAGAATAAAAGTAAAATATAAATTTATGGGAGAATATTTTTTAAATGTAATTATATATTATTGAGTTTTAGAATGGAAGTAAAATTTAAAATTATGGTAGGATAAAAAATGCTGTAATTTTATTTAAAAGATTTTATACAGGAAAAATAAAATTAAAAGTGAAATATTATTTTATAACATGATCAAAAAAAAAAAAATTGATATTTCATAAATTGAATCAAATGTTTTTAATCCAAATTTAAGTATTGAAAGATAGTAATTAAAAAAAATAGTTATAATTTATCTTGAAAATCATTTTACAGTCTAATATGTGTTATCTGTGAGCCAATCGAAGGTAGAAAAAAGTAGATTTCAAAAGGAGTGCATCATCAATAATGACGAAAAAATTATAGTTAAAAGTGTTTGAAAATAAATTAATAAAACTTAGAAAGATAATAATACACAACTACACATAACTAAATTAAAATCTCTGATAACTCATTAATTGTGTGAAACAAATGAGTTTGTAAAAAAATAAATGACATACATTAATAAATAGATTATCATTCCAAGTCGGGTTTAATAGTTTAACCATATAATCATGAAAAGTGGGATAAGGTAGGCACATTCATGAATTGGTTGTTTATGGGACGTTGCAATTACTTCGATGGGTAAAGCAAGCTCGGTAAAGATGTTATAACGATATGATATTATATTTTACCTTTACGCTAAGCAATATTCATGAGATTCCGTATATTCAAATTTATACAGAGTAATGTTATGTTAGTATCAACCTCTAATCATAAATAATATATACAATTAGATCAACAAATAGATCAGCATCAAAACCTTTAAAAAATGTTTTAATAAAATATAAATAAGAAATATACTCTCTTAATGATAAAAGATCTTAAAGTAGTAATCAGTATCGTTTATTTATCGTAATATTACTACATGACATATATTTATAACGATTTACCCTCAAAACGAATGATTATATTCGAGCTCAATAATTGATATTAATAGAAAAAAAAATTAAAACAAAATCCCGCGCTTGCGCGGGTACAAATTCTAGTATATTATATATCTCACATATTAAAGAGGAGTTAGACATGTATTATAGTATAATATTTAATATAACAAAGCAAATGGCTGCACCTCTCGGGTTTGGAGGAGCGTTTTTAGAAGCAACGATCCAAGTTACATTGGTTAAAGGTTGAAGATGGGAATAACAAGGTGTTTCATAGAGCTGCAATAATTCGTCAAGCGTGCAATGCTATAAAAGAAATACAGTGCCTTCTGGTGTCATTGTTGATTCTCAAGAGGAGATGAAGGCGGAGGCAGAAAGGTTCTTTCATGAATTCCTAGCTCATAAGCCGCCTCAATTTCAGAGGAGGAGTTGCAATGCTTGTTATCATATAGCTATTCTGCGGCAGATAAGTCACAGCTTGTTGATGTTCATATATTTTACCCTGTTTTCCCTTAGTATATTCACATCTTTTGCATCTTTTGCTATCCTTTTTCACCATTATTGCATAGCTTTAGGACTAATCCTGCATTAGAGTTTAGTTGCATTGCATTTGCATCTTTTCATGTATAAACAGGTGATTTTGGAGCTTAAGGAGCATGGAAGCAATGCTGAGGAAGAAGTGAAGCAATCATGAAGGGAAAGCAAGAGAGTTAAGGCTGAAATAACAAGGTCCGGAGTCCAACTCGACCGCACACTCGACCAGACACTCGACCGTGTGCTGAGGAGGACTCGACCGAGTGGAGAATGCACGAGAGAAGCCAGCTCGACCTGCCACTCGACCGAGCACAGGTCGAGTTGACCGAGCCGTTGACTATTTTGTCTTTTAGTATTTTTAGGGCTTCCACTCCCCTCCTATATAAAGCCTTGTACCTGCAGCCACAAAAGTATGCAGCTTTTTAGATATTCTCTAAACCTAGTATTTTACCCTTTTGGGAATTATTCTTTTTGCATTTTTATATTTCTTAGATCTTGTACTTGAAAAAGACTAAATTCTTCAATATTGTTGGTTTCATAACTTTCTTAATATTGAGAATTCGAGTTTCATTTCTTTTTCAATATTGAAGATCTCTGTTTTATCTTTCTAGTGATGCAAGTTTCATTATTTTCTGGGTTTTTGACTTTGTTCACCATGTGTTCTTGTGAGTAGTTTGCTTAGGATCTTGAGGATGGGTTAGGCTGGGTTGATCTTGTGGTTTATTTGATTTGGTTAAGCTTGATTGTTGTAGATCTCTTCTAGGCTAGATGTTCTTAATGCTGATCCTATATCTGAGAAGGTAGGGTTTGATTTCAAGCATCTTAGCATCACACCAATGTCTAAGGAGCATAGATAAGGCTAGATCTAGAGCTTACCATTAGGCTTGCCAAGAGATTAGAGGTCTTGTTTGGTTTGAGATGTATTGCTTAATGCCTGCTTGTGTAGATTCTTTACTATGCGAGAGCAAGTCTAGAAATGCATAGGTTTGATTGTTTCTTGCCATGAGAGTGGATTAAACATGTCTTAGAATAGTATGTCTAGAGATTAGCTCAAAGTTTGTTTGAGGTTTGATGACCAAGTTAAATAACCACAATGATTAGTTCAGCCCATGAATCCCTCCTCAGGACCTTCTTTGTTTATTGATATCTTAGTCTTAATCCTGTTGCTTGATTGTTGTTTGATTCGTTTTTGCATTGCTCTGTTTTTATTGTGTTGCTCTGTTTTCACGTTTAGTCTAGCTCGACCCTGTACTCGACCTACACTTGGTCGAGTGCTTGCTCGAGTTCTTCCCCAGAGCTTGTGTTTATGATTTGTGATTGTCCTGTTTCATTTCTGCTGCATTCATTTAGTTTTCTGTTCATTGCTTGTCTTGCATAGGTTTATTTCTTGCATTATAGTAGTTTCTATTTCTGTTTTAGCTTCATTACTGTTACAATCATTCTGTTCATTTACATTCAGCATCTAGTTCTTGTAGTTTTATTTTCTGCACTTTGCATTTTAATCATAGGATTGTTAGTGACAAACATCCTTTACATCTGGCTTAAATTAGATCTTTATGCACATCTTGACTGTTCACAAACACTCAGATTGGATTGACACCTCTTATACTGCAACTGCATAAGGGGAATTGAAACACCTTACCATCCATCCATTCATTGCATACATTCATCATCATTCACATTCACCACCATCAAAACCTTGTTTCAATTTGGCGCCGTTGCCTATTTGAGTGTGTTTTTGTGACAATTAGGATCCATAAAAGTCTAAGATTAAGTTCGTTTATCCACTTGTTCACTACTGATCTCATTTCTTCTTCTGCTTGTCTGTGCTTGAGTTTCAGGTACCAGCTCGACCACCAACTCGACCACCACTCGACCGAGTGTGTGCTCGAGCACCTGATCGAGTCAGAAGCCGGATACAAATAGACATCAGTTCCCAGTCGACTCGACCACCCACTCGAGCCTGTGCTCGACCGAGTGCCTGTTCGAGTCCGTCATCATGATTCAAAACAGTATGTTCCATTCTGTACCATGGCAACATCAACCAGGATTCCAGGCTGAATGGTGTCACCCTCCAGTGTTTCAGACCTCACAAGCCCAAGAACAAGACTTAAGAGCCATGATGCAACAACTGTTGATTGGACAAGCAGATGAGCTGGTAGCAAAGCAGTTTGAGGAGCTGCACCAAACGTTGAATTCCTATTCTAATGACTTAAACTCCAAGGTCAAGTACATGGAGAGCTCCATTGGTTCTACTTCAGCTCCTAAGCCAAACCAACTTCTTGAAGAAGCTATTCCAAACCCAAGGGAATTTACAGCTAAAGCTCTTAATCTCTATGAAGATGCTGTCACTGAGGACAGTGAGGTTCAAGGTGGGGAGGATTGGTCATTTCTTGAAGTTAAGAGTAAAGTTTGTGCAAAGCAGATTGAATCCGGTAGTGCACTCGACCAGGTGCTCGAACCAGCACTCGACCGGTTGCCTGATCGAGTGGTCGATCGAGCCGAGGACACAGAAGCTGTCAAGCCTGCTAAGTACATTCCTCCAGCTTACAAACCACCTCTACCATTTCCAGGATGTTTCAAGGCACAAAAGATAAGGGAACTGAGGGAAATTATTGAGAAAAAATAAATGATGGCTTTGCAATGACAGCTTCGAAAGAAGAGGTTGTCATTGAGAAGAAAGAGGAAGTGATGGTTTTGAAGGAAGAAGTAGTCATTGAAAAGAAGGAAGTAATGGCCATACAACAGGAGGTTGTCATTGAGAAGAAGGAGGAAGTGATGGCTTTGCAGCAAGAGGAAGTGAAAGTCTTGAAGGAAGTAATGGCTATACAAGAGATTACCATTGCTTACAAGGAAGAGGAGAGGGGGCCTGACTTGAGCAAATTTGTTCAGAATCCTTCCTACAAGGACATGCTGCTTGAATCATCCAAGATGAAAGCTCAGGAACAAGACATGAAGGACTTAAGAGAGATTGGGGAAGCTGTTATACCAACAAAACTTGAAGACCCTGGATCATTTAATCTACCTTGCTCCATTAGTTACATGCACTTCAACAAATGCTTGTGTGATCTGGGAGCCTCAGTGAGCTTAATGCCATACTCAGTGGCTGAAAAGTTGGGGTATGAATACTTTAAGCCTTGCAACCTCTATATTGGCATGGCAGATGGATCCAAGAGGGATGTGCTTGGGATAATTGAAAACCTTCCAGTCAAGATAGGAAAGGTAAGAATCCCAACTGATTTTGTGATCATGAACATGGATCAAGAGCCAGAAGATCCTCTCATCTTGGGGAGACCATTCTTAGCCACAGTTGGAGCTGTAATAGATGTTAAGATGGGAACCATCAAACTTCACCTTGCTAAAGACTTCACTATGAAGTTTGACATCAAGAATACTACTCATCAGCCTACTATTGAAGGTCAGCACTTTATAATAGGTAAAAAGGCTAGTTGTGAAGTTTTTGAGGAAGGAGGGAATCCTAGGATTAAATGTTCAGCCCAAGCTAAGACTGTCCAAGAACTAAAGGGTTCAATTCAAGTGCTAGCTGGTTTAGTGAAGGATCTTCAAGCTAAGCTCAACAAGAGGTCTTTGAAGAAGGCGAGACCAAGACTCAAGTTTAAGAAGAAACAAAGTTTAAGTGTCAAGGAAGTAGTGATCAAGAAGGAACACCAAGGTTATCAAGTAGAACCAGGAGGGATTTTATCACATCCTTGGTCTCCAAATCAAGCTTGAAGAGCTATAAGAAGTCAAGCTTAGTGACTTTAAAAAAGCTCACTAGGGAGGAAGTCCCTAAGGTATCCTTTGTAAATAAGCTTTATTTCCTTGTAGTTTTGATGTGTTTTCTTTTATGTTTGTGTTTGGTAGGCCTTTTAATGAGAGTGTAGATGGGTTTGGAGAGAATTGGACTTGGAAATATGGACGCGCGGTCCAGCTCGACCCCCCCCCACTCGGACATGCACTCGACCGAGTCACGGTCGATTGCCATCGTCGAGCTGCCCCAATCTCCATCTCCAAGTCACCAACAAGACCCCAACTACACCTTTGACAGCATGCAAGAGGATGTGGACAACTTCTTCTCCAATCCTTAAGGTACCAATATCACCTTCACTTGTAAATATCATTGCATTTCATATTTGTGTTTTGTTTTTAGTCTTGAATCCTCATTCAAATTTCTTTCACACAGGGGACTGTGTGATTTAAGTTTGGGGGAGGGTTTGAGATAGCATTTGACATTGTGTTTTGTGATCTTATTTCAAATTTTTAGCATCCTCATATTAGTATTTGCATAAGCATCTAAGGCATAGAAAAACCATAAAAATTTGAAAATTTTTGAAAAAATCTTTATAAAAAAAAAAGAGTGTTCATGTAGTTTGCATTGCATATTAGAATCTTGTTTAGCATGTTTCATGTAGGATTGTATAATATTTGCATTAGGGATCTATGATGAGTATTTCCTTGTTAGCTTGCTCATTCACTAGACTAGGATCAATGCCCAAGTTAATAGTACTTTGATGCTAGTTGAGTGGTTAGAAGCATAAGATTGAACCAAGCCTTGAATTCCTGCATTGTATTTGGTCTATATTGAAGCATGTTGTGATTTGACACCATTTCCTATCTATAAGAACCTAATATTGACTTTCAATTATCAATGTGTGCATTGCTTTAAACTCATGGATACCATATACATATTTGGATCATCTTTCTCCTTTTTACCACTCTTGTTGATCCAAGTAGCTGATTTCCTCATTAAGAATCAGTTTCCCTACCCTTAACCAACCCTTCTTTCAAGCCTTGTTTATTCTTGTGTGTGTGAGGCCTATTTTGGGATTGAGCTTGGTAGAAAGTGTTAGGTTTGAACTGACAAGAGTAAAGCCTTGTGTAGTTCTAGTTTGCACTTTTCAAACTAGATAGGACTAGGTGGTTCACTTGTTGGGTTTGGAACTTGGCTGTTATCAAAAGAAAAAAAAAAAGAGAAAAGAAAGAAAAAGGGTAGAGTCTTTAAGAAGAGATTGTGTTTAAGCAAGGTCTAGTGAAAGGATGGGAAGCAAAAATTGTTGAAGATGGTTCTAGTTAAAGAAAAGAAAAGTCTAGCAAAAAGCTTGTATGTCTTAAGAATAAGAAGAAAAGAGAACCATAGCAAATAAGTAAGAATCCCCCATCCCACTAGAAAGATCAAATAAGAAACCTCTCCTAAGACTTGAAAACCAAAAGAGAAAAGGGTGAAAGAGAAAAGAAGAAGTTAAAGGGTAGCACTAGGATCATTTGGGTTTAGATTGCTAGGATAAACACTTTGGGTGCCTTTGGGTAGACAAGGTTTTATTCTTGTATGTGTCTAGGTGTTCTTACCTTTAGCATTCTTCTAAAGCTCAATCCATTTTTATGAGAGAACCTTGATATTGATAAGCCCCACTCTAAAAAGAGACCATCATTGTCTCAAAGCCTTTACCTCCAAGCCAAATGAGTTTAAGCATTGCATAGAATTGATTCATGTTCTTGATTAATGAATGTTAAAGGAAATGGTTGATTTGAATGCATGTGGATATCTAAGGCTCAAATCAGTAAAGGTTGTGATATGCTTGTCTAAAGTCTTTAAGTACAGCTCATTCAACTTGCATCATAGTACTAGTAACTTGGACATTGATTCTAGATGGTCTATTTGCAAGCTTTAGGAGCTGAGATCCCACTTTCAAACCTCACCTACCTTCTTATGTCTTGCTTATTTGCTTGAGGGCAAGCAAAGACTAAGTTTGGGGGTGTTGATGTTCATATATTTTACCCTGTTTTCCCTTAGTATATTCACATCTTTTGCATCTTTTGCTATCCTTTTTCACCATTATTGCATAGCTTTAGGACTAATCATGCATTAGAGTTTAGTTGCATTGCATTTGCATCTTTTCATGCATAAACAGGTGATTTTGGAGCTTAAGGAGCATGGAAGCAATGCTGAGGAAGAAGTGAAGCAATCATGAAGGGAAAGCAAGAGAGTTAAGGCTGAAATAACAAGGTCCGGAGTCCAACTCGACCGCACACTCGACCAGACACTCGACCGTGTGCTGAGGAGGACTCGACCGAGTGGAGAATGCACGAGAGAAGCCAGCTCGACCTGCCACTCGACCGAGCACAGGTCGAGTTGACCGAGCCGTTGACTATTTTGTCTTTTAGTATTTTTAGGGCTTCCACTCCCCTCCTATATAAAGCCTTGTACCTGCAGCCACAAAAGTGTGCAGCTTTTTAGATATTCTCTAAACCTAGTATTTTACCCTTTTGGGAATTATTCTTTTTGCATTTTTATATTTCTTAGATCTTGTACTTGAAAAAGACTAAATTCTTCAATATTGTTGGTTTCATAACTTTCTTAATATTGAGAATTCGAGTTTCATTTCTTTTTCAATATTGAAGATCTCTGTTTTATCTTTCTAGTGATGCAAGTTTCATTATTTTCTGGGTTTTTGACTTTGTTCACCATGTGTTCTTGTGAGTAGTTTGCTTAGGATCTTGAGGATGGGTTAGGCTGGGTTGATCTTGTGGTTTATTTGATTTGGTTAAGCTTGATTGTTGTAGATCTCTTCTAGGCTAGATGTTCTTAATGCTGATCCTATATCTGAGAAGGTAGGGTTTGATTTCAAGCATCTTAGCATCACACCAATGTCTAAGGAGCATAGATAAGGCTAGATCTAGAGCTTACCATTAGGCTTGCTAAGAGATTAGAGGTCTTGTTTGGTTTGAGATGTATTGCTTAATGCCTGCTTGTGTAGATTCTTTACTATGTGAGAGCAAGTCTAGAAATGCATAGGTTTGATTGTTTCTTGCCATGAGAGTGGATTAAACATGTCTTAGAATAGTATGTCTAGAGATTAGCTCAAAGTTTGTTTGAGGTTTGATGACCAAGTTAAATAACCACAATGATTAGTTCAGCCCATGAATCCCTCCTCAGGACCTTCTTTGTTTATTGATATCTTAGTCTTAATCCTGTTGCTTGATTGTTGTTTGATTCGTTTTTGCATTGCTCTGTTTTTATTGTGTTGCTCTGTTTTCACGTTTAGTCTAGCTCGACCCTGTACTCGACCTACACTCGGTCGAGTGCTTGCTCGAGTTCTTCCCCAGAGCTTGTGTTTATGATTTGTGATTGTCCTGTTTCATTTCTGCTGCATTCATTTAGTTTTCTGTTCATTGCTTGTCTTGCATAGGTTTATTTCTTGCATTATAGTAGTTTCTATTTCTGTTTTAGCTTCATTACTGTTAAAATCATTCTGTTCATTTACATTCAGCATCTAGTTCTTGTAGTTTTATTTTCTGCACTTTGCATTTTAATCATAGGATTGTTAGTGACAAACATCCTTTACATCTGGCTTAAATTAGATCTTTATGCACATCTTGACTGTTCACAAACACTCAGATTGGATTGACACCTCTTATACTGCAACTGCATAAGGGGAATTGAAACACCTTAGCATCCATCCATTCATTGCATACATTCATCATCATTCACATTCACCACCATCAAAACCTTGTTTCACTTGTACGAGAGGTTTCTGCGGAGGAAATAAAGGAT
Organism: Camelina laxa; assembly: GCA_024034495.1. Taxonomy (NCBI): domain Eukaryota; kingdom Viridiplantae; phylum Streptophyta; class Magnoliopsida; order Brassicales; family Brassicaceae; genus Camelina; species Camelina laxa. Next base: position 7,665,229 of record CM043884.1, read on the forward strand.
GTTTTGTTTGCTATGCCACATGACAAAAGCCCGGGTCCTGATGGTTTTACAGTGGAATTTTTAAGGGAGACCTGGCCAATTATCAAAGGGGACTTTATTGTCGCGGTTCAGTCTTTCTTTGTGTATGGCTTTATCCCAAAAGGAGTGTATACAATAATCCTTGCCCTTATCCCTAAGAAGACAGAGGCCAAGGAGATGAAGGAATACCGTCCTATCTCTTGTTGTAATGTATTATATAAGGTGATCTCAAAGATTATCGCTAACCGGCTGAAGCTCTTACTTCCCAACTTCATTGCTCCAAATCAGTCTGCATTTATCAGAGGTCGACTATTGATGGAAAATGTGCTGTTAGCCTCGGAAGTTGTCAAAGAATACCATAATGACAATATATCCCCCAGATGTGCATTAAAAATCGACATTTCTAAAGCTTTTGATTCAATCCAATGGTCTTTCTTGCTCAATACGCTTTCTGCGTTAGATTTCCCGCCGCAGTTCGTCAAATGGATTGAGCTCTGCGTCACAATGGAGAATTAGCAGGTCTATTCCGTAGTGAGAGAGGACTGAGGCAAGGTTGTTCACTGTCACCCTATCCCTTCGTCATTAGTATGCATGTTTTGTCCCATCTGTTGGATAAGGCGGCTCTGGAACACCGTATAGGCTATCACCCACACTGTAAAAAGTTGAAGTTAACACATTTGTGTTTTGCCGATGATTTGTTGGTTTTTATGAATGGTGAGAAATCTTCAATAGAGGGTATCCTACACATTTTTGAACATTTTAGAGCATTTTCTGGCCTTAGGATCAGCTTAGAGAAGTCAACCCTGTACATGGCGGGGGTTAGTGATAATGATAGGGAGGACATCCTACACTCCTTCCCTTTTGCTTCAAGTAGTGTCCTTGTCAGGTACCTTGGTTTGCCTCTCTTCACCAAGAGAATGACCACAACAGATTACAGACCCCTGATAGAGCGTGTACGGGAACGAATAAGCAGTTGGACGGCGAGATACCTCTCCTTTGCTGGACTTCTCCAACTCATACCCTCTGTTATTCATAGTTTGACTAATATTTGGATGGTTGCATTCTGGCTCCCCAGCTCCTGCATTACTGAGATCAACAGTCTCTGCTCTGCATTTTTTGTTGTCAGGACCAAGTTTAGGCTCAAAAAAGGCCAAAGTGGCGTGGTGTGGTGTATGTTCTCCAAAGGAGGAGGGTGGCTTAGGTCTGCGCTCATTGAAAGAAGCAAACAAAGTAAGCTGTCTAAAGCTTATTTGGCGACTGCTGTCGACTAATTCTCTCTGATCACAATGGTTGCGACTCTATTTGCTACATAAAGGGTCCTTTTGGTCGATAAAAGGAACCATTACTTTAGGATCTTGGATGTGGTAGAAGATTTTGACGTATCGTCAGCTTGCCTATGATTTTGTCCTCTTTGAGGTGCATAATAGTAAACATATATCTTTCTGGTATGACAACTGGTCCTCCCTAGGCTGCTTAATGGATATCGTTGGACAGCATGGCTGTATTGACTTGGGAATAAGCATTCACTCAACAGTTGCAGAGGTTATCACGACTCACCGCCGACGACATCATCGGACTTTATTGTTTAACAACATGGAGAAGATCATTGACCGGTTGCGTGCTCAAGGGCTGGGATCTGGGAACGATGTCGTGCTCTGGAAGGGAAAGGGAGACTCGTATTTTGACACCAACACTAACCGATTGTTCTTGATGAGAATTTCATTGCTTTGTTATATATATATATATTGAATAAAATGTAAAATTTATTCGAAAAAACTGTGTAACGTCAAGTGCATCATTTATCAAATAGAAAAGTCAGTCAGTTTTGAATTTAAAAAGCTAGTGGATTAACTAGGAGGGTAGCGAGAAGCCAGCCGTCACCAGGCAACCCCGAAAACGCCCATCACCCTGTTCTTGGACTGAAAGTAACCGGTTCCTTACTTGTTGATCTAGTCGCTAGACTAGTTGGTGAGAGGTAATTGTTGTACCACCGTTACGTCTATTGTTTCGTTCCACCCACAAAGTGTGGATAGTGACTTGGAAGCTATACCGAAAGAGAAAGAGTTTATCATGGCCCAAGGTGGTGTCCATGAGAAGCGTGACGAGTTGAGTCCACACAAATGTGTAACGCGACAGTAGTAACTTTGATATGAGACCAGACCAAATCTCCCGAGTGTAACGACATGAGAAAAACATGTGGTCCCTAGTTTCCAAACTGTGATTGCAGAATATGCAGGTGTATTTGCACCGACGTTCCAAGTCTGCATTCGATCTCCAGTGGATAGATGATTTCTAATTGCAGGCCAAACCAGAAAAGAGTATTTTAGTGTGGCATGTTTTAACCAAACCCCTCTGCTCCAATTGTTCTTTGGTTTATGCTCTCTTATAGCCTCCCATGTGTCCTTGGTACTAAATTTGTCTTGAAACGAATACTGATTTTACAATAACAGTTGTTGTGTTAGGACCAAGTGGAATACGACCAATCATGTAAATTGTATCAGCAGAGCAGAATTCTCCTTCAGCGACAATAACATTTTTTCGCAGACCAATCAAGAATCTGACACCTAACTCCTCCTTTGCTATCATCATAGTGTTTCTGACACAAGGGAAACATAATTGGTAAAGATATAGTTGGCATCATTGTATGAGAAGTAGAAGAAAACTTACGTTTTTGTATGAGAAGTCATAGACCATGAAGCTTCAAGCTTCTGCACAAAGTGTCCCATCAAAATAAGTGTGTCCGGCTATCCATATTTTACTCCTAGTGATCTTCCTAGGGCCTCAACTCTTTTTTTTTCTACAAGTAAGACACATTACTTATATGTCAGCATTTGGTTGACTTTTATATCCTTACATATAAGATACAGTACATAAAGACACATATAATATCATAAGCTAGGCGAAACCTATATTATCTGTTTCATTATCCGAGATAGCATCCCTTATGTCTCCACTACAAAAAAAAATCAACAGTTTTGCGATGGACGAATATATAGCGAATCCCTCGCAAATCGAAAAAAGCGAGAGATTTGCGAGGAGCGGACTTCTTCGCAAATCGGCCAACGTTACAAATCCCTCGCGAACTAATCGCAAATTGTGAGGTACTATTTAATTAGCAGTTTCCTTGCAATTTTTGTATCTAGTAAATTCCTCGCAAATTTGCGATGCTTTTGCAATTATTTTTTCCGTCGCAAATAATAATAATGGTATTATAAATTGCAAATTGCAATTTTCATTTTGGTTTTTTGTTTATACCTAATTTATCATTTTGTATAGTAAATTTGAACTTTACATTGAATTAAAACTTATGCAAATTAAACTTGTAATTAGAATTACTAAGTTTACAAAATAAGTTTACAAAAAACCCAAAGTTCTAAACTAAACATTACAAATTAAGAGAGGTTCAAAGTGTAAAGAAAGAGAGTTCATCTTGTTCATCAGGTTGCTTCTCCGGTGGTAGGTTCTCCGGTCACAGGTCTGGCCGCTGAATCTTCTCGGCGAAATCTAGCAGCAAAGTCTGGATCTTTCTCTACAAGATATTCAAAGTAGGCATAATAACTCTACATCTTCTTGAATTTTTTTGCATCTTCCCTGCATTTGCCTGTAATTGAGTAGCCTGAGTTGCAAGAACAGCATTGGCAGCAGCAAGCTTCACCGCTAGAACAAGTGAATCTTCAGAAGGAGGAGGGGGTTGACCATTCTGAGCTGAAGATGCTTCTGTGATGTTCATATATTTTACCTTGTTTTCACTTAGTTTATTTACATATTTTGCATGATTTATAAGCATGTTTGGCAATTATTGTATAGTTTTAGGACTGTTTATGCATTAGAGTAGGTTTACATTGCATTTGCATAGTTTCTTGCATAAACAGGTGATTTTGGATCCTAAGGAGCATGGAAGGAGTGCTGATGAGGATTGGAGCTATCAAGTGAAGAGAACAAGGGAGTTAGAGCTGAAGAATCAAGACTCGGAAGTCCACTCGACCAGACACTCGATCGTGTGCGGAGAAGGACTCAACCGGCTGGAAGAAGCAGAAAAAGAGGTCACTCGACCAAGCATTCGACCGAGCACCTTTTCGAGTTGACCGAGCCACCTTACTACCTTGCCTTCTAGCCATTTTAGGGCTTCCCTTACTTTCTATATATATCCCTTGTACCTCATGGCCGCCCACAAGTCAGACCTAGTCTGAAAAAGTATTTTGCAGCCACCAAAACCTAGTTTTTACCCTTTTGGGATTTATTTACTTTTTGCTCACTTTTTGCTTAGATTCATAGCCTCTTTTGTATGATCTCAAGAGATCTTTGATATTTGTTGGTTTCATAACTTTCAAAATATTAAGAATTTGAGTTTGATTTCTTCTTCAATATTGTAGATCTTCATCTCATCTATCTAATCATGCAAGTTTCACTGATTTCTGGGTTTATGATTTTGTTTATCATGTTTGGTGATTGTGAGTAGTGTTCTAGGATCTTAAGGATGGATTAGGCTGGATTAGAGTTGTGGTTGTTTAGATTGGTCAAGCTTATTTGTTATAGATATCTTCTAGGCTAGATATGCTCTATGCTATCCTTATATCTGAGAGGGTAAGGTTAGATATTAAGCTCCTTAGCATCACACCAATGTCTAAGTTGCTATATAAGGCTAGATCTAGAGATTATCATTAAGCATGCTAAGAGATTAGATGTTTTGTATGATTTTTAACTGAAATGATCTGGTTCTTTATTGTCTGCTTTTATATGTCATTTGCTGAGAGAGAACTAGTTTAGGAGTATATAAGCTTGATTGTTATTGCCTTGAGAATGGATTAGCAAGGTATTAAAGGATCATTGTCTAGAGATAGCTCATGTTTGATTGAGGTTTGTTGGCCAGTTTAGATAACCATAGCTTGAGTCCAGCCCATGAATCCATCCTTAGGACCTTCTTTGTCTATCGATATCCCTGTTTTAGTACTGTTAATCGTTTGATGTTTGATTTACTTTTGTTTTACTCTGTTCTTATCATTGCTCTGTTTCTGTTCTGAGTTTTTGCACCACTCGACCTAGTACTCGATCGAGCATCCGATAGAGTGCTTGCTCGAGCACCATCCAATGTTCTTGTTTATGTCCTGCATCTTAAGTGTTTCATCATCTCTGTTTCATTCTAGTTTCATTTCTGTTTCATTGCATTGATTCCTATTTCATTAACTGTTTTGCATTTGTTTAGTACTTGTTCTTGTTAGTTTCATCATTGCTTTGATCATTCAGTTTACCTTGCATTTAGTATCTTGCTTTAGTACTTTTAGTTCATTGCATTTCATTATTGTCATTAGGTTGCTAGTTAAAAGCCATCATCATATTTGGCTTAACTTAGGCAAGTGTTCATATCCTGATTGCTTGCATCACACTCATTATGGTTTGACATCCTTTATGCTACAACTACATAAGGGTAATTGAAACACCTTGCCATTCATCATCATCATCCATATCATATCATCACATCATCTCACACCCACAAAATAGCATGTCTCAATTTGGCGCTGTTGCCATTTGAGTGTTCATTTGTGACATTTAGGATCTACATAAGTCTAAGATTAAGTTCCTTTGTCCCCTTGTTCATTACTAATCTCAATTCTTCATCTGCTTGTCTGTGTTGAGATTCAGGTACCGACTCAACCACTACTCGACCGTCTGACGATCGAGTACCTGATCGAGCCACAACCCGGATACAATTAGACGTCTCGTCTCAGTTAGTTCGACCATCCGCTCGAGCCTGTGCTCAACCGAGTGTCTGTCCGAGTCAGTTGATGCAAACAAGATCAAAGGGTAATCAGAATCTTCAGAGGCTTCTTGACCACATCAACAGACTACCAAGAGGTTTGAGACAGGAGAGAACAAGAATCTTAAAAGAACAAGAGAATCGGTTGCTAATGGAGCAACAAGATAACCAAGATCAAAAGCCAAGGAACATTGGTGCTGGAGATGCACCAAACACACATAACCAAAGAGCTGGTATTGTTCCTCCTGCAGTTGCCAACAACAACTATGAGATCAAGAGTGGATTGATCTCTATGATTCAAGCAAATAAGTTCCATGGTTTGCCAATGGAAGATCCCCTAGACCACCTTGATGAGTTTGACAGAATTTGTGGACTCACCAAGATCAATGGTGTAAGTGAAGATGGCTTCAAGCTTAGGCTGTTTCCTTTCTCACTTGGAGACAAAGCTCATCTATGGGAGAAGACACTTCCAACTGGAGCTATCACTACATGGGATGCTTGCAAGAAAGCCTTTCTAGCTAAGTTCTTCTCCAATGCTAGAATTGCAAGGTTAAGGAATGAGATCTCTGGTTTTGCACAAAAGAACAATGAGAGATTTTGTGAGGCATGGGAAAGATTCAAGGGATTCCAAACTCAATGTCCACACCATGGCTTCAGCAATGAGTCTTTGCTCAGCACTTTATATAGAGGAGTTCTACATAAGATTAGGATGCTTCTAGATACAGCCTCCAATGGTAACTTCCTCAACAAAAATGTAGAAGAAAGCTGGGAGTTGGTAGAGAATCTAGCTCAACAGATGGAAATTATAATGAAGACTATGACAGAACAGTGAGGTTTGTCTCCAATGACCAAGAGGAGAAGTACAAGAAGGACTTGAAACTAGTCAATGAGAAGCTAGATAGAATTCTTCTCAGCCAACAAAAGACCATTCACTTCATAGGTGAAGAAGAGCCTCAAGTTCAAGATGGAAATAGAGAGTTTGCTGAGCTCTTCTACATGCAAAACCAAGGAGGATTCAAGGGATACAATCAAGAGGGAGGTTTCAAAAGTTACAATCAGGGAAGAGGATTTAAGAACAATAACCTCTCCTATAGAAGCACTAATGTAGCAAACCCTCAAGATCAAGTCTACCCTCCTCAACAGCCCCAACAATAAAACAAATATGCATCCAAGCAACAACACCAAGGGTTCCAGCCTCAATTGTGTCCCCCCACCAGGGTTTCAGAGCCAAGAACCAGATTTAAGAGCTATGATGCAACAATTGCTACTTGGGCAAGCAAATAGGCAAATGGAGGATGCAAAGAAGTTTGCTGAGCTGAACTAAAAGCTAACTTCTCAGTATAATGATCTCAACATGAAGTTTGAAGGTCTGAACTCTAGAATCAAGTACATGGAGAGCAACATTGCCTCCACATCAGCTCCAAAGCCTAATCAACTCCCTGGAAAAGCCATTAAAAACCCAAGGGAATTCACAGCTAAAGCTATCCAATTCTATGAGGAAGCTGTCACTGAGGACAGTGAAGTTCAAGCTGGGGAGGATTTGTCACTAATAGAAGCCCAGAGTAAAGATTTTACACAGCAGACTGAAGTCGTTAAGGCACTCGACCAAGTGCTCGACCACACACACGATCGAGTACCTGATCGAGTGGCTGAACGAGTGGTTGCCACAGAAGCTGTTAAGCCTGCTAAATACATCCCTTCTGCTTATAAACCACCTCTGCCATTCCGAGGACGTTTTAAGGCACAAAAGCTGAAGGAGCTAAGGGAAATTATTGAGAAAAGGGAAGAGTTAGCTTTGCAACAAGAGGAAGTGATGGTTTTAACGGAAGAGGTCATTATAGCATTCCAAGAAGAACAGAGAGGGCCTGCTTTAAAACAGTATGCTCCATATCCTCTCTACCAAGATATGATACTTGAGATCTCAAAGCAGAAAGCTCAAGATCAAGACATGAAGGATTTGAAAGAGATTGGGGAAGCTATTATCCCAACAAAACTTGAAGATCTAGGATCATTTTACCTGCCTTTTTCAATCAGCTATATGCACTTCAACAAGTGCCTATGTGATCTAGGAGCTTCAGTGAGTTTAATGCCATACTCAGTGGCTGAGAAGTTATGGTATAAACATTTTAAGCCCTACAAACTCTATATTGGTCTAGCAGATGGTTCCAAGAGGGATGTGATTGGTAAATTGGAAAGCCTTCCAGTCAAGATAGGCAAGGCAAGAATTCCTATGATTTGTGGTTATAGAGATGGATGAGGAGATTGAAGACCCTATCCTACTAGGGAGACCATTTCTAGCTACTGCTGGAGCTGTCACTGATGTCAAGGAAGGACTTATAACTTTGAATATAGCTGAGGATGTGACCATGAAGTTTGATATCAACAACCCAACTAACTTGCCTTCCATTAAAGGTCAACCTTTTACTATCAAGGGCAAGGGTGGTTATGAGGTCTCAAGTGAATTGGAAACTTCAAGGGCTAAGATCTCATCTCAAGAGGAGTCAGTTAAAAAGCTCAAGGGTTCAGGTCAAGAGTTGACTGATCTAGTGAAGGGTATTCAAGTGCAACTCAACAAGAGGTCTTTGAAGAAGGCAAGACCAAGGCTCAAGATTGAGAAGAAACAAGGTTCATGTGTTAAGGGTAAAGTGATCAAGGATCAGTTTCACATTGATCAAGTTGTACCAAGGAGGATTTCATCACCTCCTTGGTTTCTAAACCAAGTCTAGAGAAGCATCAAAAGTCAAGCTTAGTGAATTTAAACAAGTTCACTAGGGAGGAAGTCCCTAAGGTATCTCTGTCTATATTGTTTAGGTTTTTGGTATTTTGATCTTTGTTTTGGTGTTATCATGGTCAGGAAGGCAAGGGAGTCTAAACAGAAAAATAAAGGAAGGATCGGAAACCAACTCGACCGACCCACTCGACAGAGCACTCGACCGAGCACTCGACCGAGCACTCGACCGAGCACTCGACCGAGTACCAGTCGATGGCCATCGTCGAGTTGCCCCCTTCACCACCTCCAAATCAGCAACAAGACTCCAACTACACTTATGAGAGCATGAATGAGGATGTGGATACCTTCTTCCACAATCCATGAGGTACCATCATCACCTTACCTTTGTAAATACCATTGCATCTTTAGTTTTATTTTGTTTTTAGTCTTGAATCCTCTTACAAATTTCTCTTACACAGTGGACTGTGTAATTTAAGTTTGGGGGAGGGTTTGAGATAGTATTTGACATTGTTTTCTATTTTATTATTTCACATTTTATCATTATCATGTTAGTATTTGCATTTCATCTAAGGCATAGAAAAAAAAACCAGAAAATTTTGAAATTTTTTGCAAAAATCTTTATAAAAAAAAAAAAGAGTGTTCATGTAGTTTGCATTGCATATTAGGATCTTGTTAGTATGTTTCATATAGGACTGTTTCATATTTTGCATTAGGGATCTATGATGAGTTTAACCTTGTTAGCTTGTTTAAATTCACTAAACTAGGATCAATGTCCAAGTTAATAGTACTTTGATGCTAGTTGAGTAGCTAGAAACATAAGATTGAACCATGTCTTGAATTCCTATATTGCATTCTAGTCTAAATTGAAGCATGTTGTGATTTGATGCCATTTCCTATTTATAAGAACCTAATATTGACTTTTAATTATCATCTTGTGCTTTAAACCCATGGATACCATATACATATTTGGATCATCTTTCTCCTTTTTACCACTCTTGTTGATCCAAGTAGCTGATTAAATCATTAAAATCAGTTTCCCCTACCCTTAACATATCCTTCTTTCAAGCCATGTTTATTCTTGCGTGTGTGAGGCCTTTTTGGGATTGAGCTTGGTAGAAAGTGTTAGGTTTGAGCTGGCAAGAGTAAAGCCTTGTGTAGTTCTAGTTTGCAACTTTCAAACTAGATAGGACTAGGTGGTTTAATTGTTGGGTTTGGGACTTGGTTTGAAAAAGAAAAGAAAAGAAAAGAGAAAAAGAGAAACAAAAGGTTAGAATCTTTAGGAGGGGAATGTGTATAAGAGAATTTAAGCTCTAGTGAAAGAATGGGAAGTATAAGATTGTTGAAGATGGTTCTAATCAAAGAAAAGAAAGAAAGAAAAGAAGAGTATAAAAAAATGCTTTTATGTCTTAACAACAAAACAAAAAGAAAAGGGAACCATAGCAATTAAGAAAGAAAACCCCATTCCACTAGGTGATTCAAGTAAGAAACCTTTCCTAAGGCTTAAAAACAAAAGAGAAAAGGGTACTTGAGAAGAGATGAATATAAATGGTAGAACTAGGATCATTTGGGATTAGAATGATAGGATAAACACTTTGGGTACCTTTGGGTAGACAAGGTTTTGTTCTTGTATGTGTCTAAGTGTTCTTTACCTTTAGCCTTCTTCTAAAGCTCAATCCATTTTTTATGAGAGAATCTTGATATTGATAAGCCCCACTCTAAAGAGAGACCATCATTGTCTCTAAACCTTTTATCACCAAGCCAAAAGAGTTTAAGCATTGCATAATTTGATTCATGTTCTTGATTAATGAATGTTAAAGGAAATGGTTTATTTGAATGCATGTGGATGTCTAAGGCTTGAATCAGTTAAGGTTGTGATAGGCTTGTCTAAAATCTTTAAGTACAGATCATTCACCTTGCATCATAGTACTAGTAACTTGGACATTGATTCTAGCTAGTTTATTAGCAAGCTTTAGGAGCTGAGATCCCACTTTCAATCTTCACCAATCTTCTTATGTCTTGTTTATTTGCTTGAGGGCAAGCAAAGACTAAGCTTGGGGGTGTTGATGTTCATATATTTTACCTTATTTTCACTTAGTTTATTTACATCTTTTGCATGATTTATAAGCATGTTTGGCCATTATTGTATAGCTTTAGGACTGTTTATGCATTATAGTAGGTTTGCATTGCATTTGCATAGTTTTTTGCATAAACAGGTGATTTTGGATCCTAAGGAGCATGGAAGGAGTGCTGATGAGGATTGGAGCAATAAAGTGAAGAGAACAAGGGAGTTAGAGCTGAAGAATGAAGACTCAAAAGTCCACTCGACCGCCCACTCGACCAGACACTCGACCGTGTGCGGAGAAGGACTTGACCGGCTGGAAGAAGCAGAAGAAGAGGTCACTCGACCAAGCACTCAACCGAGCACCTGGTCGAGTTGACCGAGCCGCCTTACTACCTTGTCTGCTAGCCATTTTAGGGCTTCCCTTACTTTCTATATATACCCCTTGTACCTCATGGCCGCCCACAAGTCAGACCTAGTCAGAAAAAGTATTTTGCAGCCACCAAAACCTAGTTTTTAACCTAGTATTTACTTTTTGCTCACTTTTTGCTTAGATTCATAGCCTTTTTTTATGATCTCAAGAGATCTTTGATACTTGTTGGTTTAATAACTTTCAAAATATTAAGAATCTGAGTTTGATTTCTTCTTCAATATTGTAGATCTTCATCTCATCTATCTAATCATGCAAGTTTCATTGATTTCTGGGTTTATGATTTTGTTTATCATGTTTGGTGATTGTAGTGTTCTAGGATCTTAAGGATGGATTAGGCTGGATTAGAGTTGTGGTTGTTTAGATTGGTCAAGCTTGTTTGTTACAGATCTCTTCTAAGCTAGATATGCTCTATGCTATCCTTATATCTGAGAGGGTAAGGTTAGATATTAAGCTCGTTAGCATCACACCAATGTCTAAGTTGCTATATAAGGCTAGATCTAGAGATTATCATTAAGCATGCTAAGAGATTAGATGTTTTGTATGATTTTTAACTGAAATGATCTGGTTCTTTATTGTCTGCTTTTATATGTCATTTGCTGAGAGAGAACTAGTTTAGGAGTATTTAAGCTTGATTGTTATTGCCTTGAGAATGGATTAGCAAGGTATTAAAGGATCATTGTCTAGAGATAGCTCATGTTTGATTGAGGTTTTTTGGCCAGTTAAGATAACCATAGCTTGATTCCAGCCCATGAATCCATCCTTAGGACCTTCTTTGTCTACTGATTTCCCTGTTTTAGTACTGTTAATCGCTTGCTGTTTGATTTACTTTCGTTTTACTCTGTTCTGATCATTGCTTTGTTTTTGTTCTGAGTTTTTGCACCACTAGACCTAGTACTCGATCGAGCATCCGATCGAGTGCTTGCTCGAGCACCATTTAGTGTTCTTGTTTATGTCTTGCATCTTACTTGTTTCATCATCCCTGTTTCATTCTAGTTTCATTTCTGTTTCATTGCATTGATTTCCTGTTTCATTTACTGTTTTGCATTTGTTTAGTACTTGTTCTTGTTAGTTTCATCATTGCTTTGATCATTTAGTTTACCTTGCATTTAGTATCTTGCTTTAGTATTTTTAAATCATTGCATTTCATTATTGTCGTTAGGTTGCTAGTTAAAAACCATCATCATATTTGGCTTAACTTAGACAAGTGTTCATATCCTAATTGCTTGCATCACACTCATTATGGTTTGACATCCTTTATGCTACAACTACATAAGGGTAATTGAAACACCTTGCCATTCATCATCATCATCCATATCATATCATCACATCATCTCACATCCACAAAATAGCATGTTTCATTCTGCTTTCATCTTACCAACCTCATATATCCGGTCTTTTTCTTCAGAGCAACCTGTCAACAAAACAGAGACACACCAATAATTAGACATTGAAGATACAAAACATAAACATAAACATAAACAATTAAGCATGTTTTACCTCGGCATATATTTGGTTCTTCACAGTTAACAATGAGGCACTACTCTCCATGTTATCCTCTCATAATAGCTCAGACTCAGCTTCAGCTATCTTTGATGACACTTCATTGTAAACCTTCTCAGACATTCCATCAACAAAAGACCAATCAGGTTTCCTATGAGGTTCTTCTAGGACTTGCAGGAAACTAGGAAGTGGCTCACCAGTCTTCTCAGACTAAAACATAGATATGAAACAAATTGTGTTAAATATTGTAGATATGATTAATCAACTTGTGTTAAACAGAGCTACTTACATGCTTTTGTGCTCGGGCTTTAAAAGAGGTCTGACCAGAATGGTGCTTATGTATTCCGGTGCCATCAGGATCACTATAGCAAGCTGTAACAACCCGTCTCGTGGATCCCACTAGCCTCACTGCTAGCCGCCCCAACGGTAGCAACTTGCCCTGTGGGAAGGTTGTTAAAGGGTGAGGACCAGGGTTCGAGAAACGCCTGGCGCACCAATAACCTACTGGTAGATTGGGATATCCACAGTGATGGGTTAGGATCGATGCCCTGCAGGGCCAGTTTGGAGTCCGTTAGGGCGGCTAGCAGTAAGGCTAGTGGGGTCCATGAGACGGGTTGTCACACGAGCAATACGGCTATTGATACTCTTCGCTTCTGATTTTGGTTCACACCAAAACTTGACCAAGCCATCCCATACGGTAGGATCAAGCCACCGCGGCATTGCGTCATTACCTTTTTGCTTCCACGTACCCTTCCACCGAGACACTTGATCACTCATTTGGGTCTTCAACTTGGCTTCAAACTCAGCTCTAACTCTTCCGTTGATGGACTGGTCTCAGTTATATGTTTGCTTAAAAAACACACAATTAACACACCGCAAAAGATTCAAACCACCGATTTACAACCGGACCTAGTGTTTGGGTCCAATTGGCATGAGCATGTTTGAAAATCTCTTTCAAAAATGGCCCGGACAGTAGCAGCAACAGAAAAATCCTGGCCAAACCTACAAAACAAAAGACAAATGGAATTAAGATGTATGAAAATACAAAACATAAAGATAAATGGAATGTTAGATACATAACATTCTCACCAGAGAGTACCCGAAGGTCGCTTAGGATCTATTTTCGATAAGTTAGCACGCCCAGGACTTGCAAGTAACTCTTCCAAAGTAAAAAATGATTTCTGTGGAGACATACTGTTGACACGCGAAGTTGATTGTTGAGGAGGAAGATCATATTGCACCGCCAGAGAGGTTGCATTATGATTTTCTTTTGTCGCCGGTGAGGTACCTTAATAAGAGGCAAGAGAAGGTAACCTTTGAGCAGAGGCAGTAGAAGGTAACCTTCGAGCAGGGACGACAGGAGATAACCTTGAGAATATATGAATCTTGTGTAAACATTTTGGTTTACAGAATTGTTTTGGTCTCGAGAAGACATCTGAAAGAAGAACAAAAAAATTGATTAGAACCCTAAAATTATCCAAAAAATATTAAACTTGAACCCTAAAATCAAAGACAATCAAAACCTTAAAATCATAACCCTAAAATCGAATTCAAATCATAACCCTAAAATTAAAATCAAAACCCTAAAATCGAAACCTTAAACTCAGAATTGAACTCGAAACTAGAACCCTAAACTCAAAATTAGAATCCTAAATTTAAAATTGAACTCCAAATAATAACCCTAAACTTAAAATCAAAACCCCAAACTAACAAAATTTTCTATATAACCTTTCAGATCGAGAGAATAGAGAAATAGAGTAACCGGATTTAGAGAGACGAGGAGGAGACTCACCGGAGACGAGAGGAGATAGAGAGAAGAGAGGTGGAGATTCCGAAGACGAGAGAAGAGGGGGATAGTCACCAAAGACGAGAGGAGATAGAGAGAAGAAAGGAGGAGAATAACCGGAGAAGCGAGAAGAGGCGGAGAGTAACCGGAAAAGAGAGAAGAGAGGTGGAGATTAACCGGACAAGAGATTGATCGGAGAAGAGAGATGAGGAGGAATTAGGGTTCAAGGTTTTTTGCGGCTGCGAATATGTCGAGGTTTGAGCGAAGCTCAAACAAGGTTTTCTGTTTATAGAGAAAAATATAGCGTCGCAAATCCCTCGCAAAAGCCTAGTAAAATTATGAAAAATAGACAATTTTAATTTCCAGAAATTTAATTCTCCCCAGAGTTTAAAATTGTAGCCCATAAATTCATAAATTAAAATTCAAAAACTTTCAGTTTTTCAAAAGTTTTGCGAGAGAATTGCGAGGGACCGTAGCAAAGCTCTCGCAAAATCTTTAGGGTTTAAAGTTTTCATGTGTGTCAATATATGCGAGGAATATGCTATGATTACGTAATTTTCCATGGAATTGCGATATATTTGCTATATGTGTTGCAAATCAGTAGCAAAATTATCGCAAATCTTGAATATGTATTTTGTAAAAAGCAGCAAAATAATTTTAAAAAATTAGTCAAATTAACTTTCAAGTATATTATAATGCTCAATGGTCTAATCATACTCTTTTCTATCATCGTACTTTCCGAAATTGTCAAATTTTGCATCTTCATCTCATCATTAGTTATCTTCTACTATATCTTGTATACGTTCATTACATTGAGACAAATATATCTCCAACTATTTGTGTTGCACTGCCCTATCTTCGAATATAATTCTTGGATTCATCTTTTTAGTCATTAATAGTCATGTAATTATCGAAACGAAACATGTTGATTCAATTGATAGAGAAGTATATATATAAGACATGACATTTTAGATGGATCTAAATGTACATGTCAAAATTTACAAAAAAAGTGTCCGAAGTTTTGTAATTCTTCATAAAATGATTTCAGAATAAGTTACCTTATGAACACTCAAATGTATTTCAGAATAATTCTACTAAATTTTGTAATATTTATAAAACATTGATTTCCTAATTTTGCAATGGATTTGCTATGTCTGTCGCAATTCAATTGCATATCCATAGCAACTTTGCAATGGATTTGGTCTTTGCAAAATTGTGCAAGATTGCGATAGATTTGCGAGCAATTTTACCTTCCCTGTGAATTTGTTGTGAATGTCTTGCAAATGAGCAGCGGATTTGCGACAACCTCCTTCCTCGCAATTTTGCGAGGGATATGCTAGGTTCTTTTTAGTTGTCGTACAAGCCTCGCAAATCCAACGCAAATTTCCGAGACCAGAAATCCGTCGCAAGTGTTCCTCGCATAAGGTGTGTTTTCTTGTAGTCCTCCATGCTTATTCCAACATGTGTTCCTCTTGTACTTCTGATGCATACCCTTAATCACTAGATGCTCTACTATATTTTCTCAGTCGGAGATGCTCTACTATATTTTCTCAATCGGTTGATGGCATATATTGCGGCAATGGATGCAGGGACACAACATCTTAGTTGGATTATTGCCCAAACTCTTCACTGATCAATTCACAAAGTTTTTTACTCCTTGGACATACTCAAGGCTAGCCCTAAACGTTTAATAAAAATTACCTATGACTATATTCATAATCATACTTTTAAATTTAAAAAACAATGAAAATAAGAGCAAAGCTCATACCTTGCAAGCCAATGTTAAGAATTTCGAAATCAATGTACAAAAGCATATCAAACCTATTAACACAAAACATAATCGAATTTACCTATTAGAGAGGGAGATCGTTGTGACGATGATTCAAACTCCTCTTTTACAAAGAACCACAACTAAAACTAGATTTAAGTTCAAAGAAACACCAAATAAAAAACATGCACAAATTGATAAATCCTAACAATGACAATTACTCATCACATATCAAAAACCCAATTTTTAACTAAATCCCTATCAATTTCAACTACCTTGAACTGAACAAAGACAATTGCTAGGAGGAGAGGAAAAGCAGGAGAGCTATGGAAGAAGATATGAGAATAGGATTGAAAGATTGAATGAGATGGACAGAGAGAGGGAAACGAAGAGGATCTATGGAAGAAGAAAATGTTGAGTATAAAGGAAAAGGGGACGAATAGGAAATCGTTCAATTTTAATTTAATTTCATCAAAAACCATAATTATTTGGAGCCCAAATTTCACCAAGGCGCCACTGGAAAAAAAAAGTTTCCGGTAACTCTTCCATAACGTTTTCATAGGGATTTTTGCTTTGAGAAAAAAACCAAATACGTTTTTTCGACTACTTTTTTTGATAAAATACATACTTCATACCAAATTGAAACGACCAACCTTTTTTTTTTTTTTTAATAAATAAATAATAGATATAATATATTAAAACAACTACAGCTAGTGGTCCCATACCCACTAGCCACCTAAGCACAACACATTCAACAGCGGAAAAACATAATCAATATCCAAACAACAAGAAACATGAAACCAAGCAACCTAGCAATGTTTCTAATGACTCAACTCTAGCACCCTAGCAAATGCCAGACAACATCCAATCGAGTCCCTAGAACATCCTCCTCTTCATTGCCTTTGATTCCACGATCACACTTTGCCTTTACCTCTTTGCAGGAAGATTCAGACCAAAAGCAACGAATCCAACCTTCCTAGCAAGCTCCTAGATCCTTCCTAGCTTCCAAACTCTCAAGGACAGCCAAGAATCTCACCAAAAGTCACCAAAAAGCTCAAGAACACACTTTTTCCTCTTTTTCTCTCAAAAACAACAAAGCGGCGACAAAAGAACTTCCCCAAAACCCTTCTGGTCGACAAAACACTTAAATATCACGGTTTAGTAGTTTTCCCTACATCAAACCGGTCCAAATCGATAATTAAATCGAACCGGTCGAACCAGAAACAACTAGTGTCGATCGACACCTCCTGTGGTGTCGATCGACACCCTCACCAAAATACCAAAAAATGGTTCGCGGGTGTTACAATTCTCCCCCACCAATCTAGATTCGTCCTCGAATCTCGAACAACCATCAGTCAAGGACTCCCGTGCAACCGTCTCCACGGCCCGCACTCCTCCGACCGATCTACGAAGGTCTCCTCTAGGCGATAGACTCACGCTCCAGCGTCATTTGCTCTTGACTTTTTGGACTTTCCTTTACTCATAGGCCTAAACCTTGAGTTTTTATTGGCTCCTCATCAGACCTAAGTCTGCATGCCAAATGTTGGCTCCTCATCAGGCCGAAGCCCGCATGCCATAATATATAAGGAAAAGTCCAAACTCGTCTCTCGGGTTGCCACCCTACAGCGCGCCCGGATCGTCATCCGAAGTCGATATACCAACCATTCTTTCAAGCCACAAAGTCTCTGAAAATGGCAGTACTAGGAGAACCTAAGTCCCCAAGAGTCGCGAGCAAACGATTCTGAACACGTCCGAGTCCTATCCCTATCCAGTTTCCTTCCGTGGCTCGCGTAAAACATCTCAATGTCCTACCAACCACATATTCCCTCACTGGAATACCTCATGACCACACAAGGATCATATACGCCACAAGGGCCGCCACAAAGGCCAAACAAAATGTCCTAAAGAGGACCGCCACCAAGGCCAAACAAAATGTCCTAAAGAGGACCGCCACCAAGGCCAAACAAATGTCCTAAAGAGGACCGCCACCAAGGCCAAACAAATGTCCTAAAAGGACCGCCACCAAGGCACTCTGGCTAAACAGCCCGCCACGAAGGCCATCTGTCCCGAAGGACCGTCACAAAGACCATCTGTCCCGAAGGACCGTCACAAAGACACTGCTAAACAGCCCGCCACAAAGGCCAAACAAACGTCCTAAAAGGACCGCCACCAAGGCCACACAAATGTCCTAAAGAGGACCGCCACCAAGGCCACACAAATGTCCTAAAGAGGACCGTCACAAAGACACTCTGGCTAAACAGCCCGCCACAAAGGCCAAACAAACGTCCTAAAAGGACCGCCACCAAGGCCACACAAATGTCCTAACGAGGACCGTCACAAAGACCCTCCGGCTAAAAGCCCGTCACAAAGACCCCACAATGTCTAAAAGACCGCCACACACGGGCACACTGACTCAAAAGTCCGCCACTAAGGCCACACTCAAGCCCCCTTTAAGGCTCTCCACCGCTAAAATGGACAAATTCTAACTCCCATAAAACTTTCCATATTTAGCACCTTCCATTTTTGGAAACTTTCCACTTTCGGAAACTCTTCACAACCCCGCCTCACGGAAACTTTGTACCCCAAACACCACCTCATCTTGTTACTGAGTCGCACAACCAACCACCCCAAGCGACCGAGTAACAAGAGAGATGGGCTGGAATACTCCATTCCCGCTCCAGCCACGGATTACAGATGGGACCCGGCTAATCAAGCTCAAGTCGCGGCTTGCTTCTCATACCACTTCTTGAACCTTGCCTTCATCTTTGCCTCAGGCTCCCAAGTCTGCTCCTCAACACCATCACAGTCCCAAAGGACTCTCATCAAAGGAATCTTCTTCTTCCGAAGTTCCTTAATCCTCCTCTCGAGAACCCTCACTGGTCTCGCCTCCAAAGTCATGTTAGGCTGAAGATCCTCAGGAATCTTAGCCAACACCTCCTCTCCTCACGGAGACACTTCCGCAACATAGACACATGGAAAACCTTATGGAATGCACGCATCACCTCAGGTAACTCCAATCTATATGCCACTGGTCCAATCCGCTCAATCACTCTGAATGGACCCATATACCTCGGACTCAACTTAGTCTCGACAATGACCTGTTCGGACCCCGCAACATGGCCATCTTGAGGTACACTCTGTCTCCTACCTGAAACTCAAGATCTCTCCTCCTATCTGCATAACTCCTCTGCCTATCCTGAGCCTCCTTCATGTTCAGCTTGAGAACCCGAATCTTCTCTGAGGTCTCCTGAACAAAACTAGCACCAAACATGCTCCTCTCCCCACCTGAGTCCAGCATAATGGTGTACGACATGGCCTCCCATACAAAGCCTCATAAGGAGCCATCTTAATACTTGCCTGATAGCTGTTGTTGTAAGCAAACTCTACCAGGTTCAGATGATCTGCCCAATGGCCACCCCAATCCAGCACACACATCCTCAGCAAATCCTCCAGCGTCTGGATCGTCCTCTCTCGACTGTCCATCAGTCTGGGGATGATAAGCTGTACTCATATGCACCTTAGTGCCCATCTCTGCCTGAAATGCCTTCCAGAACACCGAAGTGAACTTAGAATCCCTATCGACACAATGCTGGCACCCCATGCAACCTGACTATCTCCCTCACATACTTCTTAGCCAAGACCGCTGCTCCATCAGTCTTCTTAATGGCCAGAAAATGTGCTGACTTAGTCAACCGGTCCACAATGACCCAAATAGCATCAAAGGTCCGTGACACTGGCAATCCTACCACGAAATCCATAGTGATCATATCCCACTTCCACTCAGGAATGGGTAAACTCTTCAGTAACCCGCCAGGAACCTGATGCTCAGCCTTCACTAGCTGACATACATCACACCTCGAAACCCAACTAGCCACATCCTTCTTCATCCCGACCCAATGATAGTACCTCTTGAGGTCACGGTACATCTTGGTCGCTCCTGGATGAATGGATAACTTGCTCGCATGAGCCTCTCAGAATCTCCTGTCTCAACTCCTCATCCTTGGGCACACACACACGACCGTGCACCAAGATAGTACCATTATCTGAGACCTGATATTCTGAACCCACATCCTTAGAGGCATTCACTAGCCCCAAATCCTTCTCCTGAGCCAACCGCACTCTACTCAGAAGATCTGCTCTATCTACTGCTTCCAAACCCAACGGTTCCTGTGAAACAGCACATAAGCTCAAAGCACTGATCTCCCTACCAGAGACTCCATCTCCTGCTCCTGAGCCGAAGCTACCCTCTTCCGACTCAGAGCATCTGCAACCGTGTTAGCCTTACCAGGATGATAGGCTATCTCCAAATCATAATCTGCCACAAGCTCCATCCACCGCCTCTGTCTCAAATTCAACTCAGGCTGAGTGAATATATACTTCAGGCTCTTATGATCTGTGAACACTGTACCTTTGCACCATAAAGATAAGATCTCCAAATCTTCGGGCAAAAACTACAGCACCCATCTCCAAATCATGAGTAGGATAGTTGCCTTCATGCACCCGCAACTGCCGCGAAGCATAAGCAATCACCTTCCCATGCTGCATCGAACACAACCCAACCCAACTCTAGATGCATCTGTATAAACCACATAGGGTTCTCCTGCTCAGGCAAAGCCAACACTGGCGCAGTAGTCAACATCTCCTTCAGGCTTGCAAAGCCTTCCTCACACTCTTCTGACCAGACAAAAGGAACATCCTTCCTGTCAACTTAGTCATAGGACGTGCTCTGCTTGCAAACCCCTGCACAAATCTCCTGTAGTATCCTGCCAATCCAAGGAAACTCCTGATCTCTGTGGCATTCTGCGGTCTAGGCCAATCCCTAATAGCCTGAATCTTCTCTGGATCTACTGAAACCCCCTCAACAGAAACAATGTGACCCAGAAAGCCCATCTCACGCTGCCAGAAACTACACTTGCTCAACTTGGCAAACAACTTCTGCTCCCGCAGCTTCTCCATAACTGCCCTCAAATGCACTGCATGCTCCTCAGGACTCTTAGAATAAACCAGGATATCGTCGATGAAAATGATGACAGATACATCCAGAAACTCCTGAAATACACTGTTCATCAATCTCATAAACGCTGCTGGTGCGTTAGTCAACCCGAAAGGCATCACCACAAACTCATAATGCCCATACCTCGTCCTGAAAGCAGTCTTCCTCACATCTGCCTCATCTATCGGTATCGATGATAACCCGATGCCAGATCCACCTTGGAGAACCAAGTAGCACCCTCAACTGATCCAACAACTCGTCAATCCTCGGGAGAGGGTACTTGTTCTTCACAGTGACCCGGTTCAAACCCCGTAATCAATACACAACCGGAAACTCCCATCCTTTTTCTTGACAAACAACACCGGCGCTCCCCACGGTGACACACTAGGACGGATGAATCCCTTACTCAATAAATCCTCTAGCTGCTTCTTCAGCTCTGCCATCTCTGCTGGAGCCATCCTGTAAGGAGCCTTGGATAACGGTGTCGTCCCCGGTTCCAGTTCAATGGTAAAAGGATCCGACCGAGATGGTGGTAATCCTTGCAGAGACTGAAACACATCCTCAAACTCCTCCACTACTGGAATACCGCTAACCGTAGACTTCCCCACTGACTCTGGCATAGATATAGTGACCAAATAAGCCTCACGGCCCTTCTCGATCATCTTCCCAGCCTGAATGGCTGAGATCACGAGACTCCCGAAGTCGGTCTAATACCCTAAAAACCAACTTCCCTCCTGGTCGCTCAAACTCCACTCTACCCCGATAGCAATCTAAATGCACCATATGCCGATGCATCCAATCCATCCCGAGAATAACATCATACAGCTCCACGGGACTGATAAGCAAATCCGCTGGCCATGACTCTCCTGCGATCTGAATATCAATTCCTCTAGCTCGTCCAATAACTCTCAGGAACTTGCCTCCCGCAACTCTAACAACTCCTGTGCGCTCTCCAGGATCCCCGCTGATCCCCGCACACTCTGCACACTCTGGAGTAATGAAGCTATGCGAAGCTCCAGAATCAAACATAACGTGGGACCTAAACCCGCCCACCAACAAGGTCCCTGTGATCGCCCCGGCACTGGTTCCACCAGTCTCCACTGTCGTGTAAACCCGAGGCCCCTGCTCAATCCGTGCCACCTGCTGACCCCCAGGCTGCACCTGCTGCAACGCTGCCACTGCTGCCGGCTGCAGTTTGGGACAAAAAGGCTTGATGTGCCCTGTCTCCCTACAATGATAACACACTCGAGGTCCTGCCGTCGGAACACTCCTCTTGGGACAACTGGCAACCCTGTGGTCCCTGCTCCCACAACCGAAGCAACCCGCACCACTCGGCTTCTGCGTAGCCTCCCACTTCCTCTTGGTTCCCTGGGCATGCCTACCGCCCCTGCTAGAACCACCCTGCTGCTGAGCCTTACTAGGCTGAACTGCTGGAGCTACCGCCACTGACTGTGCCCGGATATCCTCCTCAATCTCTGCTGCAGTCTCAACCAGCTCTGCACGCGTAGCATAACTCCTCCCTCTACAGTGAACTCTCAAGTCATCACGTAGAGCCCTCAAGAACCTCCTGATCTGAGCCTCTTCAGGCTCCATAGCCCGACCTCCATAACAAAGAAGTCGACTGAACTCCAGGTCCAACTCCCGCACTGACCGTGCCCCCGAGACAACGAAGGAACTGCACCTCCAAACGATCCAATGCCTCTCGAGGAAAATACTTGCGGTTGAACTCCAAAACGAAGTCAGCCCAAGTCATCTCCCGCTGCACCCTCCTAGCAGCCACAGATCTCCACCACAACTCAGCATCACCACTCAAAAAGTAGACCCCTATGTCCACCCAAAACTCCTCGGGACATCTCGAGTGTGGAAGTTACGTTCCACTCTCGTCCTCCACGCATCCGCAGCAGTAGGATCTACACCTCCTGAAAACTGCTCAGTGCGCAACCGACCCATCTCTGTCAACATGCTGAGATAACGAGCATGGACCCCGCATCCGCAGCCACTGGCTGCCGCTCCTCCGCCACCACTGGTGGCACTACCTGAGCCTGAGCCGGTACCACTGGTGGTAACCGCTCTAACACCTGTGCTAGCAAAGCCGCAAGGTCAACACCAGGGACTCCACCCGCTGGGACCCCCACACCCGGACCCTAGCATCACCGGCCACTGGAGCATCAACACTGCCCTCCTGCCACACTCACGGAATCCCCGGAACACCCTGCGACTCGCCAACACCCTCAGCTGTCACACTCTGGTCCTCGGTCTCACTAACCACTGGGACTCTGCCCCTACCACGACCACGTCCGCGTCCACGACCACGTCCGCGTCCACGACCTCGACCAGCCACAGCACCCTCTCTAACCATCTGCACTACCATGAACAGAAGGCTAAGCAAACAATTTCTATTATTACACAGAAACATAAACTCACCGTGGAATCACACACTCGGCTCGAAGAGGATGTTCTAAGACTCCATGCCACACACAATTGACTAACTCACATAATCAATCCAGACATGCAATCCCAAACATCTACAACAGAAACCTAGCGAACCCAAACCTAGAACCGTAAGGGCTCTGATACCAAAATGAAACGACCAACCCTTTTTTTTTTTTTAATAAATAAATAATAGATATAATATATTAAAACAACTACAGCTAGTGGTCCCATACCCACTAGCCACCTAAGCACAACACATTCAACAGCGGAAAAACATAATCAATATCCAAACAACAAGAAACATGAAACCAGCAACCTAGCAATGTTTCTAATGACTCAACTCTAGCACCCTAGCAAATGCCAGACAACATCCAATCGAGTCCCTAGAACATCCTCCTCTTCATTGCCTTTGATTCCACGATCACACTTTGCCTTTACCTCTTTGCAGGAAGATTCAGACCAAAAGCAACGAATCCAACCTTCCTAGCAAGCTCCTAGATCCTTCCTAGCTTCCAAACTCTCAAGGACAGCCAAGAATCTCACCAAAAGTCACCAAAAAGCTCAAGAACACACTTTTTCCTCTTTTTCTCTCAAAAACAACAAAGCGGCGACAAAAGAACTTCCCCAAAACCCTTCTGGTCGACAAAACACTTAAATATCACGGTTTAGTAGTTTTCCCTACATCAAACCGGTCCAAATCGATAATTAAATCGAACCGGTCGAACCAGAAACAACTAGTGTCGATCGACACCTCCTGTGGTGTCGATCGACACCCTCACCAAAATACCAAAAAAATGGTTCGCGGGTGTTACACAAATATTAAACTCAAAAAACAAATTAAAGCAACTAAACCCAAACCTAACAAATAAAACACATGTTAAATTGTATTTTTGTAACTTAGAAAGTGATAAATCCACAAAACTATGCTGACAGCTTGCTCTTTTATGGAGTCATCTCAGCGGCAGAAACTTTGGCATTCAAGGACAAGCCAAGAGAAGAAATACCTAGTTCTCCGTATGCTATTGGAACTTGGTTGGGTGAGATGTACCCAAATCTACAATTTTTCAAACAGTGATAGAAAAATCTCTAAGAGATCAGACTGGAAAAATCGAAATCACGAAACACGATCCACACTTACTTGATAAGCGCTTGGACCGATCTCTATGAATAGCAGCCTGTAATGCCTTGTAGTTATTTCAAGGCACTTTGAACCTGATATATAGGTGGCTAATCAGATGATCTTGCCTAGGAGCATTAATCAAAACCAAACATAACATTCAATCTTCTATCTTATGAATCTACACCTAAGAAAAGTCATCAAATTCAATCAAACAAACAACTTCTAAAGATATGTACCATTATGAAATCAGAATTTCCCTCGTAAAATAATCTCACGGCTTCTGCAGCATGGTTGGCCATTGATTGTAACACTTTCTTTTCAAGTCCCTGATAATTCGTCAAGTCAAAAACTTGCAGAAATGTAGAAACGCCACCGATATTGAGATTTCTTTTGCTGTTCTTCATGAACTCAATCTTATTCTCTAGAAACTGCTTCATCTCATTCTCATCAGAGAGAATTTTCTTATTCAACTCACCATAGACCTTATTGTAGCACACATGATGACCTTCTCTGTCCCGTCCTTACATGAAAAGGAACTCATCCCCCACAACAAAGTTATCATCCTTGAAGGAATCACTTCTCCTAGTATATATATATAAATTATTGAAGGAATCACTTCTCCTAGTATATATATAATTTATCTAATAAATTACATTTTTGTCACATAAACATGCAATTTGTATATTACTTATAAAGTTATATATTCTTGTCATTTTGACATAATGTACACAAATTTTTAAATATATATATATATATATATATATTTATATTTCTATTTTAACCTTTATAAACATATTAAAAAAATTCTCTTTATAATTACAGTACATTGAAAACATATAAAATAACACCCACAATGAAAGAAAATATCAAATTGACACTCTTTTGTGAGAAACTGATTAATAAATCCTTGTTGTAACATCCGTGAACCGGAATCCCGGTTTGGGGATTGCATCGGTCGATGCAGATGGTGCATCGGTCGATGCAGGTTCAATTTTTCTGCGTTTTAACTTAAAATAAACACTGCATTTTGGGTTAGGGAAAACCTTTAAGTCGACTTTTTGTCTTATTCGGTGAGTTTAGCCGTTTTTGAGAGAATAGAAGAGAAAGAGAAGAGTTCTTGGTGTTCTTAGTGTTCTTGGTGATTTCTTGGAGTTGGAGGCTGTTTCTGTAGAGATCTGTAGCTGGGATCGTTGTAGGAGCGTCCTAGGAACGTTTTCTTCCTGTGTTTTGGTCGGACTTCTTCTGTGACAAAGGTAAGTGCAGGACCATGGCTTATCTAAGCTAGAAAACTCTTTATTTTGCCTGTTGTGTGTTGTTAGACTTGTTAGAACGATAATTGGGACGATTGGAAGCTTTCTTGTGGCTTGGGATTGTGTTTGTTGATACAGGAACGAAAATCCGGCGAGAAGCTTCGGAGAAAAACGATGTTCGACATGTGCATCGGTCGATGCACTTTGTGCGTCGGTCGATGCAAATGCGAGGACGGCGCGTAAAACCTAGGGTTTTCGTGTTATGTCGAGCATGCGTTGGTCGATGCAAAGGGAGTATTGGTCGATGCAAGTTCCACTTGCATCGGTCGATGCACACCATGCATCGGTCGATGTAGAGTCCTTGTTTGTTATTGTTGATTGTTGATTGTTGTTTGATGGTTAGAGATGTCTCTATTGCTTGTGTGTATAGCTCAGTAGATGGGAGGATTGCCTTACTGAGTGTTTATAAAATACTCATGCATTACAATTTGTGTTTGTGGTGCAGGTAAAGGCAAAGTGTGATCGTGGAATCAAGGCAATGAAGAGGAGGATGTTTTAGGGACACGATTGGATGTTGTCTGGCATTGCTAGGTTGCTAAAGTTGGGTCATTAGAAACATTGCTAGGTTGTTGGTTCTATGTTTCCTGTTTGTTGAATTTTGGAGATTGTCTATGTTATAGTTATTGGTTATTTATTGGTTTATTATAGGTTATTTCCGCTGTTGATTGTGATTGTGGTTAGGTGGCTAGTGGATATGGGACCACTAGTTGTAGTTTATTATTATTATTATTAATTATTATTTATTATTATTATTATTAAAAGAAAAAAAACGGGTCGGGTCGTTTCAGTTTGGTATCAAAGCCCTTACGGTTCTAGGTTTTGGTTCACTAAGCTTTGTGGTGTAGATGTTTAGGATTTTGCATGCCTTGATTGATTATGTGAGTTAGTCGATTGTGTGTGGCATGGAGTCCTAGAACTTCCTCTTCGAGCCTACTAAGTGATTCCACGGTGAGTTCATGTTTTTGTGTTCTGTCAGTTTTGTTTGCTTAGCCTTCTGTTCATGGTAGTGCAGATGGCTAGAGATGGTGCTGTTGCTGGTCGTGGTCGTGGACGCGGACGTGGCCGTGGTAGGGGCAGAGTCCCAGTGGTTAGTGAAACCGAAGACCAGAGTGTGACAGCTGAGGGTGTTGGCGAGTCGCAGGGTGTCCAGGAGAATTCCATGAGTGTGGCCGGAGGGGGCGGTGTTGATTCTCCAGTGGTCGGTGATGCTAGGGTCCCGGGTGTGGAAGCCCTAGTGGGTGGAGTCCCTGGTGTGGATATTGCGGGCTTGTTAACATGGGTGTTGGAGCGGTTGCCACCTGTGGCACCGGCTCAGGTTCTCGTAGTGCCACCAGTGGTGGCGGAGGGCGGCAGCCAGTGGCTGTGGATGGGGGAGCGCATTCTCGGTATGTGTCTATGTTGAGGGAGATGCGTCTTCTTGAGACTGCACGGTTTTCTGGTGGTACAGATCCTACTGTTGCAGATGCGTGGAGGACGAGTGTGGAACGTAACTTCCAGACTCTGAGATATCCTGAGAAGTTTTGGGTGGATATAGGGGTCCACCACTTGACTAGTGATGCTTAGGTGTGGTGGAGTTCAGTGGCTGCTAGGAGAGTACTAGTAAAAAAAATTCGTATAGCTACGATCTAGTCATGAAATTTCGTGGCTTATTTCATAACAGTCACGAATTAGTTACTCACTCAAAACGTGACTGTTTTGGTGACTTTTTTGTAACTTTTTCGTGACAAATTTAGTCACGAATTTATTAATGGCTATATCGTGACTATATCTTATTTTTTATAAGATAGCCACTAATTTGCCACGGATAATTCGTGACTATATAAAACTCCAAATAAGCATAAATCATAAAACCATAAAATCTAAAAAAAATCTAATTATAACATTCCCAAAAACTAAAATCTAACAATTGTAAAAAGATTGTAGTTTTTCAAATCTAATATTTTTAAGACCTAACCACAAAATTTAACATTTACTCCAAATCCTATACCCCAAACCTTAACTCCAAACCCTATGCTCCATCATAAACATATAACCAAAATATAAGTACTATATATGCATATTTAAACCATATATATATATATATATATTAAATAAAATCAATCTTTGAAATTATATATTCATAAAATTTTGAAATATTTAGTTTACAAGATTTTAAAATCTAATCATATTCTCAATTAACCTTAAGTTATATTGAGTGTATGTACTTTTAATATATCACTTCACACTTAGAAAAAAACAATCATATAATTGTTACTCAAAATTTAAAAAAAATAATAAAATTGTTATGTAAAACAGTTATGAATTGTTATTCAAAATGAAATAATTAAAATAAATATAAAACCAAAATTACTTTTGTTTGGGCGGACAAAACCAAAATTTGGCAAAAAAAATTCCACCATTCCCACTAATTTTTTTGGTTAAAGTGAAAATATTTGGTACAAGGCATAAGACCTAGATTCGAGTAATCGTCTCAGAAGTCCTTAAAAAGATTTGACAAATCTCCTATCTCCCTCTCTATTCTTCATACCCCCACTTTCTTCAATAATACTCGATGAGACGATTTTACCCTTTTTGTTTTACTGAATTAGATTAAATTTTTTAAATAAAAAATAAAAACTCTCAAACCCAGCTTCTTTCGACCCGAGAAACTCACCCGACCTCTCTCAACCCAGCCGCCGGCGATTCTTCCGTCGTCGGAGCTCCTACTGCTGTCGTTCTTCACCAAATCAAGTTGCATCAAGTTGTTCTTCAAAATGCAGGTGCGTTACTTCACTTTAGAGTTGCTTTTGGTTGAATTTGTTTTTGATTTGTAAATATAGAAATTCAATTGGATTTAGATCGAAGAAAGCTTAGCACATTGGGTGTTTTACAAAGGTTTATGGGTCGATTGAGCTATCTATTAGATAAGAAAGGGATTTGGCTTTCAATTTCAGTGAATTAACTCGATTAGAACTCGTCTACCATTCGATTCGATTTTGATAGGAGAGAGAAGGTGGTGAAACTGGTAATACTGGTATTTTTAGTAAAAATAGTAAAACTAGTAGTAGTACTAATTTTGAATTTTTTATATTGGTTGGTTTGGCAGGATACAATATGCGAGAACGTCAGCCTACATTTTAAATATGAAGGACGCATGTATAGTATAATGTTCAAGAGGAATATAACATTGTTGATGTTAAAAGCAAGGATACAGAGGAAGCTTAGGTTTGTTGAAAGTAACGTTCAGTTGCAGCTGAGCTACAAGCCACTACTGGTAGAAACATTGGAGCATTGTGAGCTTAATGATGATGAGGATGTTAATGTTTATCTAGACTCCGTTAATTATGAGAAGCGAAGATGTATGTTGTTTGTGAATGTTATCCCTTCTGAGCCTCAGCCTGAGCAAGTTCCCATAGTGCCCATAGTGCCCACAGTGCCCACAGTGCCCATAGTGGACCAAAGTTCTGTTGGTATGAACTATGAAAACCAATATGCGAAGGATGGTGAAATCGGACCTAACGCCATTGTTGTCTACGTAGGCAAAGAAAAGGATGTAGAGGGTGATTCTAATAAAGAGGGTGAAGCTGAATCACGTGATGAAGGTGATGAATATACTGAGCCACGCCCTGTTGTAGAACCGTGTAAGTATATTGAACCATGGGATGACGGTTTGGATCTGACTAAACTTCAAGAATTTCCAAACAAGAAGGCATTGCAAGATGTGGTGGATAGAGCTTCATTCGCTAACTGTTTTAGTTTTGAAATAGTAAAGTCGGACAAGGTGCGTTATGTGGTCAAATGTCCTAAAGAAGGATGTAACTGGGGTTTACGAGGTGGTAGGATTCGAGGTACAGATATTTTCTCGATTAGAAGGCACAACAAGATGCATACATGCTCTCGGGCTAGTCAAAGTTCAAGCAATAGTAAGAGGCAAGGCACTCCACAATTAGTTGCTTCTCTTTTACATGGTGATTATCCAGGGCAAATGGAAACTCCACCTGAAAATTATCATGGATCTTGTCAAGACAAAATTAGGTGTTGATATATCATATTCCACGGCATTGAGAGGAAAAATCAAGCTGTTACTGATTTGAAAGGTAGCCCAGAAGAAAGCTACAAGATGCTGCGATGTTATCTGCACATGTTAGAGAAAGTTAATCATGGTACAAGATCATATGTTCATTGCAATGAGAATAATAAATTCATGTACTTGTTCATAGCTTTGGGAGCTAGCATTGAAGGATTTAAAGTCATGAGGAAAGTTATAACTATGGATGCAACTTTTCTAAAGAACGGATATAAGGGTGTTCTTGTTTTTGCGTCGGCTCAAGATCCTAACCGTCACCATTATCCCTTGGCGTTTGGTGTTCTTGATGGTGAGAATGATGCAAGTTGGAATTGGTTTTTGGAGATGTTGAAAACTGTTGTTGGGGATTCTTCTGAAAAAGTATTTATGACTGACAGAAATACAAGTCTCATAAAAGCTATAGCTAATGTGTATCCTCTGGCTCATCATGGTTTTTGTATATGGCATTTATCCCAAAATGTGAAAGGTTATGCTCGTAACGTGAAAAAAGACGTTGTTGCATGGAGATTCATGGAGTGTAGTAGGTTTTACACAATGGCTGAGTTCAACATTGCTTACGCATCTTTTACGACAAGATATCCTTCTGCTGCCAAGTATCTTGAAGAATCTACCCATAAAGAAAGATGGGCAAGATGTGTTTTTTGAGGAGATAGATACAACCTAGACACAAGCAACTGTGTTGAATCGTTGAACAGTGTATTCAAAGATGCAAGGAGGTACTCCTTGATACCCATGCTTGATGCAATACTTAAAAAATTCTCTGAATGGTTTAATGAACATCGGAAAGATGCTGTGTCTGGATCAGTCGCAAATAAATTGGTGCCTTTAGTGGAGAACTACTTACATGATTTATGGGCAACTGCTGAGAAACTAAAGGTGATAGAGCTAAATGGTTTCGAGCTTGAATACAATGTCATTGACAGTGACGGAAAGCCTTATTTGGTGAAGTTGCGATTGAGAAGTTGCAGTTGCAGGTTTTTCGATATACAAAAGTATCCTTGTGTGCATGCATTGGCTTCTTTCATTACATTCCAAAAATATGGAGGTAAGGATTTCGAGTTACATGAGTTGTGTTTTAAGTTTTATTGGACGGAGCTGTGGGCAATTGCATATTGCAGAACAATTTATTTAGTACCTGATAAGTCTCGATGGGATGTCCTAGATGACGTCCAAGATATGGAGATCATGCCTCCGAATCGGAAAATAAGAGGGGGAAGAAAGAAAACAAAAAGGTATGCATCTGCTGGGGAAAAACGACCAAAAACTCGACCTAGGACGCAGAATAAAAGGCGCCAGAGACAAGGACTCCAATGGTTGTTATTTGGAGATAATGTTCATGTTTGATTCACCTCTTCATGTATCAATTGTGTTTGGTTTGAAACTTAATGTAAAACTTGGGTTGAAACTTAATTTGAAGTCTATTAATGTTTTCTTCTTTCAAAATATGTGTATATGAGAGCGTAGAACTGGCAGAACTAAGATAAAACTGGTAAAAATAATAAAATTGGTACTACCTAAAACCAATACATATTGTATAATACATATTGTATAGTATAAATGTTCTACATAGGTTTCTACTATAAATGAATAATTTTCGAAAATATACCAATTTTAATTTATTTATGAAAGAATCTCAACAAGTGTTTCCTTACACTTTTAATGTCACGTTGTAAATAATTACCAAGTAAGCATGAAAAAGTTATAGAATTATAAGTTTTAACTTATGAAGTTGCAAAAAACTTGTAATTGTATGTAAGTTAAGTTTAATCAACTGTAAAACTAAAAAAAGTAATGCTAAGATTTAGTAAAACTAATTAAACTGAGAAACCTCTAAAGTACAACTATTTGCAAGTTGAGTGCAACCGCATTACTCGGTAAAACTGTGTGTTAACACACAGTGTGAACGCACACATCTTTTACACGTGGCCAGAATTTTGTTTTTTCTTTCTTTCTTCACGAGAGCATGAAGATTTATTTATTTATCTTCACGTCAGCTCATTCTCATCCATTCATTCATTTTCTTCGAAACCTAAAAGTACACCGAGAGAATCTCTTCTCTCATCTTCAAAGTCGAATTCTAGATCTATTTCTCTCCTTCTTAAACTATGGAACAATTTGAGGCCGACCCATACTATGCTGATCAGAAGAAGGCGAGGAAGTTAGAAGCGTGGCGACAAGCCGTAGCCGATGGTGATTTGGGCATGCCTCGAATTTGCCCATGTGGCAAACGAATCGTCAATGAGATCTCTCCAACAGAAACAGAGAAAAAGAGATGGTTTACTTGCGTTAAGTATAAGGTAAATTAAATTTAATCAAATACAATTGAGAGACCTGAGTATGATGTCTGTTCGTTGATATATTTTGCAGGATGATGGATTGCACAGGCGGAAAAATTGGGCTGATGCAATTGAAGAAGAAACCCAAACCTTAAGGATAGATGTTGATAACCATTGGGAGAGATTGAGGGAATTTGAACCCCATCATACTAAGATCTATAATTTGCAGATGGAGCTTAAGGAGAAGAGTGACGAGATTGTCAAACTAAAGGAGGAGTTGGCGTTGCTTACAACTCGAGTCGATCTCCTGGATAGGTTGTGTTTTGATTGATATTATCTGAGTCGATCTTATTCTACGTTGGTTTAAAACTTGTTGAATCAGTTTCTGTTTCTTATATTTTCCTTGACTTCTCTTGTTGAATCAGTTTCTTATCTTTCATGTGACTTCTCTTGTTGAATCATGATGTTTTATCTCTCTTTTCTGTGACTTCTAGGATTATGCTTCCTTCTTGAATTGAATCATGTTCTATATTTTTCTTATATGAATTCTCTAATTTTTGTTTAGTTTTACGTAGTTTTACCAAAAATACGAACGGAAGATCCAAGAAAATAACGTAGTTTTACATAGTTTTTCTAGTAATACCATTACCAATCGCAAATCCAACAAAATAACGAAGTTTTACATAGTTTTACTAGTACTACGATGAAAAATCAAAGAAAATAACATAGTTTTACTACTTCTTAGACCTTTTCCTCTTCGTCCCTCTCCCTCCTTCTTGCGAAGTACTCGGTTGCTCATCAGCTACAGGCGCCTGACATGAAACCAAATTTTGTTAACACCTTCTAGTATTATCAAGTATTACTATAGTATTACGAAGTATTACCTTTGGTTTCTCTTGCTCTTTCACATATACTTCCAACGGTTCGATCCTTTTTCAAGCCCATCAATCTTCGCCGAAATGTTATCGAATTGGGTTTTCATATCCTGCTTCATGGTCCTTAGAAGATCCACCAACTCAATAGTATCTTCTCTCGGTTGTTCATTGGCGACTATTTCCTCATTCGCATCGTTTTGTCCTGAACGAGTAGCCACATCGGCTGTGTACATCTCCTCCAAAAGTACAGGTAGTCCTCTACGAATGCGCCACATCCAACTGGCGACTACGACATCATGGGTATCCTCTTCCTCAGCTTCTTCCATGATTAAATCGAGAAGAGGAATTTCTTCATCATTATGAGGGATCACACTAGCAATTGCCTGTGTAAACGAGCATACTTTAGATACATTACAAACCAATTTATTCAAATGATTAATAATGGCAATTACTAGGATAACTAACCGTTGTTGTACCAAGTGTATCACCAATATTCTTTAGAGGAAAACCTTTCTGACCGGTACTCTTAAATTTCCTCCTGCACATCCTAGGACAACTTTCATCCGCCTCAGGAATTTGGTCAACATAAGTGTTCGCCAAAATTGGAACTGCCTCAAATAGTAAAAACTACACAACACAAAGAAAAAAACTAAAATCAGCTTCACATATAAGAAATATCAACAATGAGAAGACTTCAAATTTTAAACTAACTAACCTCCAATGGAATACAGAAACCTGGAACAGGCCATAACGCATTCTCTTTAACCACGACCCCATCAAAATGCCTCGTTGTATGGGAAATCTCTTCTAGCATGTTCTCGAATGATAATCTCCCCAAGGAAAAGACACACAAAAACCTAGATCATTCACTGCGCTTACAACAAAATCATCAATACCCATGGCATCTCTCCCCGAGTCTTTTGTATAGCCTGCAATGATGCTTCCTAAAAAGTAGAGAACCGCCATCTTCAACCTATCACGAGTACGATCTGGTTGCATTACCATTAGCTGTCTCCTCACATCTTCAAGTGTAATCTTTTTTTTTCGTAAAAAAAACTTCCTTCGAAACTCGATACCGCCGGCTTCCTTGTAATCAAGTGGATAGCTCCGACAATCTAATCCAGACATCAAAGCATGTTCTCTCAGACCATACCGAATTGGAACACCATTCACAACAAACCATGCTTCCTTCTTTTTTTCGATTTTAGCTGTTCGAAGTAAGAGCAACCACATTCCCATAAGCTTGTGGTTTGGTTCCCTTGGCATGTGGAAAATGTGCTTGAATTGTGGATGTTTCTCAAACCAATCCCTCTCAGAACGAGTCAGTGGATACTCTAAATTATCCAGCGTTTTCAAGGTTTCAAAAATATGACACCTTGTCGATAGCTTGATTTTCTTGTTGTACTGACTAGGCTCGAAGTGCATTCCTAAAGGTTGCATCACTTCTATTTCCTCTGATTCCTGCAACAATAACAGGTTTACATGAGTTATAAAAAATTATACAACAACTAGTTGTACCAGTTCTACTAGTTCTACACCACCTAGTTGTACCAGTTCTACACCCAATAGTTGCACCAGTTCTACTAGTTCTACACCCAATAGTTGCACCAGTTCTACCAGTTCTACTTGATCGATTTCAAATTCCAATGAGTTTTCAAATTCCGAACGAATGACACAGACTTGTTGTACTTACACTTGCATCGTTTTCTTCTTCCCCTTCATCGTCTTTTTCTTCCCCTTCTTCACCTTCTTCTCCTTCATCGTTTTCTTCTTCCCCTTCATCGTCTTCTTCTTCCCCTTCTTCACCGTTTTCTTCTTCCACTTCATCTTTTTTCTTCATCGTTTCCTTCTTCCACTTCATCTTTTCTTCTTCCCTTCATCGTTTCCTTCTTCCACTTCATCTTTTTCTTCTTCCCCTTCATCGTTTCCTTCTTCCTCTTCATTGTTTCCTTCTTCTTCTCCATCGCTTGATTCCATAGAAGTAGATCTCTCGTTATCTCCTCCTTCTTCATCATCTTCTTCTCCATTACTTGATTCCGGAGTAGCGGATTTTGCTTTCTCTACTTCGTTCGCATTTTCTCTTCCGACCACCGGATTGGGTTCCTCCGAAACTCGACTTTCACTTTCTTCCGCCATCGTACTCAAAGCTGTCTCTCCTCCTACTATCGCCGGACTCAAACCCGACACACCTACTTCCGGCGAATCGGATTTTGCTTTCGAACCACCATCTCCTTCTGAGATCTTCTTCTCTTTCAAACGCTCACTCTTCCTCACACGACCCTCCCCCTTGTTTTCACCATCTTCTTACTCAATTTTTGGTTGATTGAATAAAAACGAGAAAACCTAGTTCTACAGTTTCACCCAAATCGATTCGAATTTCCCGAAGAAAGAGAAGGAGTGAGTGAGAGAGAGAGCAGTTTTAATTTACAGTTTTTTTTAAAAAAAAAACCGATTCAGTTTTTTGATTTTGGGTTTTAGATCCGATTCAGTTTTTGGGGATACTAGGTATTTATAAATATCTTTTTTTTAAAAAACAACACATTCTTTGTTAAAAAAAAATCAAAACAAAAGTAAAACAAAGATTTCTTGATTTAAATTGTTTTAGGAAATTCGAAAACTCCCTAGATTCTTCTTCTTTCGTCGACGTAATAAACACTCCCACACTTAGAAAAAAAAAGCTGTAAACTCCATCTCTGCCGCATAGACACTCAGATCTATTCCTCTTCGATACTAGCTCTGATATCTTCGTCTTTGACTCGCCATGACTCTCCCCGGCCGACAGCCTCACCTAACATCGCGCTCGACCCTCTGTTTCTGGTTTGACAGGTAGTCGTTCTGTCTCCTTCTCCTTCTCGTGATTTATTGAGTTGAGAATTAAAGCTCTCACTGCTTCTTTCTCCCTTTGTATTAGGTTGTTTAGAGCTTTTGTTCCTGTTGGCTATTGCTGTTAGGGTTCGATTTGTTCTTGTTGCTGTTTTTTTATTTGTTGATTTAATCTTAGTTTCAACTTAGATGATGTTTATATTTGTTTGACTTAATCTTCTTTGTTTTTGTTTCTTGTTCAATTTTCACTGTTACAGATTAGAAGCGTTGAACTCAACCTAGTCAACCGCTCCTCTTTCTCCGCCACTGTTTCCCTTCCGTCTCTCCGATTTCATGGTAAAGCTTTCAATCGTGAATCATGGATTTCAGATATTACTACTCTAGCTGAAAATATATTGATGCAAGTCACTTATATGTGTGCTGATTTAGTTGTGTATTTATTTTACTTGCCATTTTAGGCTACACTGATGATATATAGGAGAGGTCAATCCAAGAAACAAGTAAGCAAAACTTTCCTACTTGTTATATATGAACGAAAATACTCTTTCATATATATGGTAAGGAAAAATATTTCAATGAACCTTTATTGGAAGTTTTAAGTAACTTGATTTGTGTTTGTTTGTTCTGTTAATTTTCTATAATTGTCTTCTGTCTTTGAAACTGATGTTACTTTCTCTTATCTCAGGTTTTGGTGTTGAGCTGTGGCTGTCTACAAATTCATCCGAACAACATGGCAAAGCAATATCTTGGGACCATGGAGGTGCTGGACATTTTGTTCCTCAGAAGAGGGTAAATACTTAGTGGTATATTTTCGTGGTTAGTTTTTTTTTCCTCTAAGTTAACTCATTTTGTTTAGAGCTTATTGAGTTGACAACTACTATTTTTTTTTTTTTTTTATAGAAACACTACTACTACAGTCGTTTGCAGAGGATGATTCTTACAATACTCTCGGTCAAAATGCCTCCTCACGTATTATTTCTTCTCGCATTGTCCTTAGATGCATGGTGTGCATAGTTTTTGTATTTTTAGTTTCAGGTTTGTTTGTGAAACATCTAGGTAGATATTTTGTATGACTATGTGAGTCTTTTGGAAATGTAAGATAAGAGTGCTTGTTGTAATTGAAAATATTATTGGTATTTGGATTTCATGGTTTTACATTTAGAATTTCATTTCAGATTTCTGATTTTTACAATTTAAATTTTTTTTTTTTTTGGACAAATACACAATTAGCCACAAAATAATTAGACACAAATTCGTAGCTAGGCTAGTCACCAAGTAGCTACCGATACTTTGCGGTAGAAAATATGGTCCTTCATGGCTAAATTTGCCACGAAACGTGCATGGTAATTACGTGGCTAAACAGACACGAAAAAGCCACGAATTAAATTAGCTACGAGGCTATAGACACGATTTTTTTTCGTGACTAAACGTGGCTATGTGATGAAATAGTCACGAATTTTATGGTTCAGCCACGAAAATTTTAGTAGCTTTACATGTTTTTTTTACTAGTGGGTGCAGCGAGAGATGACATGGGCGGACTTCGTGCAGGAGTTCAACTGCAAGTCCTTTCCGAGAGAGGCTTTGGACCGTATGGAGGTGCAGTTTTTGCAGTTGTCTCAGGGGAAACGGTCAGTTCGGGAGCTGGATTTGGAGTTCAGTCGACTTCTGCGTTATGGGGGTCGGGCTATGGAGATCAGGCAAGGGAAGTTGATATTTAAGTTGCAGGAGAGTCGTGGCCTGCGGAATTGCTTATCAGTCCGGTGGAGTTGTATGATGTTATTCTCGGGATGGATTGGTTGCATCGGCATAAGGTGCATTTGGATTGCTATCGGGGTAAAGTGGAGTTTGAGCGTCCAGGAGGGAAGTTGGTTTTCGAGGGAGTTATGGGAGACAGAGTGTACCTCAAGATGGCCATGTTGCGGGGTCCGAACAGGTCATTGACGGAGACTAA
The DNA here is from genome assembly GCA_024034495.1 of Camelina laxa. Classification (NCBI taxonomy): domain Eukaryota; kingdom Viridiplantae; phylum Streptophyta; class Magnoliopsida; order Brassicales; family Brassicaceae; genus Camelina; species Camelina laxa. Next base: position 7,703,126 of record CM043884.1, read on the forward strand.
GTTGAGTCTGACGTATATGGGTCTGTTCAGAGTGATTGAGCGGGTGGGACCGGTGGCATATAGGCTGGAGTTGCCTGAGGTTATGCGTGCGTTCCACAAGGTTTTCCATGTGTCGATGTTGCGGAAGTGTCTCCGTGAGGATGATCAGTTGATGGCTAGGATTCCTGAGGATCTTCAGCCTAACATGACGTTAGAGGCGAGACCAGTGAGGGTTCACAAGAGGAGAGTCAAGGAACTTCGAAAGAAGAAGGTTCCTTTGATGAGAGTCCTATGGGACTGTGATGGTGTAGAGGAGTAGACTTGGGAGCCAGAGGCGAGGATGAAGGCAAGGTTTAAAAGTGGTATGAGAAGCAAGCCGCGACTTGAGCTTGTCTAGCCTGGTCCCATCTGTAATCCGTGGCTGGGGCGGGAATGGAGTATTCCAGCCCATCTCTCTTGTTACTCGGTCGCTTGGGGTGGTTGGTTGTGCGACTCAGTAACAAGATGAGGTCATGCTTGCGGAATGAAGTTTCCGTGAGGCGGGGTTTTTGGAGGAAGTTTCCTGAAATAGAAGTTTCTAAATAGGGAAAGTTTCCAGAAGTGGAAAGCCTAAAAATGGAAAGTTTTACGGGAGTTGGAATTAGTCCATTTTTTTAGCGGTTGTGAGCCTTGGAGGGGCTCGTGTGGCCTTTGTGGCGGACTTTTGAGTCAGTGTGCCGTGGGTGACGGTCTTTTGAGACATTGTGTGGCCTTTGTGGTGGGCTATTTAGCCAGTTGTGTGGCCATGGTGGCGGGCTGTTTAGCCAGTTGTGTGGCCTTTGTGGCGGTCTGTTTAGCCAATTCCGTGGCCTTTGTGGCGGGCTGTTTAACAAGTGTGCCTGTTGAGGCGATCCTTCGGGATGTATGGTCTTTGTGATGGTCCTTCGGGACGAGTGGCCTTGGTGGCGGTCCTTCGGGATGAGTGGCCTTAGTGGCGGTCCTTCTGGACAAGTGGTCTTTGTGACGGTCCTTCTGGACGAGTGGCCTTGGTGCCGGTCCTGTTTAGGACATTTGTTTGGCCTTGGTGGCGATCCTGTTTAGGACAGATTGTTTGGTCTTGGTGGCGGTCCTGTTTGGGACATTTGTTTGGCCTTGTGGCAGGTATATGATTCTTGTGTGGTCATGAGGTATTCCAGTGAGGGGATGTGTGGTTGGTAGGAAATTGTGATGTTTTACGCGAGCCACGGGAAGGAGACGTGGATAGGGATAGGACTCAGACGTGTTCAAAATTGTTTGCTCACGACTCTTGGGGGACTTTGGTTCTCCTAGTACTGCCATATTCTGAGACTTTGTGGCTTGGGAGTATGGTTGGTATATCGACTTCGGATGACGATTCGGGGGCGCGCTGTAGGGTGGCAACCCGAGAGAGAAGTATTGGATTTTCTTTATATAATATGGCATGCGGGCTTAGGCCCAATGAGGAGCCAACATTACGCCATGCAGACTTAGGTCTGATGAGGAGACAATCAAAACTCAAGGTTTAGGCCTATGAGTAAAGGAAAGTCCAAAAGTTGAGATTGTGTTTGTTGATACAGGAACGAAAATCCGGCGAGAAGCTTTGGGGAAAACGATGTTCGACATGTGCATCGGTCGATGCACTTTGTGCGTCGGTCGATGCAAATGCGAGGACGGCGCGTAAAACCTAGGGTTTTCGTGTTATGTCGAGCATGCGTTGGTCGATGCAAAGGGAGTATTGGTCGATGCAAGTTCCACTTGCATCGGTCGATGCACACCATGCGTCGGTCGATGCAATCTCCAACTGGTGTCGGTCGATGCATGTTGGTGTCGGTCGATGCAGAGTCCTGGTTTGTTATTGTTGATTGTTGTTTGATGGTTAGAGATGTCTCTATTGCTTGTGTGTATAGCTCAGTAGATGGGAGGATTGCCTTACTGAGTGTTTATAAAATACTCATGCATTACAATTTGTGTTTGTGGTGCAGGTAAAGGCAAAGTGTGATCGTGGAATCAAGGCAATGAAGAGGAGGATGTTTTAGGGACACGATTGGATGTTGTCTGGCATTGCTAGGTTGCTAAAATTGGGTCATTAGAAACATTGCTAGGTTGCTGGTTCTATGTTTCCTATTGGTTGAATTTTGGAGATTGTCTATGTTATAGTTATTTGTTATTTATTGGTTTATTATAGGTTATTGCCGCTGTTGATTGTGATTGTGGTTAGGTGGCTAATGGATATTAGACCACTAGTTGTAGTTTATTATTATTACTAATTATTATTTATTATTATTATTTTAAAAAAAACGTGTCGGGTCGTTTTACCTGTAAAATACTTTTTTATACTATTTCATAGCTACATCTCATACCAGTCACACTCATTATTCTAAACTGCAATTTAGGAACCATTTTAATTTTTTATCCCATTTTTTTCCCGGTCTCACTTATACTTAGATACTTATACAGTAATTAGATAATTTTTTTCCAAGTCTCACTTATAATTAGATACTTGTGGAAGCTCCCTCGGCCCAGTGGTTAACCTAGGGTTCATTAATGCTTATACACTAGGAGGTCTGGGGTTCGAGTCCCAGATAATGCGATTTATTAATTGTGCAGATTAAAGAAGGCAAATTTACAGACGATCTCTAGTGATGCGCAATTATTGTTGTTTGTCATGGTTCTAAATACAACTGAAGGAAGAAGGAGGTGTCTATCAAGAGCGTGGAGTAGAAAAAGAGCAAAAGTTTATATAATGAATCTATTAGGGTCAGAAAGAATTGTTCATAGTAGAATCATATGTAATAGTTCTCATCCCTTGTCTCAAATTAGATACTTTAATTTTTTTTCTCATCCCGTGTCTCAAATAGTCCGCTAGAAGATACTAGTTCTTTTCTCTTTCCTGCTTTTTCTTTGTTTATTACCTTTTTTGGTTTAGATACTGATAGAGACACTACCGATAATCATGCTCTCAAGAAAAACTTCTGGACCATATTGATTCTGGAAAGATGCATACAATGGCTGCATCCTTGGCCTCTCTTTCCTACTTTGCTAAAGCCGGAACAACATGGTCACCGTTCAAACGCCATGGCAGCCACCGCCTTCCTCCTCCGCAACTCGTACCTCTCGCGTCCTCTGTACGCTTCAAATTCCCTAAGCATTGATTCTTTAAGCTAAATCTTTAAAAGAGCTTTAGTTGTTATAAGATCTTGTCTTCTCAGATGGAAAAATATATCAGGAAGAGCTTCTTGCGGAGACGACGAAGGTTTCTTAAGAACATTTCTGCCCTTGAGACCTCTGACGGCGCCGTTAACGTGGAGGTCGACGACGATGACGATGGCGAAGAAGAAGCGTGTGAGCTGGTTAACGGAACAGAAGTGTCAGTCGACGGCGTTGAAGGTTATCTTTTAACGGCAGTAAAGAACAATAACGGAACTGGATTGCTTCTACTATCTGATGTCTTTGGGTTTCAAGATTCAGCCACACGCGATTTCGCTTACCGTGTTGCTTGCAATGGCTACAAGTATATCAAATCTTTTCCATTTACTTACCTCTCTTAAAGTCCAAAATTTATTATTTAAATTGGAATTTTGTTTCTTTTGGTTGAGATAGTGTTCTTGTCCCGGACTTGTTCCGTGGAGACCCATGGTCGAAAAACCGACCAAAGTCTGAATACGAGGAATGGAGAAGAAAACAAGACCCGGACCGTATCAGACAAGACACAACTAGCTTCACGAAATGGATGGTTGAGGAATTTGCAGCGGCTGGCATCTCCAAGAAGCTAGGAGTGATGGGGTTCTGTTTCGGCGGTGGGCGTGTAGTTGACGTATTAGCCACGGATGAAAACGATTACTTCAGCACTGGTGTCTCGTTCTACGGTACGAGAATAGACTCCGCGGTGGCCGGAGATGTGAAAGTGCCAGTCTTGTTTATATCCGGTGACAGAGACCCGCTTTGTGAAGTGAAGGGTTTGTACGAAATTAAGGAGAAGATTGGTGAAGGGTCAAAGGTTGTTGTGTATGAAGGAAGAGGTCACGGCTTTGTCCACCGGCCCGAGACGGCGGAAGATGATCGAGACGCGGAGGAAGCGTTTGCCCTCATGAGGAATTGGTTACATCATCATTTGATTTAAATTACATGATTTTCTCTGCTCTTTTGTACATCCAAGTTACAATTAAACTCGGATTCATGTAAACTAAAATGCTATGCTAATATTACATGGTTCTGATCAATGTGAGATTGGTTGGGTTCTTCGACATGAAGGGGATAATTTGAGATGGTACGACGCTAAGGCTTATCCTCATCTTTACTCATGCTTTGATGCAAGTATGCAACAACTCTTATTTGGGCAATCTCGTGTTTGGACAACCTTGGAGTTGAAACACTTGTTGAGATCGGGATTCAAAGACCCTCATATAAGCTTTGAAGTCCTCATTATGTCTGGCCGAGATTGCAGTGGTACACTGAGTAAATCATTGGGATGACTAGAAGGAGTGTGAAACCATTCTTCAAATTCAATGGAGTTCACGTAACATTTTTTCATTAATTCATTGCCAAAAATAACTATAATGAATATTATCAAGTTTAACAGAATGTTTGGATAATTTTTATTTTTAAAAAACTACTAGGTACAGGACCCTTGCACGTGAGTATCCCTATTTAAATTTTACTTCATATAATTTTATTTATTTAGTTTATACTTCTTCACTCTTTTTTTTCTTTCTAATAGATCAGTATTATCTACTACTTTTGTAGTGTTGTATATATTTATTAAGATATGGATTCAGGGAAAGGTTGATAACAATATAATAACCGTGGCAAAAATATTATAGTTTATATTAGTATTATAGAAATTTTTAAATATTCACGCTGTATAATACGATAACTCAAGTAACTGTGTAATACCAAAATCAAAACAATATGTTATAAAATATTAAGAAAAAGCTACATTTTTAATAATACAATAGTGAAGATTTGAATGTAAAAGACAATGTGAATCTTTAAATCATTTTGAACTTAGAGGTGTATATATTTCATTTTTCATCTCAAACTTATTTCTAATTGAATATTTGTGTGTACGTTTGTAATTTGTTTTCTGTTGGGCTTATAATGTGTGTATGAGGCCTAATAGTCAGCCACCTTCCGAACCTATTACACATAATTTGTGTTTGTTTTTTATTTGGATAAGAATAAAAAGAAATAAAAAAGCTGTCGGTTTGTTTTTTTTTCTTTTTCTTTCTGGGAAATATTTGTATCTTTACTTTCTATTGCTGATCGAACAAAGCCATTGAAGAATTTGGGTTTCTTTTCCGAAATCTACATCAGGTAATTCATCATCCATCACAGAGCATATGGATTCCTTGTATTTTATTCATAAATTCTGGTCGATTTACTTATAAATTACTTATCAATTATCTTTTATCTGTAGATTCGAAAGAGTGAGCTTCAGTCATAGCACATTTTCGATTGCCTTGTTGAAATTCTTCCCGGATTGAAGTGTGTTATGTTTGATTCTTCATCAACACTCCAAAATTTCATAGCAAACAACGCTTCTCCCTCTTTTGTTTTATTTTAAATTACTAATTTTTGTTTTATCTGTTTGATGCCATTAAAAAACTTCCCCATTTATACCTTTTTTTATTTTTATTTTTATACAGATTGCTCCCAAGTTGAAAATATCTATGTCACATCGAAATTAATGGCATGAAACAAAAGAGGTATAAAGAGGTTGTCATTGTTTTAGTTTGAGGAATAATATTATGTATCTTTCATTTGTATGATCTAAATACCAACTAAAGATTAAAGTTTTGCATTTAAAAAGGTTGTAGAATCATATTACTGATCTTTTTATCCATTTTGTTTTGTCTCGATAGGTTGGCATAACAACAGACCATCATAGGCGTAGCTCTTGAGGATGGTTCAATGTTTCTGCTGTCATTATGGTTAGTATCGAATCCTTTATTTCTTCGAAGAAGTAGTTATGTAGTCTTCATGGGTTATTTTGATTCTCTTTCTGGGATTTGGTAATCTGTTTCCTTTGGTTAAATACTGAAATAGAATCTTGATCTTATGTGTCTGGTCATTTGTTTCATGAGATACTGCTTTTGAAACCTGTTCAAATGTAGGAGTTGGATATGTAAAGAAATTAAACCGACAACTTGATCATCATAAAACTTTGAATACTTACCCGAGTAATGGTTTGCAATTGGTAAAATATAAAGTTTTTCTTTTTTCTGCCACTTTTTTTCCAGCACATTATAAAGGAACTTAGGAGAATGTTCTTCATAAATCATATTGGTAGATGACTTGTATCCCCTATTACGCTCTAACCATGATGAGACATGATTTACGTAAAGCTTTTGGAAAGAAGGCATGTGATTATTGAAGATGGATTTTTTTTTCTTGTTTGCTATGGCTATTACGCTCGAAGAATGTATATATAGGTGAGGATAAAATGTGTAGGGTTTTCGTTTATGGTTTCTTTTTTTTGTTTTCGTTTTTGTTTATGTATTTTTTTTTCTTTTCCAATAAATACAATGGCAAAAAGATGTAATTAATTAGAAAAATTGAGAGGACTTTACTAAATAGTGCATTGAGCTCTACAATGCTGACACATCAGATTTTTCACCAAAATGTTTCTCCTATAATATATAGGGGATAGTGTTACATTCTGAAATTCAGAGTTAGTCAAGATTATTGATATAGCATTGTTTTAGTCTTCACAATTCAGAGGCAGTTTTGAGTAGGTTTTGGGTATTTGTGACTTCAACATGAGGTTCTTGGGCTCTTCCAAGTATGGTCCAAGCTTGGTGGTGATAAAACTTGTTGGCCTTCATAAAACGTAATGATTTGAAAAACATAAAATGATATTCACATCAAAACAATGTGCGAATCTACTCTCTTTTTTTTTTTTTTGAATCCTTCTAAAAATAGATCAAACCTTTCGATATGGGCAAAGTTCAAAATAAGTAATTTTCTCTAGTCAGTCAAAAGAAAGTGAGGAAATAAAGTCTGGACCACTTCCCATTCTGGTATTCCCCTTGCACCATTTGGTCGAGTTTGGTTCGGTTCGGTCGTCTTGTGGCTGTGGGAACACACCCAAAAAAAAAAGGTGGGCCTTGATTTGACCCAGGCCAACATAAGAGAACTTTTATCCTCTTCTCTCTTTGAATTTAACTAGATAATTAGTCCACGCAATGCGTGGTTGTATGCATAAAGTTTTGATTATATTTCTTAAATTTTCTTAAACTAAAATATTGTTTTACTAATGTATAATCTCAAAAAAATTATACTAATGTATGAATCTCAAAAAAATTTACAGTAATTTCTCAAAATAACACTCCTGTCAACATTTTTTGGTATGGTTATTTCTTATACAAAATTTAATAAATATAAACTTTTCTATAAATCAAAAATTAACCAATATTACAAAAAAATTATTACAAACTGATTAGCTATATTAATATAAATAATAATATAGAAATTTAAACATTTTCCTAATATGAAAAAATCTATGTTTATGATAATGTTTTATAGAGGTTAAACATTGATTTAAAGATTTTTTCTTAATGAAATTGTAAACATAAGACTGTAGTAATCAAATAAAATTATCAAAAAATTTAGTAACTACGTATAAAATTATTGTATATAGAATATTCCTCTTTTCAAAGTTTAAAGCAATTACAATAATTAAAAAGTATTAAATTTTACCAAAATTATTTTTCTGGAAATATAAATATATTAGTTGGAGGAATGAATGTAAAATTATTGGGTATGAGTTACATTTGAGTTAAATGTAGAGTTAAATGGAGTTAAATGCCTTTAAAATTGGGTTAATTATAAATAAATATTTTAATTTATTTTTGACTTAAAAGAAAAAATACTAAGTGGCTTAATCAAAATTTAAATTTACACTTTTTGATTGCTTTGTTGATATAAACTCAACACTCACTCGTAATTTTCCAAATTGAAAATATTACTTTTGAAGTGACAAACTAAATTAGTTTTTTTAAAAAATTATATGAACTTCAATCTAAAGATTTTTTAAAACCCCAAGAATTAATTCAATCCTTTTGTTTTTTTTTTCACTCATCATTTTAATTTATAGTGCTAGATTTCATACTAATGTTTCTATCTTTATAGGATTTAGTTAAATGGTATTTTAATAATTATATTATTTTCTATATTTCACTTCCGGTTAAACATGATTTCCTTTTGGAATCATTTGTTCATTTTGCTTAAATCAAGAAAATCAATTTTTATAATTAAGTTTTTTTTTTGTTTCAAAAACCTCAAATCTTAAATAATATAAATATTATATTGGATCACAAACAAAAAATAGACTTTACAAAATAAAATAGACTTTTTAAATGAATAATTATATTGATCATTCTAAATTATTAAAAATGATACATGAATATGTGAGATAACCATAGTACATAATAGAGAATTAGAGATGGATCTTTTCAACTTCATGACCTTATTGTGTTGTGAATATAAGATGAAAACAATGACTTATAAGATGCTAATCTAAAATAGATAATGAAGATAAACCTTTTAAAACAGATTCTCAAATAAACTTGATTTTTTGTTAAAACCAACATATGTGAATTTAAATTTAGCTATGGAAATTTTAAAAATAAACATAAATAGATTAGAAAGGCAAGAAATATAAAAGAAATATTTTATTTTTATATAAATAAAATAAAAATTGAAAACAATGTTAATTATATATAATACTTTCTAAATTAAAATATATAATCAAACTCTTACAACACATATTATATATAAAACCATTTGATATTGGTGAGAGAGGAGGAGAGAATGATTACTTACAAGATGATAATCCAAATTAGATAATGAAGATGAATCTTTAAATATAAAAACAATGTAAAATATATATATCATGTAGTCTCTAAAATTAAAATTTAGCATTAAAAATTTACAATGATTTTTCATTTGGTTTTTTGTATCTCACACAACAAAAATAAGAAATTGAAAACATAAAAATAAAACAAAAAATTATTTGAGATATTGTGGAAGAGAATGAGAGAAGTGGAAGAGAATGAGAGAATGTGAAAATAAGAAAGTAAAAAATGTCAATATGAGAGAATAAGACAGTGCTTATTTATATTATAAGAATTGATAGAAGTTACATTTAGAATTATTGGAGTTACAAATATTATTTATTGTTTTTTTTTTTTTTTGACAACAATGGAAAAGATTAGCTCAAACGAGCCAATTGGGGGGAGGGGGGGGGAACGTTTACAAAGATAGTAGCATGCGGTTGGATACGAACTTGTCGTGCCAGGCGATCCGCAAACTCATTGTCCTTCCTAGAGATCAGGGTCAAAGAGAAACTCGAGAATTCCGCTATGTCCACCTTGATGTCTTCGAGATAAGCTGAGTAGGCTGGCCAGTCGGAGGGAGAAGACACCATCTTCACCAAATCTGAACAGTCTGTACAGAAAGCCACATCCAAATGATCGTGACCTATCATGCACCTCATTGCCCAAACGAAAGCTTCGACTTCAGCATGGAGAGGTGATAAACTGTGGCGGAAATTTGCAGCGCCCATGAGAAGGGAGGCCCCCTGCGCTGAACGAAAAACCCATCCCGCTCCAGCAAACCTATCGGCATCCTTCCAGGAGCCATCAACAAAGCAACGATATCCTGAGTAAGCAGCGGGAAGCTGAACACCCCGCATCTCCCCCCGAGGGGAAGATAGAGGGTTGAGCGCGCAACACACCTCTTCCTCACTCTGAGCTTCCAACCACGCCTTTGCCTCACTAAGGGCAAGACGTACCACTTCATCCGGTTTTTCCTGCTCATTCGTAAAACCTTTGCATTTCTGGCTTTCCAGATATACCATACTATCCAGGGGAAGGCTGGGACATGGGCTCCTGGATTATGTTCCCCTAAGAAATGATCCAAATTAGCATACACCGAGGAAATAGGAAAAGCCTGAATACCCGTAGGGACATTAGCAATAGCCCAAGCTTGTCTCGCTGGGGGGCATTCGAAAAAACCATGATTTATAGTTTCATCCTCTACCCCACACCGAGAGCAGTGTACATCACAGGAAATACCCCGACGTCTTAAATTAGCAGTCACCGAAAGACACCCAGAAAGAATCTGCCACATAAAATGCTGTAACTTCGGTGGACACCGGGTTTTCCAAACAGCAGCCTTGAGAGGCGTAATATCAGGACCATGAGCAACCACTTGGTTCCCCTGAGTAACAGCCATACGTGCAACCTGATATCCCGGCCGCACCGTATACTTCAATGTTTTTATAAAATGCCAACCAAGCGAGTCCGGTTGTTGATTAAGACTCAAAGGAATAGCTCCATTTAAATCAACATCAGCTGAAGCGAAATGGGCGGCGAGCCAATCCATTCGCCAGGTATTATTTGCACGATCTATAAGATCATTTATTTGAAGCAAAGGATCCTTAAAAGAATTCTTGCTTTGCGCTGGTCTCGGGAATTGAGCTGGAACCCAGGGATCTGCCCATATAGAAATAGTATCCCCGGATCCAACCCGTGTAATCAGCCCTTTATTTACCAGAGATCTAGCAGAAGTAATACTTCTCCAACCATACGATGGAGAATAAGACTTAATCGGTACCAAAGGGTTTTAATTCCGGTAGTACCGACTTTTAAAAACCCGAGCAAACAGCGAATACGGTACCTCAATCAGGCGCCATAATTGCTTAGCCAACAAAGCCGTGTTAAAAGCATCCACATTCCGAAAGCCTAACCCGCCCAATTGCTTACTAGAACAAAGTTTTTCCCAAGCTAACCAATGCATTCCCCCGGTCTGACCATTGCTGCTCCACCAAAAATTTGCCACTGCACTAGTAAGTTTGGACGTAATTGTTTTCGGGATCCGATAACAATACATCACAAAGGTCGGAACAGCAGTAGCGACTGACTTGATCATGACCTCTTTCCCCCCTTTAGACAGAAGCTTCGCCGTCCAACCAGTGGTACGACTCTGTAACCGATCCCTAACAAAAGAGAATACCTTGGTTTTGGACCCCCCCCAAACTCTGCGGTAGTCCCAGATACGAACCCATCCCACCAATATTTGTAATACCAAGTGTCAAGTGCACCTCTGTACGTATTTGTTCAGGCACCAGATGACCGAATTGTAGCGATGATTTGGAAAAATTAATCTGTTGCCCCGAGGCAGCCTCATAATTCTTCAAAACCTCTAAAATCGCCCCACATTCCTCCTTAGTGGCTTTACAAAAAAACAAACTATCATCGGCAAACAAGAGGTGAGTTATTGGCGGACACTTGTTTGCCACCTTGATACCCGTAATCCGTTTATCCGATTCCGCTTTCCGGATATTCGCAATAAGTACCTCCGTACAAATAATGAATAAATACGGTGATAGCGGATCCCCCTGCCGTAAACCTCGCTCTGGTTTAATAAGCCCATTTGGTTGCCCATTCAGCAAAACCTTATATTCCATCGAAGAGACACAAAAAATGATCTAGGTGATCCATTTCTCCGAGAAACCCATTTTACAGAGGACCCGTTCAATGAATAACCATTCCACCCTATCATAAGCCTTACTCATATCCGTCTTAATAGCCAAATATTTCAACTTGCAGGAGTTATTTGTGCGGAGCCCATGAAACATCTCTTGAGCAATCAAAATGTTATCCGAAATTAAACGGCCGGGACAAATGCTGATTGAGTCTCCGAAATAAGACTAGGAAGAACCTTCTTCAACCGTTGGCATAAGATTTTGGCACAAGATAATAGGGCGTAATTCCGCCATCCGAGTTGGCTTAGCCACCTTGGGGATTAAACAAATATGTGTTGTGTTTAGATCCTTATCAAAAAACCCTTGTTGAAAAAATGAATTCACTAAAGCAAGTAAATCCGTTTTCACGACACTCCATGCCTTCTGGAAAAACAAAGCTGTCAAACCATCTGGATCCGGAGCCTTGTCTGGGTGCATCATAAACAATGCTGTCCTAACCTCCCGCTCCGTTGCGGCCCTAGTCAGCTTTTCATTTGTCTCATCTGTAACAACACTATGAACCTCCCCCAAAACACCCTCAAAATTATCTGGAATACTATGAACCTCCCCCAAAACACCCTCAAAATTATCTGGGTTAATGCTAGTAAACAGTTCCTCAAAATACGACACTGCAGTTGAACAGATTGCAGTATCATCTGTAGACCAAACATCATTTTTATCAAACAGTCCCACAATCCTATTCCGAGCTCGCCGTTGTTTTGTCAGGGCATGAAAATATTTGGAGTTCCGATCACCCAACCGCATCCAACAGCTACGGCTTTTCTGGTACCAATAAATTTCCTCATCCCGATATGCTGTTTGTAGCTTAGCACTTAACTACGTAATGGAATATGATTAACTATTATTTATTGTGTTTGAATAAAATTAAATAGTGGAATATGATTAATGCATAATTTATTTTATTTTCAGTTATAATTTTAGTTTAATGTATGAATTAAATGTATTGTGCTAATTAGGTTTTAAATATTATTTAAAGCAATTAAATAATTAGAAAGCAAAAGAAAAAAAAATAGAAAGTAGGAAATGAAAATCAATGAATAAAGAGAGGTTTTAAAAAAAGAGATCAAAACCTTACTTTTTATATATATGATATATATGTTTCTAGAAAAAAAATAACTTTATTGAAAGAATAACATTAGTGGAAAAATATACTTTTAACAATAATGGAAAGTAAATAACCTGTTCCTTAATTAATAGCTAGGATTATGTTTCGCAATTTTAAGTTTCTTAATTTCTTATGATTTATTTGATAGATTTTTTAACGACGAAATGATGATAATGACAAATGAAAATTTCAGAGAAATTTTTTGAATCAAAGAGCAATGAAAATGATAGAAAATTTTCAATTGATTGTAATTTGAAAGTATATAATAATAAAAGACGGCATTTTGTTTATCTACATTTTTGTTTTTTTCTTGATAAACCAAAAATTACAAAAAAAATACGAATCTAAAGAAATTGAAAATTACGAAAGAAGAGGAACCCTAATAATTTGATCGGAATCAAGATCACGATCTTGATCTTGATCTTCTTCGCCACAGTCGTAAACAGATCTAACAAGAATCAATTGATCTTCCAAGTATCTCTGAAGCAACCCAGCTTCTTCAGTTTCAATTCCGCCGCCGCAACCGCATCCTTCCTCACATCTCCGGAGCCTCAAATCATCTTCATCGGCGGCGGATTTAGCAAACCAAGGGTGACGACTACGCAGACGACTGGAGATCTCGACGGCGCAGAGTACAGGGATCGAGGCGCAAAGGATTGGGATTAGTAAAGGAGAACAGAGGAGAAAGAAAACGAACCGGCTCCGTCGCGTACGGAGCCAAAAGACGTCGGTCAACATTGTGAAGACGGCGGCGCGTGAATAGTCATGGCCCCCGGATTAAACGGAGGAGGAGAAGAGGTCGTGCGCTGTACAAATTGGTAATGAGTGGGATCACAACACAGAAGCTTCTTTGCCACATGACTTTGTTGTTGTTTCTAAAACGACTTAAAAAAAAATTATTTTGACTTGTTATATACTTTTTGTCTTTGGCTTTCTCATGTGACTCTCTCTCTCTTTACTTTAGTTACAAAATTTATTACACATCTAATTGTATTATTAACCAAGAAAACTTTGTAGGAAACTCGATTCATTATGGCAAAAGAGTCTTTTGTGTTTGACTAGGCTTGTCCATTTTGGATAAGAAACCGGGAATTACTTGTTTCGATAATTAAAATCCTAAAATTATTACAATTTTCCCTAAACATTATACAAATTTTCTATAGTTATAAAATTGAGGTTTACCCACAAATTAGTTCAAAGTTTGGTTAAAAAGGATTTCTATCCAAACTGCTTGATTTTTGAAAGGTATTCTGTCAATTCAGATGACGATGAGAACACTTCGGCTCATGGTTCTTCATTTGTGACTCATTGCATTTTTCCCGGCGAAGCTATTGGATCAAATCAAGGGCGCATTGGAGAGGATAAGAATCTGTGACACACCAATGGTAAGAGCTCTACCGGAGGTATAGCTACGCTGAGTGGAAGAGGAAGATTCACAGCGAGAAACGAGAGAGGAAAGTAGTTAGATCTGGAGACTGCAGATTCTGGAGGTTTCACATGATCGGTTTTGATAGGAGAGATAGTCTCCAATCCGGTGAATCTAAGCCATCGTCAAAGGACTTCTTATCTCATTTCTATACTCATTTAATTAACAACCTCTTTAAGTATTAAATAATTTTACATTTTTTTGTAAACAAAACAAGATAACAACATTTTTATGAATTTTCAAGGTGCTTTTTTAAAAAATAAAAAATACCAAATTGCTTTTAAAAAAAAATCACCCTCTACATCACAAAAAAAGAGGAAAATTTTGTGAAATAAAGTATGAAATATAACTCTGTTATGTATGCAATATCTGACACATTCTCAAGCTGAGGATGAAATTGCAAGTACTGCATACTGCGCTTGTAGTTCAGCTTTTGGAGCTCAATAACTTCGATCATGGCCGGATACTCCTCATACTTTTAAAGTCTATTATGAATCGAACAATGGTTTATTCATTTGAATGAGGGGGGAGTGGTCACTAGTTCTAATTTATTAGCAGACATTGAATTACAATATAGGTTTTACAAAGGTACATTTTAGGTTTAGGTTTAGGTTTTCTACAAATTCTATATCAAATTATCAATCATTGAGTTAATTAACTATAATGATTTTTAACCTCTCATCTTTGTATCATTTCTAGAGTTTAGCTTATCAGAAACTTAAAGGATCAACCATCAATACAACCTACAAGCATATGTAATCTTCTTAACTCTTCTCTCTAGTTCAAAGTTTCATGCTTTGTTCGTTGATCTTACTTGTGTGAGTCTCTGATTGTATCACACTGTCACTCTTTCTTTGAAAATCAAGGGCTTGAAGAAGATCCACGAGTGTAAGATCAATTACTTGAAAAAGCTTGTAGAATGTTCTCGTTTATATATTAAGATTCTTAATTCTATGTTTTAATAAAATAAAAATATCTTAAAAGAAGAAAAATAACAAATAAGGCTAAAACTACATAAATATTAAACATATATATAACTGGGATTTAAAAACACAACCATCAAAATGAAAACTTATATTAAAAAATTATGGCGAAAAGACTCAATTTAAAAAAAAAAAAAAAAATGAAATGAAAATTCATAATAAATAGAGACAACCTTGTAAATTTTTTTGTATGTATTACAAGTATAAGATATTTTATGAAAATTATAGTAAGGAGTAACAAGCATCATAACATTTATTGATATTTATATTACTAACAAACAAATATTGTAACGAAGTAATACTAAATGAAAATATTATAATAAGTTCATGCAACTTTTTGATAAAATAATTTCAAAAATAAATTTCATCTTGAGTGCAATTTATCAACCAATAATTATAAAAAAATTCACAATTTCTAAAAATAAAATATTAAATTGTGAAATCTTTAAAACACATATTTTATGAAGAGTTATGATAAATAAATTCAACTGTAAGTTAAATAGTTATCATCATCTTGTTTATGTATCTGTTTGCATGCTTGCATTCATTCATTGCATAAACACCTCATCCTCACACTACGAGAAATATATGTTTCAATTTGGCGCCATTGCCATTTGAGTGTTTGTTTGTGACATTTAGGATTTACACAAGTTTAAGATTAAGTTCTATTGTTTATTTGATCACTATTGATTAGATTCTTCATCTGCTTGGTTGTTTTGAATCTCAGGTACTAACTCGACCCAGAACTCGACCGTCTGCAAGATCGAGCGTGTGATCGAGCTACCAACCCAGATTCAGTCAGTCTTCTCTTTTCAGTCAGATTCAGTCTTCAACTCGAGCCTGTGCTCGACCGAGTGTCAGTTCGAGCTTGTGATCGAGTCTGTTGATGCACACTAGATCCAAGGGAAGCCAGAACCTTCAGAGGTACCTTGATCATATAAAGCGCTTACCAAGAGACCAGAGGCAGCAAAAAACCAGAATCCTTCAAGAACAGGAAGATCAGTTGCTGATGGATCAACAAAACAACCAGGATAAAAGGCCAAGGCATATTGGTGCAGGGGATGCTCCAAATACACACAACCAGATAGCTGGCATAGTGCCTCCTGCAGAAGCCAACAACAATTTTGAAATTAAAAGTGGGCTAATCACTATGATTAAGGCAAATAAATTTCATGGTTTGCCAATGGAAGATCCATTGGATCATCTAGATGAATTTGATAGGCTTTGTGGTCTCACCAAGATCAATGGAGTCAGTGAGCATGGCTTCAAACTCAGACTATTTCCTTTCTCACTTGGAGACAAAGCTCATCATGGGATAAGACACTTCCAACTGGTGCTATTACCACACGGGATGCCTATAAGAAGGCCTTTCTAGCTAAATTCTTCTCTAATGCTAGAACTGCAAGATTGAGGAATGAAATTTCTAGTTTTGCTCAAAAGAACAATGAGACCTTTTGTGAGGCATGTGAAAGCTTCAAAGGCTACCAAATAAAATGTCCACATCATGGGTTTAGCCATGAATCACTACTTAGCACACTATGTAAAGGAGTCTTGCCAAAGATAAGAATGCTTTTGGATGCAGTTTATAATGGAAATTTTCTCAACAAGAATGTTGAAGAAGGATGGGAGCTAGTGGAAAATTTATAGTTTGAGATTGTTTGAATTAGAGACAAGAAATTAAAGTATAACTCACTTTATTTAGCTTAAGAAAAATCTCTCAAAAACTCAAGCTCTCAATCTCTCTAACTCTCACAAATCTCTCTTATAGATTGTCTTAACATAACACCTCTACTTATAACACAAAAAACATGAAAACGAATTCCTAATAGGAATCCTCTTTATGTTTGGATAACTCCCAAACACAATTGTCATTATCCTCGGTTAAGACACTAACTTATTCGTCAAGCTAATTTCAAGCTTATCCAACATTCTCCCCCATAAGCTTGAACTCTCCTTTCTTCAAATCTTGAACACCAAGGAGATATCTCATCTCCTTGAACTTATTTCTTCCAAGTGGCTTTGTCAATATGTCTGCCTTTTGCCCACTTCCAAGAACATGTTCAACATCAATTTGCCCCTTTTCAACACACTCTCTAATAAAATGATATCGCCTGTGTATGTTTTTACTACGGCCATGAAACACTGGATTTTTTGTCAAGGCAATCGCAGACCGATTATCAATTCGTATTGTGACCTTCTCGCTTGGAGCTCCGGTGATTTCACTAAGCAGTTCCTGCAACCAAATAGCTTCTTTTTCAGCCTCTGTTCCAGCCATGAACTCGGCCTCACACAAAAAAAGAGCCACAACATCCTGCTTTTGTGAACACCATGTGACTGGACTTTCTCCTAGATAGAAAATCTGTCCAGCAATACTCTTGCCGTCGTCTTCATCAACATTATGGCTGATGTCACTATACCCTATTAGCTTTGGTATCTTTGATCTTTTAAATTCCAAACCAAGTGTTGTAGTTCCCATTTAAGCATCTTAAACACTGCTTCATTGCTGCTCCATGTGATTTTCTTGGACTTTGCATATATCTACTCAGAATTCCCACACAATAAGACAAGTCTGGTCTTGTGTGAAGTAGATAACGAAGACAGCCCACAAGTTTTCTATACACTGTTGCATCAATTTCTCTCTCATTCTCTACTTTAGAGAGCTTTAAACCAAGTTCCATGGGTGTGTGGACTGGGTTACATTTGTCCATTTTAGCTTCTTCAAGGATCTTCTGTGCATAGCGAGCTTGATTCAGTGTTATCCCTCCTTGATGTTGAACAACTTCAATACCTAGATGGTATTCCAAGGTCACTCATCTCAAACTTTGATCTCATCTCCTTCTTGAAATTATTGATGACCTCCAAACTTGTCCCTAACACAAAAACATCATCAACATAGACACCTACGATCAACAAATTTCTTCCAACCTCCTTTCAATACACAGATGGCTCCTTGGTGCATTTGACAAAGTTCAAATCTAAGAGGATCTGGTTCAATTTGTTATTCCAGGCTCGTGGTGCTTGTCGTAACCTGTAGAGAGCTTTATTGAGTTTATAAACCTTATCCTCTCTTCCTTCCCTCTCGAAACCTTCAGGTTGTGAAACATACGCTGTTTCCTTTAGTTGTCCATGAAGGAAAGCTATTTTGAAATCAAGATGATGAATTTCCCATCCATGTGCAGCTACAAGACTAATGAGGAGCCTAATTTTTTCAATCCTTGCTACTGGAGCAAAACCTTCTTCAAAGTCCACACCATATTGTTGCACACAGCCCTTTGCAACAAGTCTTGCTTTGTGTTTGTTGATGCTCCCATCAGAGTTTCTTTTAAATTTGAACACCCACTGGAGACCGATTGGTTTTGCTCCAATTGGTAAATCTAAAGATCCCAAGTCTTGAGTTTTTTGATTGATCCAACTTCCTCCTTACAAGCGTGAATCCATTCTTTCGATTCTTTTGCTTTTGCAAAATTTCTCGGCTCGTTGTTTAAACATAATAATAGCATCTCACCTTCTTCTTCAGCAAGTAACACATAGTCCTCTAAATATTTTGGCATGTGCTTTTCCCTTTATGATCTCCTTAGAACAGTTGGAGATGTATCTGCTTCTATCTCTTGATCAGGTTCATTGGTCTCTGCAGTCTCAGGTTCATTATTCTTTGTAATCTCTGGTTCTTCTTTATTATCAGGTATTTGTTCTGTCTCGACACCTCCATTGCCCTTTTAAAGTCCATGATTACCAGAATCAGCAAACGTAAAATTGAAACTTGCATTACTATCTCTCATGCTTCCTTCAACCTTCCAATTCCACCCTTTTGATTTGTCGAAAATGACATCTCTGCTCACAACGATATTCTTTGTCTGCGGATCAAGCAAACAATAGGCTTTGGAGCATGGTTATGTCCCGAGATGCACGAGTATCTGTGTTCTGTCATCTAACTTCTTTAAATGTTGGCTATCAACCTTTGCATAGCTAATACATCCGAAGATACGAATATGATCTATGCTAGGTTTCTTGTCTCGAAACAGTTTGTACGGAGTCGTGTCTTTGAGGGCTCGGGTCCCCACTCTGTTTAGCAAGTAGGTTGAATGTCTTATTGCTTCTCCCCACATGTAATTTTGCATATACATGTGTTTCAAAATGCTTCTTGCCATCTCCATTAATGTTCTATTCCTTCTCTCCACTACTCCGTTCCGCTGTAGAGTGTAAGGAGCTGTGAGATGTCTTCTAATGCCATGTTCTTCACAAAAACTATTGAATTCAGATGAAACAAATTCTCCTCCACGGTCTGTTCTCAAAGTTTGTATTTTCTTATCAGATTCTTTCTCTACCATTGATTTAAAGATTCTGAACTTTTGAAAAGCTTCTCCCTTCTCTTTTAATATAATTGTCCACATATACCTTGAGAAATCATGTATGAGGACCAAGACATATCGATTTCCAGCACTTGTAGCTGGTGTTATTGGGCCATAGAGATCGCCGTGAATAAGTTCAAGTTTCTTTGTTGCTCGATATGTGGTTGCCTGCGAAAAAATGTGTCGAGTTTGTTTACCAAGTTAACATGAGCTGCAGATCATCTTCTCAAGAGAGGTGTTTGGAGCTCCATTAACTAATTTTCTCTGTATCTTGAATTCAAGGTGTCGAAGTTCACATGTCCCATCCTCGCATGCCACCTGTTTGGTTTGTTTGTATTCGCAAAGTTAAGACAAGTGTTGACTTTCAACCCCATATGTACCTTGTACAGCCTATTTCGCGACCTTTCTGCTTTGGCAAGTAATTTTCCATCACGATCTTTCATTGTCAAGTGACCATCTTTTAATCTAATGTTACATCCTTCTTTCGTAGCTTGACCGAGACTAACAATATTTCTTTTTAAATCAGGAATGTAATACACATCTATCATCTTCCTAGGTTTGCCATAGAGATCAATAAAAGCAATAGTCCCTTTTCCTTTAATGTCAATGCGTGAATCGTCTCCAAATCTTATCTTCCCAGTAATTGTTGAGTCAAGAGTGTCAAAGTATCTTCTGTCTCCGGTCATATAGTTGCTAGCACCATCGTCGAGGTACCAAACATTCTCACCATCAATGTGTGTTTCGAATTTGCTTGGTTTACAATGCTTTTTGTTAAGAAACACAACTTCATGCAAGATAAGTTCATCTGCTATCTCTGTGTTTTTCTCTGCTTCTAGTGCTTCTTGTAACATTAAGAGTCGATCTGGGCAGCTACTAGCCTAATGTCCAACTTTATCACATCTAAAGCATGTGATCTGCGATGCATCGCTTACTCCGTAACGTCCACGACCTCTGCCTCGGCCATAAAATCTTCTTCCTCTTCCCCTTCCTCTGTAACTTCCATTGTACTCATCTCGATTAGACCAATTGGCTTGTCCATCATTGTTAGCATACAATAGTTTGCTATGTTCTTATTGTGTCTCTTGTAGCTCAACTTCTTCTCCAAAGATTCTTTCTTCATATGTTTTGAGACATCCAACAATGTCTTCAAAACTTATAGTATTAAGATCCAGTACATGTTCTAACAAAGCAACTATATGTATGTATTTTTTCCGAGGAAGGCACGTAAGGAACTTCTTGACCTATTTAGGTTCTTCAATAATTGTTCCTAAAGCAGCAGATTTTGATGAGATTTCAGATATTCTTCCAACAAAATCATCGACAGATTCTGAGTCTTTCATCTTTAAACAGTCAAAGTTAGTCATTAGTGTCTATAACCTTGCTTCTCGCACTCATTCAGCTCCCATATGTCTTTTTTTGATAGCGTTCCATACTTGCTTAGCTGTGTAAAGTTCTCCTACCTGCAAGATTAAAGCTTCTGGAATCGACTGAAATAACAAGGCTATAGTCATGTCTCTTTTCACTTCTTTGATGGTGTCTTCTTCAATAGCTTCCCAGACTTTGTGAACTCGAAGCATAAGCTTCATCTTCATGGCCCAAACTGTATAATTTGTGGGGGTTAGCATAGGACATGTGATGGAAGAAGATCCTCCTCTCTCTTTTGTTTGTGCTACGACAATAGCACTTGTTTCTTCACTCATAATGTTTTACCTTTGCACCCAATACTCTGATACTAAATATAGTTTGAGATTGTTTGAATTAGAGACAAGAAATTAAAGTATAACTCACTTTATTTAGCTTAAGAAAAATCTCTCAAAAACTCAAGCTCTCAATCTCTCTAACTCTCACAAATCTCTCTTATCGATTGTCTTAACATAACACCTCTATTTATAATACCAAAAACACCAAAACCAATTCCTAATAGGAACCTCTTTATGTTTGGATAACTCCCAAACACAATTGTCCTTATCCTCGGTTAAGACACTAACTTATTCCTCAAGCTAACTTCAAGCTTATCCAACAGAATTTAGCTCAGTCTGATGGGAACTACAATGACGATTATGATAGAACAGTGAGATTTGTTGATTCTGGTCTAGATCAAAAGTATAAGAAGGATTTGAAGGTTGTTAATAAGAAGTTGGATAAAATTCTCCTAAGCCAACAAAAAAACATACACTTTCTTGGTGAAGAAGAGACTCCAGCTCAAGATGGGGATAATGAATTTGCTGAGATTTGCTATATGTAGAACCAAGGAGGTTTTAAAGGTTATAATCAGTTCAAGCACAATAACCTCTCCTATAGAAGCACAAATGTAGCAAACCCTCAAGATCAGGTTTACCCTCCTCAACAACCTCAAGAGCACAACACTTATGTACCCAAGCAGCAACAACAAGGTTTCCAGGCTCCAATGTGTCCCCCACCAGGGTTTCAGACCAACCAAGCCCAGGAACCAGATATGAGGACTTTGATGCAGCAGTTGTTGCTTGGACAAGCTAATGGACAGATTGAGACAGCAAAGAAGTTTGCAGAGCTGAATGGATTCCTCTTATAATGATCTGAATATCAAGTTTGAGAGCTTAAATTCTAAAGTCAAGTTTATGGAGAGCAATATAGCCTCTACATCAGTTCCTAAGACCTTCTCCAATGGTTTTCCCTATTTTTTCTTCTATAATAGAGCAACTCTACAATAGAGGTGAGTTTTACTCCAACCCACCTCTATTCTCACCTCTAATGTAGAGATTGCTATTTTTTCCTCTATATATAGAGGAACTCTTTGTAGAAAAAAATAGAATTTCTCTATAAATAGAGGAAAAAATAGCAATCTCTATTTTAGATGTAAGAATAAAGATGGTTGGAGTAAAATCCACCTCTTTTATAGAGGCAAAAATAGAGAACCATTGGAGATGCTCTAAGCCTAACCAGCTGCCCGATAAAGCTAAAATCCAAGGGAGTTTACTACTAAAACTATCCATTTTTATGAGGAAACTGTCACTGAGGACAGTGAGGTTCAAGATGGGGAGGATTTGTCACAAGATGAAGCTCAGAGTGAAGGTTATACTCAGCAGACTGAAGCAGAAAAATCACTCGACCAGCTGCTCGACCAGACACACCATCGAGCACCCGATCGAGTTGATCCTACAGAAGCTGTTAAGCCTGTCAGATACATTCCCCCTGCTTAGAAACATCCTCTGCCCTTTCCATGACGTTTCAAGGAACAAATGCTGAGGCAACTTAGGGAAAACATTGAAAAGAAGGAAGTGATGGCTCTACAACAAGAGGTTGTCATTGAAAAGAAAGAAGAAGAGAGAGGACCTGCTTTGGAACAATATGCTCCATATCCTCTCTACAAATGCATGTTATTTGATATATCCAAGCAGAAAGCTCATAATCAGGACAAGAGGGATCTGGAGGAGATTGGGACAGCTGTTATCCCAACAAAACTTGAAGACCCAGGTCCATTTAATCTGTCTTGCTCCTTTAGCTACCTGCACTTCAATAAATACTTGTGTGACTTAAGGGCATCTATTAGTGTAATGCCCTACTCTATAGCAGAAAAGGTTGGGCACACTGAGTTCAAGCCCAACAACCTCTATATAAGTCTAGCTGATGGATCACACAAGGATGTGGTTGGTAAATTGGAAAGCTTCCCAGTCAAGATAGGCAAGGCTAGAATTCCTACTGATTTTATCATTATAAAAATGGATAAGGAGTTAGAAGATCCAATCCTACTTGGGAGACCATTTCTGGCCACAGCAGGAGCTGTTATTGTTGTTAAGGAAGGGCTGATAAGCTTGAACATAGCTGAAGGTTTGAGCATCAACTTTGATATCAAAAATCCACCTAACCAACCAACCATTGGAGGTCAACCATTTAAGATTGAAGATAAAGCTGATTATGGGGTTTCAAGTGAAGAAGAGACTTCAAAAGCTAAGGTCTCATCTCATGAGGAATCAGTTCAACATCTCAGGGATTCAGTTCAAGAGTTAGCTGATCTAGTGAAGGATCTTCAAGTGCAACTCAACAAGAGGTCTTTGAAGAAATCAAGGCCAAGACTCAAGCTTAAGAAGATACAAGGTTTAAGTGTTATGGATGAAGTGATTAAGAATCAGCTTCATGGTGATCAAGTTGAACCAGGGGGGACCTCATCACCTCTCTGGTCTCCAACAATGCCTGAAAAGGCACCAAAAGTCAAGCTTAGAGACTTTAAACAAGCTCACTAGGGAGGAAGTCCCTAAGGTATCCTTGTAAATAAGTTTAAATTTCCTTGTAGTTTTGATCTTTTCTTTTATGTTTTTGTTGGACAGGCCTTATATAAGAGTATAGATGAGTTTAAGAAAAGTTGGACTTGTGGAGATGAGTTTTAAGGGCCACTCGACCAGCCCATGAATCCATCTCTAGGACCTACTTTGTTTATTGATTTATCTATTTAACTGCTGAGATCTGTTTCCTGTTTGATTTACTTGCAATTCGTTATGTTTTAGTTGTTGAATTTGCCTCTGCTCTTCATTAAGTCACTCGACCTAGTACTCGACCGAGCATACGATCGAGTGCTTGCTCGAGCACCATCTAGTGTTCTTGTTTATGTTCTGCATCTTTCTTGTTTCATTTTTGTTTCATTACATTCACTGTTGTTCAATCATGTTTCATTCATTGCTTTGCATTAGTATAGTTATTGTTCTTGTTTAGTATCATTTCTACTTGGCTTATCTCTGTTCACTTTGCATTTAGTCTCTGATCTTAGTAGTTTACATATTGCATTTCGTTATTGTCATTAGGTTGTTAGAACAAAACCATGATCATATCTGGCTTGACTTAAATTAGTGTTCATATCCTGATTGCTTGCATCACACTCATTATGGATTGACATCTCTTATATTACAACAACATACGAGTAATTGAAACCTCTTGCATTCGATCTGATCATCATCATCTTTGTTTATGTATCTGTTTGCATGTTTGCATTCATTCATTGCATAAACATCTCATCCTCACACCACAAGAAAGATATGTTTCAATTTGGCGAAATTGTTAGTTTTCTAAAAAAAGTTTTCTAAAAAGAGACAAATATATATAGAGTTCAAAAGACATAAACATTTTTATAAACATAACCACTGGAATGAAAAGTTGTTAATAAGATATGGTGAAAAAATATAACTTTACAATAAACAGACGCAACTGTATGATTTTTATGCTAAAAAATACAATTCTATTATAAACAGAAACAAGCGTATGATTTTATTCAAAATAAATATTAATATTAATTTCACGAGAAGATACGACGAAAAATTGCAACTGTTTATAATATTTATTCAGATTATTATTATTACATAGATTATTTTTAAGTTGTCTTTTTTTTTTAACCAAACATTCAATTAAAAGATGACTCCAATGTTGATTAGCCAAACCGGATAGCCAAATCGAATGGTAAGAATTTACAAAAAAAAAGTTCAGAAACTAAAAATCTTGACGAACCAACAAAACAATCTGTCCTCACATTTAATTGGAGGGTAAGAGCTGTCTTTTTTTCTTCTGTCTTTTTTCTTCCTTCTTTTTTGGTTGGAAATAGTAGTGGAAAATTTAAAACTTAGGACCAAATTCAGATATTCGACGCTCCTATTTCTAATTCCCACTGGTTCTCTATGATTGATACATACACGATTAAGTAAATATGACTCCTTTTCTCCTTAGAATTTGTTTCTTCAAGAATATTGAACACGCTAAAAAATAATATCATTGGAAGAAAAAACTTTAAAAGTAAAAACTTACACATAATTTAACCACTTTACTACAACTTCATATCGAATGGGCGTCTAAATCATTGGCTTCTTCACCTGCTTTAAGTCAGGGCCGGCTGCCATCAAAATTCTTGTGTACTTTTCAGTGATACAATATAATATAATTCTATTTTGACATGGGTCGTCTAGTGTGACTTTGTTTGATTTTCTCTATTTTGCTTAAGTTTCATTATATAACTATTTATGGTATTAGATCATCTTCGATGCTACTAAAAATTTGATATTTCCGTGACTATAATATTTTTAATGTAGATAATATGTATATTTTTAACCAAACGTTAACTCTTTTTAGTTATATGAAGTACAACAACAGCGATATTCGTTGTCATCATAATCGAGCATGTATAAACGAGTAGTTTCATCTGAGAACTCAGGCGGTCCACATCGACTCTCACATTCTTCGCTGAACTGGCATCGACCTCTATAAACACACTCTTAAGTCGTAAAAGCCCTAAGTCCATCAATCCATCTCAACTATGCAACATTCGCAGGCTTAAGCTCTTCTCCTCTCCTTATATGACTCGCCACTGCCAAGCACTGTTCTGTTTCTGAGTAATCAATGGCCGAAGACTCCATTGGCGAAAGGTAACACCAGTTCCGCTTTGGCCACTCATAGATCTTATTCAGAACCTGGCTTTAGTTGTTTTTAGGATCTTGCGATTTGAGTATGAATCACTGCGCTTATATAGTCTATGTTTCTCGATCTGCTATAGCATAAATGATTTGTTTGGCTTTGAAATTTTTACGTTCAATGACGAGTTTCACTTAAGCTGGTCATCTGATGTTTCCAAGCATCCTCTCCTTACCACTCCCATCACCTAGATCCTGTTTCAAATAGCTAGTGCGTTTTATCGAAGTGATCAAATCCTTAGGCTCTGGATGGTAAAACAACCTTGCCTTGACTTCAAAACCATAGTCTCCCGGATCTTTGCTGTTTTGTTACTGTGGGTAGTGCTTCTCACCCCGGTGGACTTCAAAGCATCGTTTCTACTCTCAACGTCTCAGCGTCTTATGACCGTGACCAAGCATCTGTCCTCTGAGCTTCTCGAGGATGGATTTTCGACCTACCAGGATCTCACATGTGTCAAGGGGCTTTCATGCTCATGGTTCACAGCTCTCTTGGATTTACAATCGATGAACTATCTTCCTAACCTTGTGGCATTGGGGAATGCCTTCCTTTGTATTGTTTTAAACTTTGAAACTCTTGCTTCTTGTGCTTGTATCTGTTACTATCTTGAATGAATGAAAGCAACTGGTTTGGCAAAAAAAAAAGGACATGTGTCATGTCATGTGGAACGTGATCATGTTTATAACTTTATAGGCATTTTCATAATCAAATTAAATAGAAACGTCAAAAATTTGAGAAAAGTATTTGACAAAATTTTAAAGAAACAATGTATTTCAACCACTAAAGGACAAAAACAAAAGGAAAAAAAAAAACCAAAACCCTTGATAACACCAAAAAAAAGAAAACCATTAAACTAAAAATCTCCATTGTTAATTAGTTAGTTGATCCGAATGCTTAGTGATGAGGTCTGAAAATACATAACCACCACCTCCACCTATTGCAGCGGTTAATAGGTGGGAGCTTCTTCGGAACATCCGGCAAAGTAACGTTTTCCGTTAATGGTTGCACCATGACTCGAAGCTTAATCCCAGCCTGACAAAGACCTGTCTTTAAGCTTACAATAATGCACTCCTAGTGGGGGTGGAATCTCACTCCCACAATATGGCCAGGCCCAAATACATTTAAGTCCAAGAAATGCCCATTAACAGGGAAGAGCATTTCGGTCTTTTTGATGGATGAACCGACACAAATCCCTATAAAAGCGGGAGTACAGAATCCGTGAAAGGGGTTGCGAAAAAGAGGAAAGAATACGGATAGAAAAAACAAAACCCACCTCGTTCAAAGCACAGAGTCGACGAGCTCGCAGCTCGTCCATCGCCTTTCTTTTCGCTATTTTAACTCGTCTAGTCCGCATTGTAGCCTAACTTTTGTGCCCGGGCACCGATTTATAAAGACAGTTTCGATCTTCTTTTTACCGAACTAAATACTCTAATTGAGATCGATTTGGACATCAAACACCTCCTGGCTTAGTGAGCTTAACGAGATCGTGTCCCGTCTTGTACACAGCTACGGTAGAATTTTGTTCACAGGATCTGAACTCAAGGTCATCGCTGATTTCTCTAACGTCATTGAGGTCCTAGTTGTATTCGAAAAAGAGAGTATCTCGAACACGAAATTGTTTATCTTTACTCCACTTGTAATAGTAGTAACTGTAGTAGACGCTCCATCCTTTGGAATCACCGACCTTGTAGATCCTTCCTATCTTTCTCGGCGGTGGTGGTGGCGGAGAAATAGGACGTGGCGGTTCATGGTTCTTGCTCTGTGGTGGTGGGGGTGGAGGAATCTGATGACGTGACGGGCCATGGTTTTTGCTCGGTGGTGGTGGAGGAATCGGACGTGACGGTGCATTTGTCTTGCTCGGTGGTGGTGGTGGTGGAATCCGACGTGATTGGTCATGGACGACAAGAACGTCAAGTTTAAGTCCCAAAACGCATTGAATATGATTTGAGGTGATGAAGTAATAATGTCCTGGTTCCTTGAAGGTTACCACATCGTGTCCGGTGTTGTAAACAACTTTAGGAGAAGACGAATAGCATGAATCATACTCTAAAGCGCTGGAAACTTGAGGGAGGTCATTGACGTTCTGATCGTATTCGAAGATGAGGGAATCTCCCACTTGGAATTGTTTATGGTTAGCCCAAGAGTCGTCCGTCACAGTCCATCCAAAGTTACCACCGACTTTGTATGTTTTAGCCGAGGTGCAACTAAAGAGAAACATGATCACGAGCACGAAGCCAAAGATCTTATTGGTGACCATGATTCGGGTCGTATGGATACAAGAAGAAGAAGAAAAGATGATTAGATAACTCTAAACTCAGAACGCTGAATGAGAGAGAGAAGTATGGATGAATGTGTTGGTCGAAAAAGAAGTCACGTATGTGCTCTATTTATATAGTTTCACTATCCCTAATCATAATCCTTGTCTTATTTGGATTAAGTTTACTTTATTTGTTTTTCTCTAGATGAATCGAAGTTTTAGTTTTTTTTTTTTTTTTTTTTTTTTTTTTTTTTCTGGTTTATACATAATATGTTGTTCTTTTTGGAATCAGATTTTACTCTTATACAATCCTTTTTTTTTTTTTTAATCGTCTTGTATTCGAAAAAATCAAACGGTTTGGAAGTACAAAAAAGAAACAACAGGGACGGACAATAACAGAAAGAGAAGAGCTATCTATAGCTCTCTCGTACAATTTGATCATGTAACCATGAAGGTCCTCCCAGGGCTAAGTAAGTGTTCAACCTACCATCACGCGTAACACTCTTCGCAATAGACCGTACTACCCCATTCGACTTCGGAGACGCTAAATGGATCGAGACAGTCTGCAATTGTTGGAGGACCTTATTAATCTTGTAAAGACTAGACCGATACTTAGGCCACTCCTGAGGATTCTCCAGAGCTTGCGTAACAGCCCCACAATCCGTCCACACTTCGCATGATAGGATATGTAAGTCCCGCAGATTTTCCAAACACCATAATAGACACTGCAACTCTGCAGCAATACGGTTGACTGTCGGCAAAAACGCGTGACGAGAGTGAAAAAGAACATCACCAACATGATTTCGGAGTATCCAGGCTCCACCAGCAAAGAAACGACTATTAACCCATGATGCATGTAAGTTACATTTAAGTAACCCAACCATCGGTCTAGTCCATCGTGTACATAGAGGCAGAGCCCTTCCTTCCCTCAACCCTTGATTTTGTTCTAGTAACTGCAATCTATTCTGGTTTATCCACTCTTCTGCATCTGCCACAGCTCCGGCAATAAGAACATGAGGATCCTGTACCTTATTAGTAAAAACAACAGAGTTGCGTGCCTTCCAAATTTCCCAAAGTAACCAAGGAATAGCAACACACATTCTCTCAGGCACCTCCACTTTGGAAAGCAAATCCAACAAAAAACCAATATTCTCTGAGACCGATGCAGTAAAACCTTGAGCAGGCAGTGACAGAGCCGTAGCAACCCACACATCTCTCGCCAAAGCACAATGAAACAGAATATGCGAGATAGTTTCTTCAGCCGTATGACACACTGGGCAGAGAGGATTAGTTTGCAAACCATGCCTGCGTAGACACTCTGCAACCGCCAACGCACCGGATAACGCCCTCCACAAGAACATTCGAATTTTTGGAGCCGTTTCCACTGACCATATCTTTGCCTTAAGTCCATTCAAAGCTTGCGAACTTTCAGAAACCTCACCACTTTCAGTAGAAATCTTAGAGAGCAACCAATAACCACTCTTAACAGAGTATTTCCCATC
The DNA here is from genome assembly GCA_024034495.1 of Camelina laxa. NCBI lineage: Eukaryota > Viridiplantae > Streptophyta > Magnoliopsida > Brassicales > Brassicaceae > Camelina > Camelina laxa. The sequence continues at coordinate 7,732,695 of CM043884.1, forward strand.
CCGAGTATACGCCCACACCAATCTATCCTGTAAACGACAATCAGGAGGGAAGGACCTGATCTTGGTGACATCACACGGAGGGAAGAGCTCCTGTAACCTCTGAGTATTCCATTCTCCCTGAAGAGTAATGAGCTCCGAAACTTGTAGGTTTAGATTAATCATCTGCTCCTTATTACATGGTCTCCTAGGCAAATCATCGAAAACCCATTTGTCCAACCACACACTAGTAGTCTGACCGTTCCCAATAGAAGACATTAGGCCCTTTTCTAGCAGTTCTCTACCAAAGAGGATGCTCCTCCATGCATACAAAGGACGCGGACCTAGTGTTGCCTCCATGAGCGATGATGTGGGGAAATATCTGGCTTTGTAAACACGCGCCAACAGGGAGGAAGGAACATCTAGCAACCTCCACGCTTGTTTCGCAAGGAGAGCTTGATTGAACCGGCCAATGTCCCGGAATCCTAAACCCCCTTGGTCCTTCGACTTGCACATATTCTCCCAAGAGACCCAATGCATCTTTTGTTTTTCCTCAAGTGCATTCCACCAAAAATTAGCCATCGCACTAGTTATCTTCTTGCATTGATGTTTAGAAAGTCTGAAGCAAGACATAGCATACACCGGGAGTGCCATTGCAACAACTTTAAGCAGCACTTCCTTGAACCCCAAGGAAAGAGTTTTTTCAAACCATCCTCGCAGCCTAGAGGTCAAGCGATCCGTAATGTATGCCAACATATCTTTCTTAGATCCACTAAAACATTCCGGGAGCCCTAAATACTTCCCAGCGCCACCCTCTTGTTCTATCCTTGTAAACAGCCCAATAACTCTTCGCATATAAGGATCAAGCTTCTTCCCAAAGGTTATCGATGACTTTTGGAGGTTTATCTGTTGCCCAGAAGCCTCCCCATATAGTTGTAGACAGTGCAACAAGTTTGAACATTCCTTCAAGCTGGCACGGCACAAGAATAGGCTATCATCAGCAAATAAAAGGTGTTGGATCGATGGACAGTCCGGAGTAAGTTTCAAGCCTGTAAGTCGACCCTCTTGTTCCGCCTTATTCATTATGTGCACGAGTGCTTCAGCACATAATATAAACAGGAAGGGCGATAAGGGATCGCCCTGACGTATCCCCCTCTCCGGTTTAATGAAACCATACTCCTTCCGATTGATAAGAAATGAATAGGTGACTGACCGTACACAACACATAATCCACTGCACCCATTTGATGTTAAAACCAAGCTTCAAAAGCAATTCTTCTAGGAAGTTCCATTCCACACGGTCGTATGCCTTCGACATATCAGTTTTGATAGCCAAAAACTCCTTGTCACACTCTGATTTTGTCTGGAGAGCATGCACTAATTCATGTGCCAACAGAATGTTATCGGAGATAAGACGACCCGCTACAAACGCCCCTTGTGTATCTGAGACAATCGACGGTAGAAACCGCTTAAGTCTCTGACATAGCACTTTAGACACCGTCTTATATATAACCGAGCAAAGACTAATAGGATGAAGATTAGACATGCTTGTAGGGTTTGGTATCTTTGGCAACAAGCAAATCTGTGTAAAATTCCAATCAGATGGAAGATGTCCAGTATCAAAGAACTGTTTTACCTCCTTCACCACCTGTGGACCAACTATATCCCAGTATTCTTTGTAAAAATGGCTTGACATTACATCCGCACCTGGTGTCTTCTCTCCCTTGATATAAAGACTGCATTCTTTATCTCTGCTGCAGTAATCGGACGAGTAAGAGACTCGTTCATGGTTTCCGTAACACGAGGCTCTAGACCATCTAAAGCCTCCATGATAGCAGACGGGTTGGAACTAGTGAACATCTAACGAAAATATGCCACAGCCACCTCACCCTTAGAGCCTTCTAAAAACTGCTCCACACCGTTATCATCAAAGAGAGATAGGATCTGATTCTGACTTCTTCGCCGTTTAACACTACCATGAAAGAACTTCGTGTTACGGTCACCACTCTGCAGCCACTGTTCTCGACTTCTATCTTTCCAATATAGTTCTTCAGCCCTATAGTTTTCAGCTAGTTCCCACCTTAAGTGTTGCATGACTTGTAAATTGGGGTGTAGCTTGGTACCTTCCTCGTCAAGCTTAACTCTCACTTGCTGAATTCAAACCTTGGAATTCAGATTTTTCGAACGTTTCCAGCTAGAGATAGCTCTCCTACACTCCGCAATTCTACTCATAACCGAAATCTGTCCCGTAGCCACTCCTTTAGTCCAACCCGCCTGAACCACTGCAGAGAAGTCCGGTTTAGATATCCACCTCTTGTTAAACATAAATCTTTCGGTCCTGGATGCATTATCATTTGCTAAACGTAACAGAAGAGCGCGATGATCAGAGCCAATACGTTCAAGATATTCACTCTGTCCCCGTGGAAACAAATGAAACCATGCCTCATTACCTAGAGCTCTGTCCAGACAGCACTGGATCCACATATTGTTAGGTTTACCAGCCCAAGAGAACCTGTTTCCAATGCTCGGAACCTCCCGTAGGCGACAGTAATTGATCATGTTCCGAAATGGAAAGAACGATGACTCTGCCCGTGCTGGTCCCCCGAGCTTCTCCTCATTACTAAGCAACTCATTCAGGTCGCCTACAACCAACCATGGCTCGTCCCGAGAGGTTCCAATGTCAATAAGTGCATCCCATACTACTTGTCGCAAACCACTGACCGGATCGCCATAGACACAAGAGATGTAAAACGACAGTGAACCAAGTTTCACCTTTACATCAATGATCCTATGGTCCGCAGTTAACACTTCCACTTCATATGATGACTTCCAAAACAATGCAAGACCACCACTTAATCCAACAGGATCCACAATATGAGAATGCTCATATCCTAATCCACTCTACAAATTCACCACTCTGTCTCTGGAGTTTTTAGTCTCCAGGAGGAACATGAAGTCCGGGAAATGTAGACGACGCATTTCCCTCAGGTATGGAATTTTCAAGGTGCCCCCCCAATCCTTGACAATTCCAACTCAGTAAACTTATACTTGCTTCGGCAGTTCCTCATGCGGAACCGCCTTCCCTTCATTGTGTTTAGCGATCTTTGATACCACCTGAGCCTCATCAGTAGCTTTCCGTTTTGACACTGTTACATCTTCCCCTTCAGCAATCAGAGATAAATTGTTAGCTACATTCTCCTGTATTAGTTTTGTAGCTTGAGCCTTCCTCTTCCATTGATTAGGCCTTCGACGCTTTTTCTGAGTCTTACTGATGCCGGAAGAACCTGCAGAGAAGCAAGTTCAAGGACCCGTAGCACCATGACCAGAAAAGGCATTAGCAGAAGACGCAGCCGGGTGTGACTGAACAGAACGTGTAGGCCTATCAGACTTTGAACCGGTCCCTTGAATAGTGCCCTCTTTGTGATTGCCTTCTCCAGCAGACGACGCTGAATGTTCAAAATCAAAAACCAGACCTTTACCCTTATCCATGTCTGCAGTAATTCTCGTAGGAGCTTCCAGCCTTAGCAATGTCTTCTGACCTTCCTTATCACCCTCAAGATCCCAGACAGACTTGCGGACTCGTTCAATATGAATTTGCCTCTCTTTAGGATCAGCGACAGACAGATATTGTCGCATCTCATCCAAAACTTCTTTAGCAATCTTAGGTTTACCAGTAGCCGCATCAATACCAACGTCATCATCCGTTAAAACACCAAACAGTGGATCATCCTTACTTATCCTTGGCATCAACCGTTGTGGTACTACAGCTTGACTTTTCTCCCCTCCCGTAGCACCAGAGTGCCGGTTTGAAGGAAGCAGAGGGCAACGCAACTTATCATGCGTCAACCTGAGACAATGGTAGCAACGCTTCCTAATCCTTTCAAACTCAATCCCTATCTCCACAATCTCTCCCGAAGGGATCTGCAGCTGTTTCCTATTCTTCAGTGGTTTGTTGATATCAAACAAAACCCTAACTCTTACATAACCCCTACTTAAAGGTTTCAGCGAATCAAAAGCTATGTCCGTAACTCGCCCAATATGTCCTCCAATCTCCTTTATGGTGTCTACTGTCAGGTAGTTCACCGGGATGTGCCTAAGACGCACCCATATCGGAAGGACTTTAAAAAAATCAGCAGGAGGTTTCGCAACCCACCGCTCAAGTGTTATGCTCCAGTCATTGAAGGTCCATGCCCCAGATTGTAAGACTACGGCAAGATCTGCTTCTGAATCAAAGATAAACTGGAACTTGTCATCCGGCAGTGCAATACCACGTACCCTATTATAGACTCGCCAAACCCTGGGCATCTCATGGATCAGACTAAACATCTTCTGGTTCTCTGGACATAAAAGTTTGCCAATAATACTGCAGGTATTCTTCACACTCGAAATAAACTTCGCCTCATTGTGCAACACAATCGGTTGTTCATCCTCAAGCGACATCTCTTTCAAAGTTGTATCCAGAGCATACACCATCACGCACACACGAACACGTTCAACCAAATCACAACTTTTCTCCGTCGTATACCACCCTACTCGATGAACTCGCGGCGGCACAGAGAAAGGATTAGGTTAAACCTTGGTAGACTTTCCAAAAACACACCGTGAAACAGAGAAAAAACGAATCAAATCCGGCGAAAATAAAAGATTTTCCCGGTATTACAATCTTTTTCACTAGAGATGAGACCCTCTAAATGAAAAAGCGTATACTAAGCCACCCTTGGGAAAATTCTTCGATTTTGGTATATAATTCAAAGATAATTAAGAACTAATAAAGGTTGGTCTATACCATCCTTTTGTGATTAGGTTTTTATTTTTATTTTTCGTGTTTCTAATATAATGGAATTTGTTATCATACAAACTACTAGCTCAAGGGCTCATTTATAAATTATATACTTTAATTAATTTGAAAATTCGTTGATAATAGTATTTACAAAATGATGTGTTGATATATTTAAAAAAACTTGTATAATCTAAAATAACTATACACTTCTTTTTTTTGTTTTTTTTCAAATTCTATCTCATGTATAAGTCACTTTGTCTAAAAATATTTAATATTTTTTTGAAATGAAGAGATGAACAACGAATAGTCAATCTGTCTCATTAGAACGACTAGAACTCTCGTAGCAAAGTTGGTAATCCATCACACAAAGTTGCAACATATCCGGGATTTTCGAAGGAAGCTACCGAGCCTATCCATCTATCATTTCAACTTGCTTTCTTTCTATCTCCCGTGTCACAATAACCGAATTAGAATAATCTGTAAACATCAAAAAAAAAATCTACAGCCTGCGACGGCGGTAAATAATGAGATGTTTTTGAGAGAGGCTCGAATGAAGAGGCAAATAGTGAACCTGAATCTTCAGCTAAGCTGACAAGCTGACATCATCCCAAATATCTGGGATGTGTTTGCGTTGGACTAGAGAATTCCAAATTTGAGGTGAATTGGGGAGGATAGTTCGTTCGAACAACTGAATGTTGCGTTATGCCATGAGAAAACAAAGAGCTAGCTAATGTGGGAACTCTCGAGGGGCTGCGTTACAAAAAGGAGTTCAAGGGGCCCTAACTTGCCCATGTGTTAAAATAAAGTTTTATCATTTGTTGTTTGAGTACATGTGGCAGTTTCTTATAGTCAGGGAAAACTGCCAAAAAAACTCAAAATTATTTTTATTTGGACGTTTAATATCCAATTGTTTTGGATTGGAATAAAAATACACTAACTAATAAAACGTGTCATTTTAAACCAAAAACAATTAATGTATTTATTTTTCGTACATACGATTTTTTAAAAAAATCAAAATTCCAATTTTACCCTAATTATTTAATAAATTTTTAATTTTTAATATAAAAATTATTGGTTTTCTACTAACCATATCAAACGGGGATTAACCGGTTACCTACTTCTTTATCTCTCTCTTATTCCTCCTCCACTCTCTAATCGTAGGATATAATTTACCTATTCGAGTATTTGTTAACATTTTATTAAACCCATATTACAGTATTAATCTTGCAAAGTTCTGACGATTAGAGAGAGGAGGAAGAAGAGAGAATATAACCGGTTAATCCCGGTTTGATATGGTTAGCAGAAAACCAATAATTTTTATATTAAAAATTAAAAATTTATTAAATAATTAGGGTAAAATTGGAATTTTGATTTTGTTGAAAAATCATAGGTATGAAAATAACAACACTAATTGTTTTGGGTTCTAAACGACACGTTTTTATTAGTTAGTGTATTTTATTTCAATCCAAAACAATAAAGTATTAAATGTCAAAATAAAAATAACTTCGGGTTTTTTTTGCAGTTTCTCCCGCCAGTTTATCATCGTGTTCTCCTTTGCAGGGATTTCAAGTTGACTTTTTATAAAACGAAAGTATTAATAGTTCTATACCGGGCCGGATTATCCTCTAGACGAATATAATACGGGCACGGGACAAGTAGATGAAATAAATTTTGATACTATCATTACCTGCAAGCAAAATATTTGTGAATTTATGATACACTAGATTTTGAACCCGTGCAAGCGCGGGATTTAATTTAAAATATTTTTTATCAATATAAATTCTTGAGCTCAAACATATTTATTGAAATTTTTGAGTATAAATCTATATTAACATTAAACTTACTTTACTAAGTAACATACAACATATATATTATTGAAGATAATGTTTATTTGTTATATTTATTTGTGAGGTATTTTAATTTAGATATTTTTAGGAATAAGAATCATTAAATATAAATATAATTAATCATTTGAAGTTTAAAAGATAAATCCAAATAAGAGTCATACTTATTTTACTAATATATATATATATATATATATATATATATTGTCTAGTGTCGCAATAATGTTTTTCTGGTAAATCAATTGTATATCACGTAGTAACACAAATTGACTTAAGAATCTCTCTCGAAGAGTACATTCTATATTTATATCCAATGAAAACATCAATTTAAAATTTCTAACGCCAAAGGTCGATCATGGACCTAATTATAGAGATCATTTAAACATATCGATATTTCACATTAAATGCAAATATACAAGGTTTCATGAACATTTTTAATGTTATGTCGCTACAACGGAGTTATCCAAATGCATCACCTGCCATAATAGAATTTCCGACCAAGTCAAGAATGCTTAAATGGTGAAATGATTAAACCCGACATCTGTTCACTAATCCGAGTTACATATATGTCTAAAACCCTCATATGTTATTTTCAGATGTTAATTTTGTGATGTAACCTTAGCTTCGTCTTCTAAGAAAAACATGGTCTACTTTAATAACATGTTATTTCTGGCAATTTTTTTGGTTAAAAGCATTTGATCATAAATTGATAAAATCTCAAGCCTTTTATATATATATATATATATATATATATATATATATATTTATCATGTTATAGAATTGTAGCTCCGGTTGATAATATGCATTATGAGATATGCTATACATGTCACTTTTTTGTAACGACTTACATATCAATTTTTCTATATTTTGTGACCATTGATTTTGTGCTTTTTTAGATGGATTAATTTTTCAAGATTCTGTTTCATAGTTTTTTCCAAAAAAACAAAATGTGACCCTTACAATGTCTTCGTTTTAGATCAAAACTTTTAAGTTGAGTTGAGTAATTAATCTTTTATTTTTCTATAAGTGAAATTGTTCCTTAGAAACTAATGTTTCATTTAAATTTTATTTTTATGTTTAGAATTTTATAAATACAATTACATAAATTGTTTGTTTACTCTACCATGCATTAAAATCTTACTTATATTCTAAAACTTATTAATCCATTCTAAATTTTGGAATATGATCATTTTTGGTTAAAATTTGAATATACACAAATTGTTTTTCTACTCTACCATGCATTAAAATCTTACTTATATTCTAAAACTTATTAATCCATTCTAAATTGGAATATGATCATTTTTGGTTAAAATTTGAATAATAATAATATTATTACTAAAATAAATCAATAGTATTATTTTTACTATTTTAAAATGTTCATTTATTTAAAACAATTGGGTTTAATATGAGTTTTTAAAGTGTTATAAATGAATATATTAGAAGCTAGATAGTGGATTAGTGTTTAGGATTAGGCCCAAATAAAAAGAATTTTACTAATTTAAAATGTTCATTTATTTAAAGCATTTGGGTTTAATATGGGTTTTTAAAGTGTTATGAATGAATATATTAGAAGTTACATAGTGGATTAGTGTTTAGGATTAGGCCCAAATAAAAAGAATGAGTTGCTGATGTGGGAGCATGAGGAGTGAGAAAATGTAACTTTATATATATATAGATTTTAGCATATAAAAGCCACAATTATTTCTTGTTGAGTCTGGTAACATGTCAAAGGTCGGTAGTGAGTACAAATGTCACACTAATTTAACAATTATGGAGGAGTATTGATCACTCGGAATCTTTGTATACACGAGTTTATACTTAGAAGAGTATTTTATCAAATCAAATCTGATAGATCTTAGTAGATAAAGTACCATTAGTTAAGCGATAAAGGTTGTGTTATCTATATCGATTTAGAAGGTATCATGGATACCGATCACTATTTTAGACCATCTCGAAGTTACAATTTCCATCCCAACGTTTTTAGTAAACTAGTTGATTGAACTGGTTATTAAGTACGGTGAGGAAAATTTTGGTCGATATTTTATACAAGTAACTGGTCATATTTAAGTATAGTATACAATCTAAGCGGTACATACAATGTGGGTGCTGTGGAAAATTAGCTAAATAAGGAAAGAAGAAAATACAAACAATCTAAATTATATGGATGGTTAGAGATTAAACTTTTTAAAGAGATTAATAAAAGTAGTGGGAAAGTTTTTAGTCAAGTTGTTAACGAGGTGGACTCCAGTATCGCGTGTTACTTCACGTAATACGAGATTGAACTGTGAGGCAGATCTTGTCGACCTAATGATGTCAAAAAAATGAACGATGTGATCTTGAGGAGCCAATTACGTTATAGTTTTTTACGCTCAAAGAAATCAATACTCAATCAATCATCAATATCGTCTCATCATGATTGATCACTATGATATGTGCAATCTCGTGAGTTTCAAGTAGTCGCTGATCTCCAAAAGTGGCAAATTCAAGATGATTTAGTATCAGAACAAACTATGATATATGAAGGACATGACTAGCTCAATCCAATTGATCGTCTTTAGCTTAGAAACTCGATAATACATGGATATATACAAATTAATTACTGTTTGATTGATTTGTTTGTGATGCATGCTTGTTTACAATGTCATTTTAGATGCCAGTCACGGAAAGAATCTTAAAAGTTATTGTGAACAATTTTTTAAATTGCAATAATTTGTTTCAAGCTGATTAACTACTGTAGCCACAGGTGCTAAAACACTTTGTACGTACCATTGAAACAACTCGTAAGAATGGTTTTGAACTCGTTATTAATCAAGCTTTGTATTTGGGTTTGTTCTTTTATCTCATATAGGTGCAATACATAATCAAAGAATTAATAATAGAGATCTTAAAGAGAATATAAATATATAATGTCTCAAAGTTTCAACAAAACTAAATCTCTTTTGCATAAGAAAGATAGTCTGATAATTTCAAACACTTCCAATGTCCCCCAAAAAAAAAAAAAAAAAATTGCTCATAAGATCTTTGGCTATGTTTTGCCAATAAATTTTCTTTTAGTCACTTTATCAATTTATGGAGATTCCCCAAAAGGTACACAATCATCTGTGTCAACAACATTTCGTGACTTATCAACTACGTTTGACAATTTGCCTTATCATCTTGATGACCTTGAAGACCCTGAGAAGATCTTGTTTCATCAATCTTGATCTGTTTACAGTCACCTCTCGGAATGACAAAGTCTTGAACATAAAGATCAAGCGTCTGGTCGCAAATTTCTGCCAATTGACGTTTCGTAATACCGAACTCTTGAAACCACGCTTTCTCTCCATCACAAGGTAACTTCATCTTACACATGCTCAACCCGAGATATATAGCAGCCGCAGCGATCTGACGAGGTCCGAATTGTAGGCAAAGTGACGTCCGTAGTGTGTTATTGACGAAGTTAAAGGCAGCCTGAAACAAACGCCTAAAATCCTCGGCCTTAACCGATCTCTTAACCCAATCCATCACTAGTGGATAAGGGTGTTCGATGTCGAGATCACATCCCAATGTAGAGAGCACAAGCTTCTCTCCTGTCAACACAGTGACCTTCAATCTCTCGAACACATCTCTCAACGGGTCTATATTGAACAAAACCCTGTAAGAGACAACGAGGACATCACCAGCCGGCCTTGGAGACCCTTCGACTTTTCCAGCGATAAACATACAGATGGTGGCGACTATTTTAGGGTCGTTCTTTGCGAGTGATTGGCGAGTGAAGAACCGTTGACATAAGACAATCGCTGTGGCTATAGACCTCTGAGGACTGTTTAGTCTCTGCCCAAGCTCTTGCAGGAATGAAGTGTAAGACCAACGTTGGAAAGTTTCTTCCTTAAAGTTGATACCGTCGAGTCTCGATGGAGAGTTTTTTTCTATCTCTTCTCTTGTGTGATACCAGCTGCTTATTTCTGCCATTGTTTATCCCCAAAATCTCCCAAAAAGATCGAGAATAGAGGAGGATTTTAAATAAAACCCCTAACCCTAAGATGAGTAGACCAATCAAAATTTTAAAAGATTTTCCATTTATTTTGGATATTTAGTTTTTTTTTTTCTCTTTTTGTAATCTTTCGTTTCTGGTATAAGATCTTTTATTTGATTCTCACACTTTAAGATACAAAATTGTAATCAATGACAAAAGTCAACATTGATAATGCATCTTATAAATTTTTGGAAAGTAATTTAATTTTGTTTCTTAGATTTCAAAACTTAATACAATAAGAAGTAAAAAATAACTAACTCATTTTTTTTGGGTAAAAAACAAGAGGCAGAAGCCTCCCAAATTGATTCAACTTAAATTAAAACATACAACCGGAGTTGTCGTGGGAACACAATCCCACAAGCATCCTCCAACAAAATAGAACGAACAAAGTTCCGTACAGACTCAAGCGGTCGCTCATCTGCAAAACGATTAGTTTTCCTATATACATGCGAAATATAGACTATCTAGTCTTTTGGAAGAAAGCCATGGTACAAGCGTACTAGGAACGACAGTGGATGAGAATCACCGATCCCTGCCTTCAGAAAACCAACCACAATCTCGGAGACCACTTCAAACTCCAACCACAATCTCGGAGACCACTTCAAACTCCAACCGCAAAAGCCGACACTTCCAAGCAATAAAGAATCCATAGTATACTCCCCACAGTTTAGCTAACGGGACTGAGCAAATACCAATATTTAAAACAAAACCTTTGACCCAGTCAGCGGCTTCATCTCGTATGACACCTCCAGCTGTTGCTAATCCTAGGTTACCTCTCGACGCCCCATTTGTATTCAGCCACATCCAACCTTCACGGGGCCTCATCCATCGGATCAACCTCTCCACCCTCGGACCTTGATTCTGTTGAGGAACCAGCATATTAACCACAAAAACCTCTTGATCCAAGTTTCAGAGAAACTCCACTTTATCTCGACATTTGCCATTAACTCCAAACACATTACCACACCGCCAATTCTAACCCCACCAAACAGACATTGCAAAAAGTGTAAACCATATACTCTCTCCCATTGGAGTATTGTCCCCCAGATTACTATACAACTACTCCAGTAATGACATGGAAAAGAACTCTCTCCTCCTTCTAACTGGAACCAAACGAGCCCACACACCAGCCATCGTTGGACAATCTCTTATGATATGAATTATAGTCTCATCCCTACTCTTACATACTTGGCATATCCTTGAACTGCATAGGTGTCTCCTGTAGCGCTCCACATTAGTCATTATGATCTGATTCATAACTTGCCCTCATTAACAAAATTAATTCATTTACCAAATAACTCATTAATAGAAATAAATAGCCCGCCAAATTTGAAATTGACTACGTAATAAAATATATTGACTGAATATAATATATATATATATATATTTTGTTTTTACTTTGAATTTTTGATATATAATTTCATTGACCAAAGAATATAAAATTTTAGATACAAATACAATAGATACTTTTCATCCACATGCGGCTCATTTGTCTTTTTAGACCATCTTTAGCGGAGCAACGATGAATCGTTTTTCAGAAAAACTAAAAAAATATTTTTATTACATATTTTTCTCCTTTATTTATTTTTAGATACCTATACTAATAAGTAAGTGATATATGTCCATTTTCACACAAACAACGTGTTTTACGGTGCTCAACCAAGCAACATTGCTTATTCTTTTTTCTTCTCTTTCTTCTTTTAGTTATTTGTTTAATAAAACCATCAACGTGAGTAACCTCCGATGGAGGTGCCCTTAGTTCTTACACATTTTTAGAAAGAAAAAAAAAGTTTCATGCAGATGAATCCATTGTTAAAGCTGAGGTTTCCTTACTGCATCACCTAAATCTCTTACTCAAAATTCCATTTTTTTAAAAAATGTTAATTTTATGTAAATCGAAAACACTTACATTTCTCATAATTTGACTTGTGGGTTGAAAATAAATGATCATTTATGATTTTAAATGTTTGAATAAAAAGTGTATTAATTTTTAGAGGATTTTAAGTTCTTTATTATTTTGTTAAAAGATTAATCATTAATGAGAAGCAAAAGTGAACCTATCGATTTTACAGGATATAATTGATGGTAGACAAGGATTTTTAATACAGTTATCACACGATGATCAATTCTCCTCAGTTTACTAAATCAGTCTATTTGATCAGTCAAAATACATGATGTCATCCTTTAGGAGTATCTGTCCACTACTCGAGGACTATACTCATCGTGAAAGATTAATCGAATGTTATAAGTTCGGCTCACTCCATTTTTACACTAAAAAAATATAAAAAATGTTTAATTACTTTAAAAGATTCATAAATGCAGCACGACAATATTAGACAAATGCAAAAGCTTTTATCAACACGAATAACTTCTTAGTGGAAAACTTAAAACTACAATTCTTAAACCTGAATAATTCCATTATTACATTTTCCCCATACTTCTCTAACTAAATATGATATACTTGGTATATATATATATATATATATATATATATATATATTTGTGTTGTACAACGCAAGGAAATGGTTGTTTAACTTGATAGTGATATTTTATATGAAATTTATAATATTAACATGTTAATGTGTTGAGTTTCTATGTTACAATATTAGCATGTTTTAATCAATTAATCCAACTAATATGAATATTCGTTAACAGTCTTTGGTATCATAGCCGACTTAGCCATTGAAAGACTTCCAGATCATTATTTTTTTGCTGTGGGAAAAATAATAATATTAAGTTTGATGAATCTTCCAACATGAAAATAACATCAAAAAAAAAAAAATACAGCTTCAAATTTGTTTCAATTTTAGAGATCTCTCTCTCTCCCCCCTAACCTCGCCTCGCCGTCAAGACTCGGAAGTTGAAACTCACGCGTTACAATTGCGCGTAGACGAATAATGAAACCATATCCACTGAAACGAAAGAAAAAAAAGGAGCAACAGTGACGCAAAAGCTAGACTTATTCCAAAGTTACGCGCCGCACCTAAACTCTACCTTCTCTACCGTTAGATCTTAGTCAAATTCAGCAAAGTATCTAAATCCAACGATCAGTTTTACGTATCCGTGTTAAAAAATAAGCACACGGTAGAAAAAAAAAAAACTTAACTAAAAGACAAAACAATCGGAGAAGAGAACAATCAGGTCGGCTCTGCTGTGTCTCTTTGTCTAATTGTCTCCACTGAAAAACTTCAATTCAATTCACCGACTGAGCCATTTCGCCGGGGAGAAGAGAAGAAACCACCGATGCAATCAACTAATGTCGGCGATGGAAGTGGTGAGGACGGTGGTGGAGGAGGAGATATGAGTCGAAGTGGGTTATCTCGGATCCGTTCAGCTCCAGCTACTTGGATTGAAACCCTACTTGAAGAAGAAGAAGAAGAAGACGAGGGAGATGGTTTGAAACCTAATCTTTGTTTAACAGAGCTTCTTACTGGTAACAACAACAACGACTCTGGTGTGATAACGAGTCGTGACTCGTTTGAGTTCCCGAGTTCTGTTGAGCAGGGTTTGTATAGTACTACTCACCAAGGTGGTGGCTTTCACCGTCAGAATAGTTCTCCGGCGGATTTTCTTAGTGGGTCTTGTGCTGGGACTGATGGGTTTTTCTCTAATTTTGTGATTCCGGCGAGTTATGATTACTTGTCGCCGAACGTTGACATATCTCCGACCAAACGGTCTAGGGATATGGAAGAAGCACACTTCTCTTCTCAGATGGTAAGATTCTCTCAAGTCTTTAGTACTAATTCAGATTCAACCTGCCAAAAAAAGATGTGAACTTTATTGAATGATAAAACTTCTTTTGTTTACTTTATTGTCAACTTGTGTGAATGAATTTATGGTCAAAATGCTGAGTTCAGGTTCTGACTTGAGTTCTCTGTTATAGGGATTGATACGGTTATTGTTTAATTGGGTGTTTGAATTGTTCGATTTGTGGAGACAATAAAGATGTAAAAGAGTAGTAGTAGTCTTGTCGAATTTGTCAACTTGCATTTGTTTGAAACAAAATCCTAGCAAGTTGCAGTTTTTTTTCTTTCTCTTTGTTATCCTGTGGTTGTGTTGCGTAAAGCTTGTATTAGTAGATGGCAGCACATAAAGTGCCTTCCATTAGTCACTGCTCAAAGTCCATTTTTGATGTATTGATCCTTACATTTAAGGTTTTCATATCGGAAGATCGTGTAACTTGAGTAGGTTCGGAATGGTGGCTCTTAGTTAGATAAGAAATGTTTTTTTGGAGACCGTTAAGTCTTTGTGTGCATACGGATACTAAACTCTGCCCTTTTGTTCTGTTGAGTAGAAAGAAGAGCAAATGAGTGGTGGGATATCAGGAATGATGGATATGAACATGGACAAGCTTCTTGAGGATTCAGTTCCTTGTAGGGTTCGTGCTAAACGAGGTTGTGCAACTCATCCTCGTAGCATTGCTGAGCGGGTATTTTACTTTAAAACTTTGTGCTAGATGATCCTTTGCAGTACTGATTTTGTGTCTGTCTCATTCTTGTTTTGTTATTAAGCTTTCTTCCATTTATCATTTCAGGTGAGGAGAACACGAATAAGCGATCGGATCAGGCGGCTGCAAGAACTTGTTCCTAACATGGATAAGGTAAATTTCTTTTTACAGGGCAGACTGAATTTCAGTTTTCTTGGAATTTTTTTTTTTTTATATAAAAAAGTTACGAAATGGGTCCAAGATTATATATGCTTAAAGCTTAAGGTAAGAGTTAGTCCTCTTAGTTAGCTTAGCTGTAAAGGAATTTTGGATGTTAACTGTTGATGATTGTGAAGGCACTAATGGAACTTCAAAACTACCTACTCCATAGTCCATAAACCATGATTGTGCAGTCTTTCAATCAATATTCCGTGTACTGTATTATATCTGATAAGTTTGCCTTTTTATATTGAAATCTAACTTTTTGACGTTTCTGAAACTCTGGGAGATTTGAATAGCGATGATGATTCGGGTTCGTTTGTTTTATTTGTTGCAGCAAACCAACACTGCAGACATGTTGGAAGAAGCTGTGGAGTATGTGAAGACTCTTCAAAGCCAGATCCAGGTTTATCTACATATATATACTAGTTGATTAGTAACACAAATTTATAGAAGAAAATTTTCAGGCTTTGCATTTATTTGGTTTTGAAATTTAATGCAGGAGTTGACAGAGCAGCAGAAGAGGTGCATATGCAAACCTAAAGAGGAACAATAATGTTTCCTTTAGGATTGATATATAATTTGTATTTTTAAAAATCTAAAAAATGGTGATGATCTGTTCGAAAATTCGAAACATGATCCTATATTGAACTGGAAAAGAAAAAAAAAAAAAATAGATGATTTGATGTATGAATTTTAGCTGTAAAAATTTTGTACAATAAGGAGAAGTTTCAAAGAGCTAATAAATACAAGTATGTTCTTTATACAAGTGAGGAGAATGTATTCTAATAGTGTTATCTGTTCTTTTGTTGTATGTTGAAACTGTAGAGGGAAAATTAAGAAACAGGAGCTGATTTGGTTTCATGTTAGAAGTGACAAAATAAATAGAGTCCACTCAAAACAAATCTTTGAAAGAATAAAAAGAATATTCGGAAAGAGCTGAACTTGTGAGTTGTAAGTTGTGACCATTCTCAATATTGTCACACTAGCTAGTAGTAGCCAATACCCATATGCATCAAGCAATACACATTTTAATTTTTTTCCTTTTAGAGTTTTTAATCCAAAAAAAAGTATTTTTTAAAACTTTTTGTAATTAACCTCCTTCTTCAAACTGTTAGACTTACGTCTTCTTTTAAGTTCGTATGAAGTTGAATTTCATCGTTTCTTCGTCTCTTTTGCTTTCCTCATTTCTCCAACCTATATTATATTCTTGGGATCTAATATAAACAATTTAACATTACAAATACTATTATGCATATGATATACTTCTTTTATTCCAAAATATGAGATTTTTGTTTGCTAAAAGCACGTATATTAAAAAATATATATATTTTATCTATGAACAAAATTTAACCAATAGAAAACAATACTTGTACGAGTTAAATAGTCAAAACCATTAAATTAATATTGAAAGTGAATAAAAATTTGAGAAAATCTTATAAAATAGAATAAATAGAAAAACCCTAAAAAATCTTATATATTGGAACAGAGGGAATACAATATAACATTAATATTTTGGAATTTTAGAGGAGAACTGCCATTTCTGAAATTAGTGTTTTGGAAATTGTCATTTTAAGGGAATACAACTATGTAGATCCCTTATGAATTTGAAAATAAGGCAAGACTTGATTTAGTCTACTTAAAAGGTTTTCAAACTGTAAGAGATATCTCTTAAAGTGATTACTAATCAACTAGTATATATAACATTGGAACAGAGAGAATACAATATAACATTAATTTTTTGGAATTTTAGAGGAGAATTGCCATTTATAAAATTAGTGTAATTTCAGAAATTGTCACTTTTCTCTTTCTCTTCCGAGCAATGCCACTTTTCATAATTGTGGCATAGTATGAAAAGACGATACTGCCTTACTTAAAAAAAAGAAGGAGTTGGCATTGATGATGGATAAAACCCATGTTTTAAAATCCCCGCCTAGCTATGATTACACCTCGCAAAATCGGTAGACCCACCCTCTCCGTCTTGATTAATGATTAATCCCCGAATAGCATCAATTATTTGATTATACATGTTTAATTCGATTATACCCACCTAACTGTTACCCGCCTGAAATTTTGTTATAAATTTGTGATTTAATGTGTTTACCATAATTTTAAAGACAATACCATAGTTTTATATTTTATTTGATGTTTTTAGCATAAATAGAATTATATATATATATATTTTTAATAATATATATTTAATAATATATATTTATATTTTATTATTTATTTAATAAAATAACCGTAAAACTAGTCCCCGATTAATTCTTGTTTAATTTCCAATTTTCTCGTTAGGCGTTAGGCGATTAGCGATTTTTATACAGGGGATAAAACTGCTTTGTGGCTGTGAAAGGAGAGCATTAATGAGAGGAATTGGGGGCCTAAAAATAAAATAAAATAAAAGCATTTGTTGAAGTAGTCCTACGTAGGCATTAAATGTATAAAATGATATAATAAAAGATAGATGTTATGAATATATTATAATATATAGATATCCATTATCAGCCCATTAGTGTAACCCTAAATCCTATTATGTATTTTTATATATGAAACATATGGATAGTAAACAAGAGAAAAATTCTCTAAACCTCTTGTTATAACACGTTATCAGCACGAGTCTCTAACTCTAGTCGTGTTGAAAAAAAATATTTTCATATTTTTGTAAATATTTTGTTTCCGACGATCTCATCTTTCCCGTTTTTTTTATCCGATCGAGAGAAATATGCCGAACCTTACCAAAGTCAATGTCTCCGTCTTAGTTTAGATCTTCGATCTCTCTCATTCTAAAGATAAGTAATTCATGTTTTATACAATCTATACTATTAAAAGGGAAGCATTATTTGTTCTGTACAAAAATATGGGTAAAATATGACATGAAATACCCTCGATAATATTACAAAGCATATTAAACGAAATGGGTATTGAAGTAATTTTATTAGTCAAAACACGCGGATCGTATTGTCACCCTGTTTTTGTTAGTTCGGATTGTGTTTTGTGTGTTTAGAGTAAAAATACATATTTCCTATCACCAAACAAGGTATATCATTCAGTGGAAAAACATGTGGCCCATAAATTAGTTATAGAAAACGGTAAAACGAGCAGCCCATAAAATCGATATCCAATATGCGACCATTTAGTGGCCTAATTACATTAAATACAATATTCCAAAAATAGTATTCTTTAAATAACAAATATTAACTACCCATATTGAATTCCTATAATTTCTATGTATAGCAATAATAATGAGAAACATATAATACTTATGTCCCTATAATCACGCGAATTACCAATTTGCATATCTCCAATTTATTACAAAATCAATAAAGGGAATCATTTAAAATTAACGCTTTCCTAAATATTTAAACTTAAATAAAATAACGACACAATGTAAGGAGACTATACCAAAACTTTTAAAATTACCAACAATATCGTTTCAAATGTTACAACCAACAAAAGAAAATTACAGGAAATCTTTGCTACTTACCATATCCCCATATAATCATTTACTCGCAAAATATATGCTAGGTATATTCCAAATACCCAGGTCTTCAGCTATAAATATATGGGTCGTCGAAAACAGTGTAGCTTTAATAATATACTCGATAGAAAAAAAGGCTGTAAAACAATGAAATAACGAGCCTTGGTAACATTAAGCCATTCAAGACATCTTCGAAGATTAAACTGCGGATCGTTCACTCATGGCAACAGTACACGAGTTTCACTGTAGAAACCTTAAAAGTGATCTTAACATATGTCGGGGTGAGCTTATATTCGTAATTATAGATCTTTTTATCTGTGCATTTATATTTGTTTAAAACATAGATGATTACAATTAATCCTAATAATTACAATGTGATCGTAGGAAATTAGAATGTTTTTCACATATACAGCTCTATGTTCTTATATCAAGATTGACTTTCAAATAGTGGTTAAGGTGCTAATTTTGGTAAAGATGGGAAACCACAAAAGCAAACCATGAATATTGTGTTCAAATAAGTTTTCAAAACATATAGGCAATTTATGGACTCGGAGTCCTTACATTACTTAGGTATGCATTTTTTTTAACTATTACAATATGTATAGAACATATGAGTTTACTTTCTATTGCTTTAGTTTATTATCGCTTATCTTATTTATAGGTAGCTACTGGTCAAGGCGTCAGTGATGATTAATGGTGGCTTATGCCTCTTTACATGATACCAATATGTCTAAGATTATGTGTGGCATTTATGATTTGCTAGAGGCAGTCATGTAACATTATACATTCTTTAAATCTTTATTTATTTCGTCAAACGTTATATTATCTTTCATAATGAAATCTGTTTAGATTTTAGTTGGGAACTAAAATTTCCTCAGATTTTTCTAAAACAGGTTGACCACAGATTTAATAATGAAAGTCTCTAGAGTAAGAAATTGAATGCTGAATGTGTAGAGTATTATTTTCAAGATGTATATTTAGGTGTTATTAAATATGAAGAAAATCATATAATCAGGATGACGATGTTGCGATATAGATTTCGGGGCTGTGATCAATGAAAGACCAGATAATATTAAAATTCACTAAACCTGATCTATGATGGCCAGCCTTGCTTTGGGCGTGGATCGAGGCTATCCATCTGACTTTGGATACATTGATTATTTGCAAGAATATAAAACAAGAATTAACACCCGATATAAAATCTAAAACAAGATTTAATGAAAACTAAAAATTGAAATTGCTTACCTTGGACTATAATAACACACATAGTGGATTTGGAAAATTATTGATGAACTTCGATGTCTATTGATGTCTCTGCTGGAATTGATAATGTGGAAGACGAAGGTTAAAGAAATTGTCTCTTCAATACACTTATTTTTCCTTTTCTGTTTTTTGTCGGAGAGTCACAGAAAATGATATTTTTATTTTTATTCTTTCAGTGAGTTTATAGAAAAAAAAATGCCTTTCATTTGTTAAATTTATCGGGCATGGCAAAGGATATGTAACTTTGAAGGTGGAGTTAATAACCAATAGACTCAATCTATAAGATTGATCAGTGTTATTTCTCCATGGATGGCCATTGTAGGCCCTGCTTAACCCTATGTTTTATAATGTTCTACACTAACTTGGAGGAGGATCGAAAATACAACGTGCAGGTAGTTTTCGAGTTGCACCCACACGAACATAGTATAGAATTATAGATTGATAAAAGTCAACTATTTTTAAGTATATATGAAGGAGAACGTTATGATTTTATTGTTAAACACGAACATAAAAATTAATTACTTTGTATAATTCCTTTTATGAACAAAATAATTTAAATTATAAAATAGTATAGATTTTACTATAAAAACTTATGGAAGTACTTCGACACCATATTATCGGCTGGAGATAAAACAGTCTAACAATACATGAAGACTCTTGGTACGTAGTAATGATCGTCATCTAAAATTAACGTAGGCTTATAATATTGTACGGATTTGTCATTACAAATTATAATATATTGTTTACTAATATTAATTAATACAATTACAACTACTATACCACATTCATGACACATTTTCTAATTCCCTTTTATTATCCATAAACGAATTATAAAAAATATTATAGTTTTATTCTTTAAAATTACAGTTTCACTAAACAATAAATTTAGTTTTTAAAAACAATCCCGCACGTATGTGCGGGTCAGAATCTAGTTATATATAATCGGCTCATATTTATACCACTAAGTTTTTATTGCTTTTGAGATATAAAATACTATGTCGTATTATTTGATTCTCTTCGATCTGTGAGACATATGGTATATTGGTTTAGGGCAAGTAGTTACTTATAGGGTGAACCTTTTCATTTAACCCCTTATAAAATAAGGAAATAAAATCTATACTTATTATTATAAAATTAAAAATTTAAACCGATATTTTATAAATTCAAACCGATATATGATTTCAGTCAAATTGTAAAATTTAAACTCTAACCATTTCATTTGTAAACCCGAACCGACATATAATTTTTTTTAAATTATAAAATTTAAACTCTAACCATCTCATTTGTAAACCTAAACCGACATATAATTTCGTTCTAATTGTAAAATCTAAACTCTAACCATTTCATTTGTAAACCCAAACCGACATATAATTCTAATTGTAAAATCTAAACTCTAACCATCTCATTTGTAAACCCAAACCGACATATAATTCTAATTGTAAAATCTAAACTCTAACCATCTCATTTGTAAATCCAAAACGACATATAATTTTGTTCTAATTGTAAAATCTAAACCCTAACAATCGCATTTGTAAACCCAAACCGACATATAATTTCGTTCTAATTGTAAAATCTAAACTCTAACCATCTCATTTGTAAACCCAAACTGATATATAATTTTATTTTAATTGTAAAATCTAAATCATAATTCTCATTTATAAACTCAAACTGATATATAATCTTGTTTAATTGTAAAATCTAAACCAAACAAATATTTTATTTTTCTTAAACAAAGTATACATAATTTGTTTTTTAATTTATTTTATTTTTTAATTAAAGTTTAATTTATTTTTAAATAAAATATTAGATAAAATATTCTGATTGGTTGAGAGTGGAGTGGTGGATACAAAGAAACCGAAGTATTTTTCATTAAATACCATGGACTCATGTATTTAATAGATAGATTGACTTGCTACTTCATTTCAGTTTTGTTCATTGCAAAACATGTGCCATATGAGATCTTATTTTTATGTCTACAACCTATAGAGCAAATCAAAATTATATATGCTTGATCGTATTTTATTGATACTTAGTATTTAATTTACTAAACGCTTCGTCTTTATTGTAGTTTGTAAGATAAAAGAGTTTTCTGGCGATCCTACCAACTATATATGCAACTTGAGATCATCAACAAATTCCATATAGCCAACATCTCTTTTGAATCTCCAAAAGCCAGAGTCTTCTAGCTAAGTTCTATTACCTCACATATTACTTAAATCTGATTGGCTTATTGATTGTTTTATATTCATGGCATAATTATAAAGTTCTTAATTGTGGCGGACGGATCTTTATAATAGATTAACCCATGATTGGTTTGTTAATTCCATTGGTTTAGTACTTTGGTGGTTATACTTCTGAAGCTTAGTTTATCTGATAGCTTATAAATAATGATTATCATCGATATATGCTCTTATTATTTGTTTAATTATGATCCGTTGATGCTTTGTTGTTTTACGGATCATGCTTTGACTATTTCTATAGATTAGATGATCAATTTGGTTTGGTTATTATGAAGATCCTGTTCGGGAGAAAATATAAAAGCTAATATGATATCCTTACATCAGGAAGTCTATTTGCTAAATCTTGCAGCTTCATTAGTATATGTTATTAAGTGAGTTGGTTTCTGTTGGTTCAAGTACGCTTGAGTTTTGATTGATTCTTTATTAGTATCACTTTCGATAATTCGATTGAGCTAAGATAAGAAAGATCTCCCCTTCTACGTAGCCAGTCGAGGTAAGTAACTTTGCGTTTAATACTAGTTCATACTTTATAACTGGTCGAATATTTTGATAGGCATGATTGATTTATTTTAGATTAGTGTGAGATAATTTCCACTATTCACTACAATATTAAGAAGTAATAGAAAAAGTATTGAAAGCTCTTGAAAAGTATATATACTATTGTGTATGGAAACATAATTTGATATTAATGTGTTTTAGTTTTCCAACTAGTCTCAAAGTCAAAAGGGTGTAAGATATATTACATGATCCAATTTGAGAATGTTATTGATTATATAGTGGGATTCAAATCGAGATTGATAGATATGAAGTGTCATCATCTCGAGGGGGATAATTAATGAATCCCACATACAGAGGTGATGGAAAAGATATAAGATTATGTTCACACCCAAAATGAGTTTAATCACTCATATAATAGAGCAAATCTGATGATTTGAAAAGTAATCATGTTAAGACAATAAGCGAATAAAAATACTTTGAAATCATAAGTATTACCCAAGACAATAAAAGTATTTCAGAGATTACATGCATTATCTAGGAGATAAAATGTTTTGTGAAAATCTCACTGTTTGGCATGGCCGGTTTAGCCATTCCGGTTCAGTAGTGATGCGAAAGAATAATTAGAATTTTCTTAAAAGATTCATTAGAGTTCTCCTAATGATTTCTTATATGTGCTGCTTTAAAAGGCAAGCCGATCATTGGACTTTCACCGATCCCATGAATATGGATAGTGTCAATTTTCTTGTATGTTTACAAAGAGGTATTGTGGACTGATCATCCACGATATATGTTTGTTATCAATATGCAATCTTGAGTTTGCGAAAGTATTTGGTTAATTGACAATGGTGGTGAAACCATGTTAAGTAATTGACATAAATGGCTCTACATGTCAATAAATTCCCATCGAGCCAACAGATCATGAGTAATCCCCATTACAATTGGTTTGGGTCAAAAACCAGATATATTCTATCTAAATGTATTATACATGTTGAGTTGCTTCGCCGCAGTAATATAAGATAGGATTTCAAAGTGAAACGACCAACTTTTTTTTTTTTTAAATAATAAATAATAAATATAATATAATAAAAATAAACTACAACTAGTGGTCCCATACCCACTAGCCACCTAACCATAATCACAACCAACAGCGGAATAACAATACCAATAAATAATATCCAATAAATATAATAACCAATGATCCAAACAACATAAACCAGTGAACCAGCAATCCTAAGCAACATTCTAGGACTCAACTCTAGCAACCTAACAAAAGCTAGACAACCAAGCGAACCACTAGAACATCCTCCTCTTCATTGCCTTGATTCCACGGTCACACTTTGCCTTTACCTGCACCACAAACACAATTGAGATGCATGAGTATTTGATAAACACTCAGTGAGGCAATCCTCCCATCTACTGGGCTATACACACAAGCAATAAGATCTCTACATGCCACAAACAACAATCAATAAAACAAACCAGGCAATATACAAAGCATGCAACATCCATCGTAACTGAACAAGGGGTGTCGACCGACACCATATGGTGTCGATCGTCACTGACTATCTGGTGTCGACCGACACCAAACTGGTGTCGACCGACACCCTGCCCGACACTCCCGAAAACCCTAGTTTGTGTCGACCGACACCTCCTCATGGCATCGATCAACACTCGCCAAAGTCCCGAGCCATCCTCGCGTTGGTGTCGACCGACACCCCAACTGGTGTCGACCGACACCGATACCGAGCAGCGATTTCCCTCGATCAGAAACTCCGAATCTCGCCTCCAATCCGCTCCTTGCACTCCCAGAAGCCAAACCCAGCTCAGATAGCAACGAAGAATCATAGAGAACTCAAAGAAACAACCACATAAGCACCAAATCACATAGAATCTAGAAATCTTAGCTTAGATAAGCCATGGTCATGCACTCACCTCTTTGCAGGAAGTTTCTGACCAATAAGAATGAATCCCTCACTCCTAGCAAGCTTCTAGCACCTTCCCAGCCTCCAATCTCTCAAGAACAGCCAAGAAAACTCCCAATCTCACTCACAATCTCCAGAACACTTGTTTTCTCTCTTTTCCTCTTTTTGAAACAAAAACGGCGACCACAACTTCTGGAACACGACCTAGGTCGTTTCCTTCCTTTTAAGACCCCGGTTCAATGGTTTCCTTAAACCGAACCGAACCAAAACGATTAAAAACTCATTCTGATCGAACCGAAAAATAAGTGGTGTCGACCGACACCCCCTTGGTGTCGATCGACACCCATCCCCAAAAACCAATTTTTGGTTTGCGGATGTTACACAAAGAATGTTGGAAATATGTTGGATATGAATCTCTTTTGAAGATTGAATATCTCGAGAATTTGAGGCTCGAGATGCAAAGACTGTTAGTTCAGTGAGTCAGTCTTTCCAACATGAGGGGAGAGAAAATAAACAGCTGGAAAATAAATATATTGGGAGAAATTATCTAGATCCTCATACTTTGAAATGTGAGCTAGAAATTGAAAAAGATAATTTATTTGCAAAGTTTAGCAAATATGCTAGAAGACATTTTCTGACCTTGAGTGACAAAGTCACATATACTAGCTGTGCTCCAATTGAAATTAATATCCTAGAAAGATAAGATCAACTGCTAGTAAGTCTAAAGATCGCATGAAGTGTGATAGACTTATGGTTCCAAATTTAAGCATCCTCGGAAAAGAAAAGGAGCAGAAATTAATATGGCACCGAGGAAATATAAAGTTATGAAAATCTCTAGAAGAGATCTAGAGACTTAGACATGAGTAAGAAAGAGATTCAGGTACCTGAGAATCATAATGAAATGAAATCTCAACAAGTTGAGTCATGTCTAGAATGAAAAGGAACCAAAAAGCAAATCGACATCGTAAATATGTTTGCATGCAGTGTTGCAGTTGATTATGTTATGGATAAAATCGAGGATCAAAACCGCGTGGTTATAGAGGAGTTTTATTGAAAAGTGTACACAAAGAATGATTGGTTAATCATTGAAAGAACTAACTATGAAATAGTTCAAGTCTCTTAAAGAGATAATATTTGGACTTGTAGTCCTTACACTTGAAAGTGTAAAATGAGTGGAACATAAGTGGATCTTTATGAGAAATAAAGTACATGTAGTAGTACAATGATTCTCATAAATACTTGATATTTATTATGAGAATTGCACTCTCATATGGTGGAAGCAACTATGTAGATTCCTTATGAATTTGAAAATAAGGCAAGACTTGATTTAGTCTACTTAAAAGGTTTTCAAACTGTAAGAGATATCCCTTAAAGTGATTATATTGCTAAAAAGCAATATTTTATAGTTCTAGAGAACGTTATAAAAGTGAGAAAACGTATTTATGGCTTTTTGAAACCTTTGGAGAGAAAAGGGTGAGAGTTTATCTCTATGAGAAAATCTTGGGATATAGATCATTGTTGTTGATCTTAAAGATCTCATATTGGGTTGAAAATAGATCAAGAACAAGCTAAGAGAAAATCTTAGGGTTGTGTAAATCCGAGATTGAACAATAATTTTAATTGTGTTCAAGAAGTATTTTCAACAAAGTTTTAGGACGTAAGCATTTGCTGAACCTCATTAAAAGAAAAAAATTGTATGTGTCTCTTACGCACTTACAAGTGGTTCTTATTAAGAGAAAGCTATATAAAAAAGTGCAAAATATGTTGATAATGAAAATGTTATCTTATCTTCAGTAGAGATTTCACATACCAAAGAATATATGGAGAAATTATCAGTGATGAAATATTACTCCTGAAAGATGGAGAAATCAGATTGTATAAGATGAGATATTTCATGAAATTTCTTGAGGTTACAAATTTGACATCTAATAAAAGAGATGTTGTTTCAGGATGCTTACATCATCTTACATACAAAAATGGTCTTGTAGTATCATACTAAGAAGAAAAGTTGAAAGAGAAAGTTTTACAAGGAGAGTATCAATAACTCTTATGTATAAGATGATTGTTTGGAAGATTGTATGTAAAAGAAGATTTGTGCTTGAAGTTCAAACAAATCTTCTATATGAAAGGGGTGCAAATGACTTGAAGTTCAATGACCCAGTAGAATATATGATAATCATATGAGTTTTGTAAACTAAAGCACTGTTTATAATAGTTCCGAATAGATGATGTATATGATCATACTGCATAACCTGAAGATGATGCTTTTAGGGGGAGAAATATGAACATGTGCGTGGTTGTACTCTTTTTCCCTTATCATGGTATTTATCCCATTGGAGTTTTCCATGAAAGGTTTTTAATGAGACAACAAAAGAACACGCGAAATGATAAACGTCTGGAGAGAAATATTATGATTCCAATGGTGAAATACTATCATCTTCAAATTCTTTGACATACACTAATGAGACCATGAGAAACAAAGATAAAGATCAAAGATAGTGACTTGCGAGACAAACGACCTGTAGAAGAATGGTGATGTGCGTGTCCTACAAATTTGTTTAAGTAAAGATTTGGCAAACCATTTATCAAGGCGTTTCCAACCACTACTTTCAAGAAGCTACTCCATCATATTGGATCGGTAATCTCGAAAATTTCAATTGATGTACTCATGAGGGAGAGTAAAAGCACGCTGCACTCTTTTTCCCTTAACCATGGTTTTCCCACTGGGTTTTTAACGAGACAACATCTCATATTCGCATTTGGAATTACATTTTTATAATAGTCATACAAGGGTGAGTGTTATGAATATATTATATTATATGGATGCCCATTATCGGCCCATTAGTATAACCCTAATTCCTATTATGTATCCCTATAGATATGTTGTATCATATGGAACAGATAGATAATAAACAAGAGATCAGTTCCCTAAACCTCTTGTTATAACAATAAACAAATTATTAGAGAGTATGTAGACTATTTACTTGGTCCACTCGTTACCACTTGTTTGTGAGTATATATGGTAGACCATTTATCGTAGTATTTTGGATAATTTGTATGGTCCACTCGTCTGGGACCAAAGTTATTTTAGACAATATGTGCAATATTTTCAATTATTTTTGCTGAGAATATGGGCGATTATGTGGTTGGCGAATAATCATAGTAAGGTGTATTCAGTCTAATTGATAGAACAAAAAAGAATAGACCAAGTTTTACAATCAAGTTGCAAGTTGATAGACAATAACTACAATACTAATGGACAAAAACAACAGGATCTGAGAAACTGCAGGTTCGATAGACAACATATATAAACTACAAGTGCAGGGACAAGAATGTATGTCTGCGTGTAAGTCTTGTCTCTTTTCTCTCTGCAAAACAAGCGAGGGTAAAAACTTCTTTCTCTTTCACGTCGATGGCAGGCGGGAAAATGAATTCCCAAAAGTGGCAGTGCTCTTAACAATTGTTACTGCGCATGGCACAATTGTTAGATTTCTATTTTTGTTTTTTGAAATAAAATGATATACAACATAACTATACATACTAAAGGTTGGGAATAGAATAAACACAAGATTTTGAACAAACAACCGTAACGTGCTAAACTTCAAGAGTACATCTTTACCACTACCATGAGGATGGGAATTCGCCTAACATAAAATCTCCATGACTTCCACAGTCAAGACAATAGTTACTACCATCAGCTAGATCAGAGAAGTAGGTGAACATTCAAATTTTCGTATATTTTATCTCATTGGTTGAAACGAACGGAAGGTTGATGGTATGGTCTGGTCTAAATGCTCGATGGGAGCTGCCTACAAGGAACATAAATGACTAGAGTTCTTTCGTAACTTGAAAAGCGACTTATTGGAATAAATAAGACATTACTACTAATAAAATGGACAATTTGAGCCCTCGCTATTTACCGGGAGATGGATTGCCTATTCGTGTCAATATTGATAATATCACTTCAACACATCCACCAAAACAAATACTAAGTAGGCAACCAGATGCCAATTTCATATCAAATAACTAATTTCGTCAACTAGCTGTGTTCGTAACGGCGCCGATGGAGTTGGTGTGGGCGGTGTCGGTGCCGGGCTGGCCGGTGGTATTGGAGTTCTGGGTGTGGGAGTTTCAGTAGGTGGAGCCCCTGTTAGAGCGGTTTTCAGGAGTTTTACCGGCACAGACTCTGGTGGTGGCGCCTATGGTGGCGGAGGTGCAGCTGCCAGTGGCTGCTGGTGCTGGAGCTTATTCTCAGTACACCAGCATGCTGAGAGAGATGGGCATGATCGGTACGGAGCGGTTCTCAGGTGGTAATGAACCTATTGCTGCGGATGCATGGAGAACGAAAGTGGAACATAACTTCCAGTTTCTCAGATGTTCTCAGGAGTATTGGGTGGACATAGGGATCCATAACCTGGTAGGCGATGCTCACCTGTGGTGGAGGTCGGTGGCCCTCAGGAGGGTGCAGACAGAGATGACTTGGTGACTTCGTGCAGGAGTTCAACCGCAAGTACTTTCCCCATGAGGTATTAGACCGGTTGGACGTGCAGTTCCTCTAGTTATCTCAGGGGAGTCAGACTGTGCTTGAGTTAGACGTGGAGTTCAGTCGACTTTTATTGTATGGGGACCGGGCGATGGAGTCCGAGGAAGCACATGTCAGGAGGTTCATGTGGGCCCTTCGTGATGATTTAATGTTCCACTGCATAGGACATAGCTACGCTACGAGAGTGGAGCTGGTTGAGACTGCAGCGGAGATTGAGGAGGATATCCGGGCACATGCGGTGAGGCTGAGTCCAGCGGTCCAGCCTAGGAAGGCTTAACATCCTGGAGGTTCTGGCAAGGGCGGCAAGCCTGCGCAGGGAACCAAGAGGAAGTGGGAGGCTACGCAGAAGGCGAGTGATGCCAGATGCTACGGGTGTGGTAGCATGAACAACAAGGTGGCTAGCTGTCCCCAGAGGAGTGATACACCGGCCACACTCACAGACCTTCCTGTAATGCATGCGACTCTCCGATGCCCTCTGCTGTCACACTCTGATCCACGGTGTCACTAACTGTCGGACCTCTGCCCCTCCCACGACCACGTCTGTGTCTAAGACCGTGTTTGTGTCCCGCAACAGCACCACCTCTAACCATTTGCTCTACCATGAACAGAAGGCTAAGCAAACAATCTACACAAAACACAACTTACCGTGGAATGATATTGAAGGTTTGAAGAGGATGTTCTATGACTCCATACCACACACAATTGACTAACTCACATAATCAATCAGGCATTCAATCCCAAACATCAACAACAGAAACATTGTAACATTCGCTTTCTAAAATTGGGATATAGGAAAAACTGAAGGATGGAATTTTTAATTGATTTTAGTTTAATTAAATTCTGGTTTAATCTAATTAAACCAAAAACCCTTAATTCTCCTTCTTATTGACGACACTTCCTTCTCTTTTATGCTTTTGTCAAAATTTTCATCAGAGAGAGGGAGAGAAAGAGAGATAAGTCTTGGTTATTTGGTGTAAAGGAGAAAGAGAAGGATATCAAGCATTTTCCTTAGAATTAAGAGACAAACAGAACTGTCAGGGTTTGGGAGAAGAAGGATCCGACTGGTCAAATCGTTTCGAAAGGTACTGATTTTTGGTAGGGTTGTAGCTAAGAGATTTTCGTACACTCTCCTTTTTACAGAAGTGAAGTTGAGTTAATATTCTAGGAGATATCAGAATTTTCGTGGGGCGTTTCTGTAGGATGTTCTAGGATCTACATGTCAATTGGTGGCAACTTGTTCTGTGGGAAGGTTGTTAAAGGGTGGGGACCAGGGTTCGAGGAACGCCTGGTGCACCAATAACCTACTAGAAGCGTAAGGGCTCTGATACCAAACTGAAATGACTTGACCTTATTTTTATACATGATATTAAACTAGTGATCTCATACTTAGTAACAACCTAATCCCCAAACAAATCAACAGTGGACAAAAAACATCAAAAACCAATAAACATCAACTAGAAATTATCCAATAACCAATAAACTAATAATAAATCATAGTGACTAATTCAATAATCATTCCACCATAAACAAAGGAACCAACAATTCTAGACAACATTCTAAAGACCCAACACTAGCACCCTCCTTGGTGTTGATCGACACCAATCCCCAAAACCAACTATTTGGTTCGCGGATTTTATAATTATATCTAGAAAAAATACTTTTTAGGATTTAAAGGTGAGGGAGTATTTTACAAATATAAATTTACTCTCTAATTTTCATGATTTTTTTTTTAATTTCTCTAAAGTTATATTTATTATTATCTATAATAGTATATGTCTTGTATTTAATATCAGCCAATAAAAAACCAAGATGGATCACATATATTAGTGATAATTATTTATGTATTGCATATTTAAACAAATGATACTTTTATACAGTTGAGATTCAAGTTTTAATGTCCTAAATTATATATAAAATAGCTGTTTTGATGTATTTATTCTAGGATTATGGAATCAAAATACATCCAAACTGTCACATTCTTGTCGATTTAAACAAAATTCAGGGTTGGAGAAAAACAAACATTAAGTTGAGAGATACAAAGACAGAATGGTCACACTAATGTTGAAATGATATATACACTAACCTTAGCAAGCTCTCCCATTTCAATACTTCCATATTGATATATATATATATATATATATATATATAAATGATTATTATAAAGTGTAACATCCGTGAATCGGAAATCCCGGTTTTGGGATGTGCA
The DNA here is from genome assembly GCA_024034495.1 of Camelina laxa. NCBI lineage: Eukaryota > Viridiplantae > Streptophyta > Magnoliopsida > Brassicales > Brassicaceae > Camelina > Camelina laxa. The sequence continues at coordinate 7,764,104 of CM043884.1, forward strand.
TCGATCGATGCTGGTGATGCATCAGTCGATGCAAGGTCTCTTTCAAGCGGTTTGACTTAAGTTAAACGCTGCATTTTGGGTTAAGGAAAACCCTTATGTCAAAGTTTTTTTCGTCATTAGGAAGTTTGGCCGTTTTGAGACAAAAGGAAGGTAGAAAACTGTTCTTGAGGTTTTTTGTGAGTTTTTGAGAAATTTGAGGCTGTTCCTGTAGAGATCTGTAGATGAGATCGTTGTAAAAGCTTCCTAGGAGCATTGTTTTGCTTGTTTGAGGTTCAGAAACGTCTTTGGCAAAGGTGAGTGCATGACCATGGCTTATCTTAGCTGAGATTTCTATGATCTGCTTGTTTCTGTGTTGTTTGGCTTATTAGAACGTTATTTGAAGCTCTGTGAAGCTTCCTTGTGGATTGGGATCGAGTTTGATGGTTGTAGGAACGAAGATCCAATGAGAAGCTTCGGGGAAATCGATGCACGGCATGTGCATCGGTCGATGCACTTTGTGCGTCGGTCGATGCACTTTGTGCGTCGGTCGATGCAAGTGCAAGGACGGCGCGGTTTGACCTAGGAGCATTGGTCGGTCGATGCCACATGGAGGCGTGGTTTGACCTAGGAGCATTGGTCTGTGAAATGTCGAGTATGCGTCGGTCGATGCAATCTTGTGTTGGTCGATGCATTACATGTTGGTGTTGGTCGATGCATTGTTGGTGTCGGTCAACGCAGTCCTGGTTTGTTGTTGTTTGTTGTTTGATGGTTAGAGTATCTCATTGCTTGTGTGTAGAGCCCAGTAGATAGGAGGATTGCCTCATTGAGTGTTTATAAAATACTCATGCATCTCAATTTGTGTTTGTAGTGCAGGTGAAGGCAAACTGTGATCGTGGAATCAAGGCGATGAGGAGGAGGATGTCCTAGAAGCTTGGTTGATTGTGATCATGCGTTTAATAGGGTGCTAGAATTGAGTTGATAGAACATTGTAGGAGTTGGAACTTGATTATTGCATTGTTGGTTATTGGTTTATGATATTGTTGGATTATTGATTTAATTGGATTATTGGATTTATTGGTTTAATGGAATTATTTGTTATCCGCAGTTTTTCATTGATGCTAGGGTGTAAGTGGGTATGGGACCACTAGATTATTATTGTTACTATTAAAAAAAAAGCGGGAAGGATTGTTTCATTTTGGTATCAGAGCCCTTACGGTTCTATGTCTAGGGTTCACTGTAACTTTTGCTGTGATGTTTGGGATTTCATGCTAGAGTTGATTAAGTGATTGAGTCAATTGAGTGTGGTATGAGGTCCTAGAACATCGTCTTCGAGCCTTCAATGTGATTCCACGGTGAGTTGTGTTTCCCCTGTAGTTAGAACTATTTTGTTTGCTTAGCCTTCTGTTCTTGATGGTACAGATGGTTAGAGGTGAGGATGCTGATGGGCCCGGTGTCGGTTACGGTGTTGCCCCGGGTGTGGGAGTTGCAGCGGAGGGTGCTCCAGGTAGGGAGGATGTTCTGATGGGCTTGCTAGCTCAGGTTTTGGTGCGGCTTTTAGCAGCAGTGCCGCCAGTGGTTGATGGGCAGGTTCCAGTGGTGTCTCCAGTGGTTGGTGGACAGGTTCCAGCGGTGCAGCTTGTGGCAGGTGTGCAGCCAGGGGCCGAGGCGGTGGATGCTCAATATGTGCAGATGATGGTGCAGCTGTAGCAGGTGGGAGCGGGATCTTTCCCGGGAGGTACAGATCAAGTGTAGCGGATGAGTGGAGAGAGCGGATGAAGTATATTTTCCAGTCGCTTTGGTGTCCCAACACTACCTGTCAGGAGATGCACGTGTATGGTGGAGGCCGGTGAAAGCACGGAGGGTGCAGCGGGAGTTGACCTGGATAGATTTTGTGCGGGAGCTGGGCATAGAGTTCAATCGGCTTGTTGTGTATGCAGGCCAGACTTTGGTGCCAGAGTCGGCTCAGGTGCGGACGTTCTTGTTGGCTCTGCATGATGACCTGAGGACTCGGTGCAGGGTGAGGAGCTATGCTACGAGAGCAGAGCTGGTAGAGGTTGCAGCCGGGATATAGGATGACTTGAGGTCACAGGTTGTGGTGGTCAGTCCTCCGGTGCAGCCAAAAATATATGATTGCGGATAGAATACATAAATAATTAACCGAATTTGTCTGTCCGCATTCTGTTCCTAGCTAGGGCAGCAAGCCTGCGCAAGGGCAGAAGCAGAAGTTTGATGCGATGGAAAGATCGGGGTCCGGTGGTGTAGGATGTTTTGGGTGTGGTAGCATGGGCCACAAGGTGGCTAACTGTCCGTAGAGGGTTGAGCAGCAGGCAGCGACGGAGCAGCGGGCTAATACTCGACTGTGTTACCACTGCAGAGAGATGGGGCATACCAAGCCTCGTTTTCCCAAGTTGCAGCAGATGGTGGTAGCAGCAGTGCAGGCTGGAGGACAGCTAGGAGTGCAGGTGGGTGTGCAGCCGGTGGGATGGATCAAGCCAACGCTGCGGGTGTACTCGACTGTGGAGACTGGTTGCACCAATGCGGGAGCGATCACAGGTATAACTTCTGAGACTCGAGCTTGGTCAATTCAGTAGTTCGGATTCTATGTTTGTTTTGCTTGTGATAAATGTTAGGTTCTCAACACATGAGGTTTTGTAGGGACCTTGTTGGTGGGCGGATTTACGTCCCACGTTTTGTTTGATTTTGGAGCTACAGATAGCTCCAGTACTCCGGAGTGCGCAGAGGATGCTGATATCAGGGGAGATTCCGGGGAGCGAGCGGGAATGGTTAGATTTGCGGGAGGCAAGTTCCTGAGAGTCTTTGGCCTAGTGAGGGATGTGGATATCTAAATCTCAAGGGGGTCGAGGCCGGCGGATTTGATCATCAGTCCGGTGGAGTTGTATGACGTGATTCTGGGGATTGATTGGTTAAATCGTCACAGGGTACATCTGGATTGTTTCAGGGGTAGAGTGGTAATTGAGGATCCAGAAGAAAAGTTGGTTTTCGAGGGGGTGAGACCGACTTCGGGGAGTCTCGTGATCTCGGCTGTGCAGGCCAGGAAGATGATCGAGAAGGGGCATGAGGCCTACTTGGTTATGATTTTGATACCAGAGTCAATGGGGCAGTCTACAGTTGGAGGTATTCGGGTTGTGGAGGAGTTTGACGATGTGTTCCAGTCGTTGCAGGGGTTACCACCATATTGGTCTAATCCCTTCACAATAGAGTTGGAACCGGGGACAATGCCCTTGTTTAAGGCGCCCTACATGATGGCTTCAGCAGAGATGGCAGAGCTGAAGAAGTAGCTGGAGGATCTGTTGAGCAAGGATTTCATCCGTCATAGTTTTTCACCGTGGGGAGCACCGGTGTTGTTTGTTCAGAATAAGGATGGGAGTTTCCGCTTGTGTATCAACTATCGGGGTTTGAACCGGTTTATTGTGAAGAACAAGTACCCTCTTTTGAGGATTGATGAGTTGCTGGATCAGTTGAGGGGTGCTACTTGGTTCTCCAAGATTGACTTGGCGTCGGGTTATCATCATATTCTGATACATGAGGCAGATGTGAAGAAGACTGCCTTCAGGACGAGGTACGGGCACTATGAGTTTGTGGTGATGCCGTTCGGGTTGACGAACGAGTCAACTGCATTTATGAGATTGATGAACAACGAGTTTCAGGAGTTTGTGGACGTGTATGTCATCATTTTCATCGACGATAACCTGGTATATTCTAAGAGTCCCGAGGAGCATGAAGTACATCTGAGAGCAGTTATGGAGAAGCTGCAGGAGCAGAAATTGTTTGTTAAATTGAGTAAGTGTAGTTTCTGGCAGTGTGAGATGGGGTTCTTAGGTCACATTGTTTCTACATAGGGGGTTTCAGTGGACCTTGAGAAGATTCAGGCTGTCAGAGAGTGGCCAAGGCTGCAGAGTGCCACAAAAATCAGGAGTTTTCTGGGGTTTTCGGGTTATTACAGGAGATTTGTATCGGGTTTTGCCAGTATGGCACAGCCGATGAGTAAGCTTACAGGAAAGGATGTTCCATTTGTGTGGTCACCGGAGTCTGAGGCGAGTTTTGCAAGACTCAAGTAGATGCTGACTACCACACCGGTGTTAGCACTGCCTAAGTAGAACGAGCCTTATGTTGTGTATACATATGCTTCTTGATTTGGTTGGGTTGTGTGCTTATGCAGCGGGGGAAGGTTATAGCCTATGCTTCGCGGCAGTTGCGGAAGCACGAGGTTAATTACCCAACCCATGATTTGGAGATGGCAGCAGTAGTTTTTGCTCTAAAGATTTGGAGATCTTATATGTATGGCGGGAATGTACAAGTATTTACATAACATAAGAGCTTGAAGTACATTTTTACTCAGCCTAAGCTAAATTTGAGGTAGAGACGTTGGGTGGAGTTGGTAGCGGATTATGATCTAGACATTGCTTACCGTCTGGGTAAAGCTAACCTGGTTGTAGATGCTTTGAGTCGGAAGCGGGCGGCTTCGACTCAGGAGCATGATATGGAGGCGTTAGTGGGTGAGATTAGTGCATTGAGGCTGTGTGCTATCTCACAGGAGCCTTTGGGTTTGGAGGCAGCTGATCAAGCGGACTTGTGGAGCAGAGTGCGGTTAGCTCAGGAGAGTGATGAGGGGCTGGTGAATGCCTCTAAGCCTGCAGGATCGGAGTACCAGGTCTTTGCTAATGGGACTATCCTTGTGCATGGTCGGGTCTGTGTGCCCAAGGGTGAGGATCTGAGGCAGGAGATACTGAGAGAGGCTCATTCGAGCAAGTTCACTTGCCAGCTAGTGAAGGCTGAGCATCAATTTCCTGGTGGATTATTGCAGAGTTTGCCTATTCCAGACTGGAAGTGGGATATGATCATGATGGACTTCGTGTTGGGATTGCCTGTGTCGAGGATGTTTGATGCGATTTGGGTCATTGTGGACCGTTTGGCTAGGAAGTATGTGATGGAGATAGTTAGATTACATGGTGTGCCTGCTAGTATTGTGTCTGATAGAGATTCCAAGTTCACTTCGGTGTTCAGGAGGGCATTTCAGGCAGGAGATAGGCACGAAGGTGTATATGAGTACAACCTATCATCCTCAGACGGACGGGCAGTCGGAGAGGACGATCCAGACTTTAGAGGATTTACTGAGGATGTGCGTGCTGAATTGGGGTGGTCATTGGGCAGATCATTTGAGGTTGGTGGAGTTTTCTTACAACAACAGCTACCAGTCGAGTATTGGGATGACTCTTTATGAGGCTTTGTATGGGAGGCCATGTCGTACACCATTATGCTGGACTCAGGTGGGGGAGAGGAGTATTTATGGTGCGGATTTTGTTCAGGAGACCTCGGAGAAGATCCGGGTTTTGAGGCTGAACATGAAGGAGGTTCAGGATCGGCATAGGAGCTATGCTGATAAGAGGAGGAAGGATCTTGAGTTTCAGGTGGGAGACAGAGTGTACCTCACGATGGCCATGTTGCGGGGTCCGAACAGGTCATTGTCAGAGACTAAGTTGAGTCCGAGGTACATGGGTCCGTTCAAAGTAGTTGAGCGGGTGGGACCAGTGGCATATAGGCTTGAGTTGCCTGATGTTATGCGTGCGTTGCACAAGGTTTTTCAAGTGTCGATGCTGAGGAAGTGTCTTCACGAGGGTGATCAGCTCTTGGCTAAGATTCCTGAGGATCTTCAGCCTAACATGAGTTTGGAGGCGAGACCGTTGAGGGTGCCAGAGAGGAGAGTCAAGGAACTTTGGAGGAAGAAGGTTCCTTTGATGAGAGATATGTGGGACTGTGATGGTGTAGAGGAGCAGACCTGGGAACCAGAAGCGAGGATGAAGGCAAGGTTCATGAAACATATGTATTTGGTGGTATGGTGATGAAATGGATGGAATGATGAGATATGAATGATGATGAATGGATGGCAGGGTGTTTCAATTCCCCTTATGCAATTGTAGTACAAGAGGTGTCAATCCAATCTGAGAGTCTGTGAACAATCAAGATGTGCAAATGGGTCTAAGTTAAGCCAGATGTAAAGGATGTTTGTCACTAACAATCCTATTATGAAATGCAAGGTGCAAAATGTAAAGCTAGAAGAACTAAATGCTAAATGTAAATGGAACATAATGATTATGACAATTATAAAAGTAGAACAGAAATAGAAACTATATTAATGCAAGTACTGAACAGGACACTAAGTGAATGCAACAAAAATGCAAATAGAATGAAACAGGAAGTAAGACAGGACAACTACAAATCATAAACAAAAGTTCTGGGGATGAACTCGAGCAAGCACTCGATCGAGTGCAGGGTCGAGCTGGACAAACACGAGAGAACAGAGCAACACAAGAAAAACAGAGCAATATGAAAGCAAATCAAACAACAAGCAAGCAGCAGGATTAAGACTATGAAATCAATAAACAAAGAAGGCCTTGAGGAGGGATTCATGGGTTGGACTAATGATTGAGGTCATCTAACTTGGTCAACAAATCTCAAACAACTTGAGCTAATCTCTAGACAATATTTCTCCAAGACAAGTTTAATCCACTCTCATGGCAAGAAACAATCAAACTCATGCATCTCTAGACTTGTTCTCACATAGTAAATAATCTACACAAGCAGGCATTAAGCAATATGTCAAATACCAAACAAGACCTCTAATCTCTTAGCAAGCCTAATGGTAAACTCTAGATCTAGCCTTATCTATGCCCCTTAAACATTGGTATGATGCTAAGATGCTTGAGATCAGATCCTACCCTCTCAGATATAGGATCAGCATTAAGAACATCTAGACTAGAAGAGATCTACAACAATCAAGCTTGACCAAATCAAACAAACCTCAAACATAATCCAGCCTAACCCATCCTCAAGATCCTAAGCAACTACTCACAAGAACACATGATGAACATCAAAGTCATAAACCCAGAAAATGCTGAAACTTGCATCAAATGAAAGATAAAACAAAGATCTACAATAATGGAGAAAGAATCAAACAAAAATTCTTAATATCTTGAAAAATATGAAACCAACAAAATACAAGAATCTTATGTTTATCCCTTCAAAAGAAGGTACAAGATCTAATAAAATAAAAGTGCAAAAGGAATAATTCCTTAAAAGGTAAAAACTAGGTTTGAGAATATCTAAAAAGTTGGACTCTTGGTGGCTGAAGGGTACAAGGTCCTTTTATAGGAAAAGTAGTGGAAGCCCTAAAAATGCTAAAAGACAAAATAGCTAGGCGGCTTGGCCAACTCGACCTGGTGCTCGGTCGAGTGACCGGTCGAGTTGGCTTTCCTTCTGCTCCTTCCACTCGGTCGAGTCCCTCTCTGCACACGGTCGAGTGTCTGGTCGAGTGGGCAGTCGAGTGGGACTTCGGACCTTGGTTCTTCAGCTCTAACTCTCTTGTTTCCTTCTCTTCTCAGCTCCATTCTTCTTCAGCAATCCTTCCATGCTCCTTAGGCTCCAAAATCACATGTTTATGCAAGAAAACATGCAAATGCCATGCAACTACACTCTAATGCATAAACATTCCTAAAACCATGCAAAAGGGGCCAAACTAGATGGTAAATGATGCAAAAGAAGTGAAAATACTAAGGGAAAACAAGGTAAATTATATGAACATCAGTTCAAGAAGTGGTTAGAGAAGGAGGCCACGACTTGAGCTTGTCTAGCCGGGTCCCAGTTGTAATCTGTGGCTGGAGCAGGAATGGAGTATTCCAGCCCATATCTCTTGATACTTGGTCACTTAGGGGTGGTTGGTTGTGCGACTAAGTACCAAGATGAGGTGGTGTTCGGGATATGAATTTCCGTGAAGGTGCAATGCTAAAAGAGGAAAGTTTCCAAAAATAAAAGTTTCCAAAAATAGAAGTTTCCAGAAATGGAAAGTGTTGAGGTAGATCTAGTTGGGAGATACTCGATGGCATCAGACTTGTTTGCTCAAGGCCATGTGGGCCCAACTCATGTGATACCGATAGCTCGATGGATTTTGTGGCTGGAGGACGTGCGAGCCGTGTTGACGGTGGCACAGAGGTCCTTGGCGGATGGACGGTGCTGCGGGATTCGAGGACGAATCCTTGTTGGTGGGGAAGAATTGTAACATCCGCAAACCGGAAATCCCATTTTGGGATGTACATCGATTGATGCTGGTGATGCATCGGTCGATGCAAAGTCTCTTTCGAGCGGTTTCACTTAAGTTAAACTCTTCGTTTTGGGTTAAGGAAAACCCTTAAGTCAAAGTTTTGTCGTCATTAGGGATTATGGCCGTTTTGAGACAAAAGGAAGGGAGAAAACTGTTCTTGAGGTTTTTGGTGAGTTTTTGAGAGATTTGAGGCTGTTCCTGTAGAGATCTGTAGCTGGGATCGTTGTAGGAGCCTCCTAGGAGCGTTGTTTTGCTTGTTTAAGGTTCAGAAACGTCTTTGGCAAAGGTGAGTGCATGACCATGGCTTATTTAAGCTGAGATTTCTCTGATCTACTTGTTTCTATGTTGTTTGTCTTGTTAGAACGTTATTTGAGGCTTTGTGAAGCTTTCTTGTGGTTTGGGATCGAATTTGATGGTTGTAGTAACGAAGATCCGGCGAGAAGCTTCGGGGAGATCGATGCTCGGCATTTGCATCGGTCGATGCACTTTGTGCGTCGGTCGATGCAAGTGCAAGGACGGCGCGGTTTGACCTAGGAGCATTGGTCGATGCCACGTGGAGACGTCGGTCGATGCAACTAGGGTTTTCCGTGAAATGTCGAGCATGCGTCGGTCGATGCAATCTTGCGTCGGTCGATCATCCACTGTTGGTGTCTGTCGATGCATTGTTGGTGTCGGTCGATGTAGTCCTGGTTTGTTGTTGTTTGTTGTTTGATGGTTTGAGTATCTCATTGTTTGTGTGTATAGCCCAGTAGATGGGAGAATTGCCTCACTAAGTGTTTATAAAATACTCATGCATCTCATTTTGTGTTTGGGGTGCAGGTAAAGGCAAAGTGTGATCGTGGAATCAAGGCGATGAGGAGGAGGATGTTCTAGAAGCTTGATTGATTGTGATCTAGCGATTGTTAGAGTGCAAGAATTGAGTTGATAGAACATTGTAGGATGTTGGAATTTGATTATTGCATTGTTGGTTATTGGTTTATGATATTGTTGGATTATTGATTTAATTGGATTATTGGATTTATTGGTTTTAATGGAATTATTTGTTATCCGCTGTTGTTGATTGATGCTAGGGTGTTAGTGGGTATGGGGACCACCAGATTATTATTATTACTATTAAAAAAATGAGAAGGGTTGTTTCATAAAGACTTGCTAATATCAGTGTATATACCATGATTATTAATATTATTATTATACACTGGCCATAGCAAGTATTTAAATTTTGAAAAATTTTGAATGTTAATTTTGTTTTACTTCCTTCGTTTTGTAAAGCTAATCTAGGAGGTAAAAGTAATACTTTGATTAAAAATGAAGAGTCTTAAACTTAAGTCTGTTTTTTTTTTGGTGAGATATAGGAATTATATAAATGAAAATGGTTGTAATTATTAAAATGAATGAAAACTTGTTAGTACTGTTTAAATTAATGTTTGGAAATTTGGTCATTGTTGGAGAGTGGCTTAGAGTTTATGTCACATGTGACTGTATTTTTTTACGTCATAACTGACAAATATTTCATTACAATAAATTATACAACTATGTAATTAACTTAGTTAACTACAAACTTTTTGACTAATTCTTATTTTGGAAATAAAGTATATGAGTCAAGATTTTATCATGAATAAATAGATAAATTATATATATATATATATATATATATTTCTAAATATTTATTATTTTCTACAAATAAATATACAATATAAATGTAGAATAGTATTTCTACTTATATTTTATTTTTTAAAACTAATAATTTCAAATATTGATAAATATGATAGAACTTTGACTAATAGAGTTTATTCCAAAAAAAAGACAATAAGTAGTCAAGAAAATAGTGAATTACATATTTTATTTTACTAAGTTCTTATAATTAAATTTTTTTTCAGTTATGACATAAACTCTCAGTCAAATATGACATAAACTCTATGTCAGTTTACATTAATGATTAAATTTTAAAATATTAATTTAATAAAGTTTTGAATAATTTTTGTAAATTTAATATTTACTACCATCTTTTATTTATATAATGTCAGTCTTCCACTCAGAAAAAAAACATATTCATTAGCTAACTAAGAGAAAAAAAAGAAAAAGAAAATTAAGTTTACACTTTGTCCTCTTTTAGTGATTAAACCCTTTGTTTTTATTTTTGTCTCCAATATGACTTCGAGAAAAACCAAAGGAAACCAAAAAATTAACATAACAAGGATAGAAAATTTTGCAGACCGCATGGTTACATTCTATAGACGCAAACAAAAGATCTACACTAAGCTTAGTGAGCTGTCTCTTCTCTGTGGTGTTGATGTTGGGTTTCTTGTGTACTCCAATAGTGGAATCCCATACACATTTGGCAGCCCATCCTTTGAAGTCGTTGCAAAGCGGTTTCACAACGGTGAGGTCTCTTCGTCAACCTCACTGCCGCAACAATTGAACATAGATGTTCAGCATAAAGAGAAGATGGAAGAACTCTGAAAAGTCTACAATAGTCTTTTAGAGAAGGCTGATGCGGAGAAACAGAAAGTGATGGCCATGGCAAAGGCTGAGGCGGAGGCACTGCCAGTGGTGAAGGACGCGTGGTGGAGAGTCGATCCAACGATGGTTAAGGATAAGGAAGTCTTAAAGCAGTTGCTGAAGAAGTATGAAGATTTCTATGAAAAACTATGTGACGAGGTTGTTACAAGGAACCAAATAGAAAATGCATTATAGAATTTATTTAGTGGATCATCTGTTTCATTCAAGATCTCGGTCCTAACTGTTACTCATTCTATTTCAAAATTGTTGTCATTTTATGCTTAGTTTTTTGTTTCAACTTAGTTTTCGTTTTCAGTTTTACATTGTTATTTTTAATCGAGAATTATTTCATTTGCCTCTTATTAAATGACTAAAATATTAAATAGTTTGAAGTTCTAATAGTCATATAAGACAAGACATACTTATCCATTTTTAAAACTTGTGAGAAATAATCTAAATTGATAACTAATTTGAAGATATCTTAATGCTTTATAAAACTTCTTGTTCCTAAAAAAATTATTTATGTGGAAGAGTTCATTGAGTGATAGTGTCTTTCAGATTTGTTGATGTGTTTCGTCAAGTATTCTATCATAAAGCGAAACAAAACCACAAAAATCAATGCCAATAATACAAAGAACTGATAAATTTCATGTTCATACTTTGGTTCTGGTAGAATGGTTTTGATCAATTCTTTGCATTCTTGGCATTGATTTTTGTGGTTTTGTTTAGCTTTATGATAGAATACTTGACGAAACACATCAACAAATCTGAAAGACAATACCACTCAATGAACTCTTCCACATAAGTAATTTTGTAGGAACAAGAGGTTTTTTAAAGCATTAAGATATCTTCAAATTAGTTATCATTTTGGATTATTTCTCAAAAGTTTAAAATATGGATAAATGTTATGTTTTTTCTTATTTGACTATTATAATTTCAAACTATTTAATATTTTATTCATTTATCAAGGAGCAAATGAAATAGTTCTCGATTAAAAATAATAATGTAAAATGGAAAACAAAAACAACAACTAAGTTGAAATAAAAACTAAGCATAGAATGAAAAAAAATTTAAAATGGAAAGAGTAAAATTTAGGGTCGGGATTTTGAATAAAAAAGATAATTCACTAAATAAAATCTACGATGCATTTTCTATTTGGTTTCTTGCAACAACTTCGTCACATAGTTTTTCATAGAGATCTTCATACTTCTCTAGCAACTGATTTAGGACTTCCTTATCCTTAACCGTCGTTGGATTGACTCTCCACCACGCGTCCTTCTCTACTGGCAGTGCCTCCGCCTCAGCCTTTGCCATGGACATCCATTTCTGTTTCTCCACATCAGCCTTCTCTAAAAGACTGTTGTAGAGTTTGCAGAGTTTCTCCATCTTATCTATATGCTGAACATCTATGTTCGATTGTTGTAGCAGTGAGGTTGACGAAGAGCCCTCACCGTTGAGAAACCGCTTTGCAACGATTTTAAAGGATGGGCTGCCGAATGTGTATGGGATTCCACTGTTGGAATACACAAGAAACCCAACATCAGCACCACAGAGAAGGGACAGCTCACTGAGCTTAGTGTAGATATTTTGTTTGCGTCTATAGAATGTAACCATGCGGTCTACATAATTTTCTATCCTTTTTATGTTAATTTTTTGGTTTCCTTTGGTTTTTCTCGAACTCATGTTGGAGACAAAAATATAAACAAAGAGTTTAATCACTAAAACAGGAAGAACTTTAATATGTTTGTTAGCTAAGGAATATGTTTTTTTTTTCTTAGTGGAAGACTGACATTATATAAATAAAAGATGGTAATAAATATTAAATGCATAAAAATTAGTCAAAATTTTATCAAATTAATATGTGGAAATTAGACCGTTATTGTAAACTGACATAGAGTTTATGTCATATTTTACTTAGAATTTATGTCATAATTGAAAAATATTTTATTACAAAAACTTAGTCAAATATGTAATCCACTATTTTTTGACTACTTATTGTCCTGTTTTTGGAATAAACTCTATTAGTCAAAGTTCTATCATTATTAACAATATTTGACATAATTAGTTTTAAAAAATATAATATCAGTAGAAACACTATTCTACATTTATATTATATAATTATTTTGTACAAAAGAATAAATATTTAGATATATATATATATATATATATATGTAAAAATAATTTATCTATTTATTCAAGATAAAATCTTCGTTATGACATAAAAAAACTTCAGTCACATGTGACAAACTCTAAGCCACTTACTAACAATGGTCAAATTTCCAAACATTAATTTTAAAAGTACTAACAAATTTTCATTGATTTTAATAATTACTACCATTTTCATTTATATAATTCCTATATCTCACAAAAAAAAAAAAAAAACAGACTTAAGTTTAAGACTCTTCATTTTTTGAATCAAAGTATTATTTTTACCTCCAAATTAGTTTTACAAAATGACAGAAGTAAAATAAAATTAACATTAAAATTTTTTAAAAATATAAAGACTTGTTAAGGTCTGCGTTGATACCATTATATATATATATATATATATATATCATTATTGAAATATTGATATGGGAGAGCTTGCTAAGGTTAGTGTATATATCATTTCAACATTAATGTGACCATTCTGTTTTTGTATTTCTCAACTTAATTAATGTTCATGTTTGTTTTTCTCCAACTTATCTTGGAGCTAAAAATACAATTTTGACTTAAATAATTTAATTTAAGTCATAATTTTGTTTAAATCGACAAGAATGTGACAGTTTGGAATATGCCTCGACATAAAAACCGTGAATACCCAACCCTAAACCCGACCTGAAAAATCGGATTCAGGTTGGGTACGAATTTACCTATAAAATCCTATGGAGTTCTATTTTCCAAACCCCGTGGATTCGGGTTAGGGTCGAATAATACCTGATACCCATTCGGGTACCCATCAAACCAGAATATATAAATACATCTAAAAATATTTCTAATATTTAGGATAAATATAATTCAATTACCCAAAATTATTTATAATTTTGAATATTTGAATTAATTTTATACCTAAATAATAAAAATCAAAATATCTAAAACTATTTGTTAAATAAGTCAAAATTTAGCTAAATTTATTTAAATTTAATTAATTTTGAAGATTTTTTTTTGGATACCCGAAAGTTCATGTACTAATTGGGTTCTGAAATTTGTAACCCAAACCGTTTTGAATCCGATAGTACCTGAACCGAACCGAACCCATATATCAAAAAATACCCAATAGGTTCTTTTTTTCAGAACCCGTTAACCCGAACCCGATCTGGTATTATGCATACCTGAACGGGTTACCCGAATGTTCAGGCCTAGTTTGAATGTATTTTGATTCTGTAATCCTAGAATAAATACGTCAAAAAAGCTATTTTATATATAATTTAGGACATTAAAACTTAAATCTCAACCGTATAAAAGTATTATTTGTTAAAATATGCAATACATATATAAATATCACTAATATATATATTCCCTCTGTTTCATAATATAAGATCTTTAGAGAAATATTTTGTTTCACAATATAGGATGTTTCCAACTTTTTATGCCACTTTTAGATTAATTTTATATTTTATATTATACAGTATTGTTTATGATTGGTTAAAATTTTTTAAAATTAATTATTTTTTAATATGCGTGTTTTAACTAAAACATCTTATATTTTTATACGGAGGGAGTATGATATATCTTGGTTTTTTATAGGCCCATATGAAATACAAGACATACACTATTATAGATAATAATAAATATAACTGTAGAGAAATAAACAAAAATCATGAAAATTAGAGAGTAAATGTAATATTTGTAAAATACTCCCTCACCTTTAAATCTTAAATAGTATTTGTTAGATATAATACAAGCTACATAGGCTTAGTATCAAACTGTAACTTTGAAAAACTTATAAACTTGAAAGCAAAAGTAAGAAAAATATATATATATCAAATCTAAACATGTTAGAGTGAATGTTCAAATCCACACAGAATCAGAAAAAAAAAAAAACCAAAAAAAAAACACGATACTTTATAATGCTCTACATTGACGCTGTGCTTGATCTCAAAGTCATCTTTCAAATGACAAATCATAGTTTAGATATTCTCATAAATATTATTGTGTGTTTTAAAATATTTTATATATGTTATACATTCATATATATATATATATATATATACTGTTATTATATTTGAAAATAAATATTTTATAAATTATAATTAAAAAGGAAAATAACAATTGAATAAAATTGTGATTTAAAAAAAAATTATATATATATCGTCAACTAGAATAGCATAAAAATACTATAATGTAAGCAAGAATAGAATAATACAGATGAATTACCTGTAACTCATTTATTGAAAAAGATTCATGGGCATACGTCTTGTGGACTTGAAATGTGAATCTTTCGATAATGACTAGTTTCTTACAACATAAATCACACAATTTATAGAGAATGGAGTTAAATTTAAAATGCTAAGTGGTAGTAACATATCTAAAAGTATATTTTCTCTTTTCTGTGAATTTGACAAAACATTTTAAAATGTTTATATAAGATTTTGTAATTGTCATGTTATTGATATTCAATAAATTTGTTTCGATAAAAGGTGTATACTATCGTTGAACATTGACTAGCAAATAGACTATATTTGATTGTTTGACTAGCCATTAAATGATACGAAGAATAACGACTATTACATGCTTTCTCCGTTTCAAAATAGTTGTCATTTTATAATTAATTTTTTGTTTTATTTTAGTTGTTGTTCTCATTTTCCAATGTCATTTATAGTAGAAAATTATTTTATGTATCTCTTATTAAACAATAAAAATATTACATACTTTGGAATTCCAATAGTCCAACAAAGGTACAATCGATTTTTCTAGTTTGTGTGGAACAATTTAAAATAACAACTAATTTGAATCAGTGAAAATATTATCTTAAATGTCAACATATATAAACTTATTATGCACAATAATATCATCATTCGTTACTGGATTTAGTTTTGATAATTTTGATATGTTTTTGTGTGCACCCCGCTCTAACAAGTTCATAATCTATATATATATAAAGTTAACTTTTACTCACTCCTGGTGCTGCCATATCAGCCTTTACTCACTCTTGGTGCTGCCACATCAGCCACTAACTAAGTTTAATAAACCCAATTTTTTGATATAACCCACTAAACAATTCATATTCTTTGGTTTCATATTTCTTTAAAAGCCCAGTTTCATATTTCTTTAAAAGCTCAATCCATTAGTAATACATGTTTTATATGCTGTAGAAATAAAACTCTTCTCCAGTAAGCTCCAATCCATCATCCGCCGGTGTACGACCTGAAGCGTCCATTCCCTTCTTAATTCTTTCATCTCGGAACACCTAAAGGATATCTTTCAAATTGATTTTTTTTGCTTAAGAAAAAACAGTAAGATTCACCAATGTTATCATCCTCTAAAAATTTCCAAAATTCAAAACAAAAGTATTTGTTTTTCTCCTTGATAAACATTACCTACGCCTTCAAAATAATTTAAACAAGAGAACGAGAGAACATAACTGAAAGTATAGCAAGAATACAAACAATTGGGGAAAAAAATGTTCACCATGACAACAAAAATAGAACATACAAGATCAAGATATATTAAAGAAACTTTCCACAAACAATTTCAAAAACAGGCCTAAAAGTATTACGACCACAAGGAGATAGACATATGCAAAGAGATATTTAGCTTCAGGGACACCTAGATCATAAAAAATGTCGGCTTCGAAAAACATGACTATTAAAAATCAAAAGAAAAAACAACTCAAACGAAAAAAAAAAGACAAGCACTTACAGAGGATCAAGGAAACACAACTAAACAAAAGAAAATGTAAGAGATACATACACCGTTAGTTGAGGGAAAAGATGCTAAAATTCGAATTCCAGATTTTGTACACATTAGACTTAAATTGATGACTTACTAAACCGGCCACAAAAATATACACCCCAAAATATTTTTTTTTTAAAAGCATCATATAAACAAAAATTAAATTTTACAACACACAATTCACATCCAATCGAAAACCACACTCTGGGGCCAACCGAAACAAAACTTAAAACTAAGATCTCAAAAAAAAAAGGGTAAATTAAATAGGAAATGAAAGGAAGAAAACAATTTAAAAAAAAAAAACAGATTTGCACACCAATTAACACTTAACTGGAACGAAAACATTAGGGGAGAACCAATTACCCCCTACAGATGCAAAGCAAATAGAAAAACACCCAAATACACCCAAAAAAAAAACGTGTGCATCGATGAAAGGGATGAATGAAGAAGGATAACAAGCATCAAAGAAATAGTTTCAAAACACTTACTGTCCTGTAGATCGCAAAAATGACTTCTCTGCTATCCGTTCACGAGACATCACATTTTCAAAGGGAACAAAGCAATTCCAACCTCATTGACATACCACTAAAGATCCAATGGACCAACACAATTTTAAGGCTTACACAAAATAAGGCCCAACGGCAGAAACACAAAAAAAAAATAAAAACAATGAAAACAAAATTGTAAGTAATTGAGATTTTTAAATATTTTTAATCAAAAGCCACTAACTAATCACTACAAACACAAAAGTATTGACAAAAAACTATTCGCACAGGTTACTAATTAAATAATAAAATAATTAAAAAATTACCTACAACCACATATAATAATACCAAATAACAATCCAACGACAAAATGATAAATAATTTTAATTAAAGTAACGACTAAAGCGGGACAACAACTATTACTATACTAATTCTATATTTTTTAAAACGAAAAAGAGATCATGATGATTTAAATTTATTAAAAATCGGAAAATTGACTACATTATACTAGCTGAAAAAACATACAAAAAAAAATATATATCAACAAAAGAGCAATGAAAAACATACGAACAACATAACAAGACGAAAAGAGGAAAAATACATAACCAAAAAACAAATTAACAAAACCACCGAAAAAACACCCTTATCTAACTTCCGCGCGTAGCGCGGGTCAAATGCTAGTATTGAATAATTAAGGGGAATGTTTTAAAATATTAATTATACACGAGTGATGATTATCTATTACATTGAAATTATGTCTCCTAAGTAGATACTTATGTTTTAAGTAGTAGTGAACTCTTTTTCACTAAGTTTTCATACATATATATTTTTGTATAGAAGTTTTCAACTTAAATTGAAAGAGAGGAAACAAATTTACATGCCAGCACATGCCATATAGTTTGTTTGGATCAAACCCATAATTAAAAGCCAAAAAGACTAAACACTAAAAACCAATTTTTAGGAAACTAATACGAAACAGAAGAATGGCGAAGTAATGAAAGTAAACAATTTCACATATGCTGATGAATAGATGTATGAGAATAAAAAGGTATAAAGTTATTGAAAGCCATTGAAAGCCACAATCAAGCCTCCATCCTTAGGCATAAAGTTATCTTCCTTCATTTTTTCATAGACGCCTGAACATGTGTTCTAGTTTCAGTGTAATTAATTCCAACTCTCCCTCTCAAATGCTTTAGTTGTGGCTTTCGACTGCTCCATCTTTAAGGCTGCAGTTGTCTATATATATCCTTCTCGAGTACGAAGTCATAGCTACAGCCTTAAAGCTAACACATCTTGATGTTTTGTGGATAGATAATGAAAATTAACGAGCACAAACAACAAAATGTTCAAAATAGTTAACACTTCTGACTTCTCAATGCCCAATAACTTCATCAAAGTCATCTCTACATATTAATCAAATATGGACATCTCAAAACTCTAGTCGTCCTTGGTCTCAACACTGTAGAAAATGTGAGAGGCATAAATTTTTTAACAACATTCACAAGTCATTTCTACCAAACAGTAGAATCATGAATGTTGAAAAAAGTTTAATTTGAATCATCTAAACTTTGAAGAAACATTAAAAATGCAAGTCCCAGTGTCTTAACTAAAAGGATTAAAAGTAAGAACTTCAAATATAAAGAACAACTTTTCTTTATTAATGTGTTTACAAAATATCCTCTCAAAACTAAACACTTCTCAAACTCTCTCTCTTAATCTCATATCAATGTCACAACTCAACAATTGATATATATAGAGGCTTTCTTATTCCTATTCCTAATAGGATTATAGAATTAGATAACTCCTAAATCTATTTAAGTCTATCTTAATATTCTCTCTTATTCTTATCTTTCCTTTGTAAGAATAACTTGGGCCTTAAGGTTCAAAGCTTATCCAACAATCTCCCCCTTAAGCTTTGAATCTCCTTTTGCAACATCATGAACTCCTAGCAAGCCTCTCATTTCCATAAATTGAATCCTTGCCAATGCCTTTGTCAATATGTCTGCTTTCTGATCAGCTCCAGGAATGTGATCAACATAGATAAGCTCCCTTTCAACACACTCACGAATAAAATGAAACCTTTTGTGAATGTGTTTGCTCCTGCCGTGAAATACAGGGTTCCTCGCGAGAGCAATAGCCGCTTTGTTGTCAACGTACAACATGACCTGCTTTCTTCTCCATCCTGTAACCTCACTCAAGAGATCCTGAAGCCAAATCGCCTGCTTCGCTCCTTCTGTCGCAGCCATAAACTCGGCCTCGCATGATGACATTGCGACCGTGTCCTGTTTCGGCGAACACCAAGTAACAGGCGAGTCTCGAAAGAAGAATACGTGACTTGTCGTACTTCTTCCATCATCTTGGTCAACATTGTGACTACTGTCACTAAATCCAACAAGCTCTTTTGATCCTCCTCGTTTGTACTTAAGTCCATATGAAACCGTTCCTCTTAAATATCGAAAAATCTGCTTCATGACTTCACCATGTGATTTGCGTGGACTCTGCATATACCCGCTAATAATACCAACAGCAAACGCCAAGTCAGGACGTGTGTGTAGCAGGTATCTTAAGCAACCAACCTTTCTTCTATACTGAGTAGGTTCAACCTCCACTTCATCATGAGCCTTAGAAACCTGCAGTCCAAACTCCATTGGAATCAGAGTCGGATTACAACTCTCTAATCCAGCTTCTTTCAAAATCCTACGAGCATATCCTTTTTGTTTAATAGTAATCCCATCGTCTCCTTGGATGTACTTCCATCCCAAGATAGTAGGTTAATTTACCGAGGTCAGTCATCTCAAACTTTGTGGACATACCAATCTTGAACTCTTTTATGCTTCTTTGACTGTTTCCTGTAACTACTAGATCATCTACATATACTGCAACCAAAAGCAAGTCCTCTCCTTTTATTATCTGATAAACTGAAGTTTCTTTGACACATCACTTGAAACCCAATTCCTTCAAGATTTGATCCAGCTTCGTGTTCCAAGCTCGTGGAGCTTGTCTCAGTCCGTACAAGGCCTTCGACAACTTGTAAACTTTGTGTTCTTCACCCTTAACCACAAAACCTTCCGGTTGATCGACATACACATCTTCTTTTAGCTCACCATGTAAGAACGCCGTCGTAACATCCAAGTGATGGATTTCCCATCCGTCTGAAGCAGCTAACGCGATTAACAGTCGTATAGTCTCTATACGAGCCACTGGAGCAAAGGCTTCTCCAAAGTCTATCCCACTTTCTTGTACATAGCCTTTAGCAACCAACCTCGCTTTATGTTTGCTAATAGAGCCATCTGCATTTCTCTTGATCTTAAATACCCATTTAAGACCAATTACCTTCACATCTCTCGGTTTCTCAACAAGATTCCAGGTCTTTTTTTTTTGTTGATAGAGTCTATCTCCTCCTTACACGCAACTCTCCAAACTAGCTTGTCTTTTGCATCTCTGTAAAACAGCGGTTCATCATTGATCAAGAACAGAAGTGTTTCGCTTTCTATCGTTGCCAATAAGACATAGTCTTCAAAGCGTTTTGGTTTCTGGGTTTGGCGAGTAGTTCTACATAGAGGTTGCTGTTGTTGTGTATCTTGAGTGACAATCTCATTGTCATCTCTGTTTTCCTGAGATGTAACACTCTCTTTTTCATCTTCTTCTTGATCCTCAATGTCATTATTTGTCACAACCGGTCCTTCTCCAGCATCCTAAACATCTCCCCACCTCATGTGAAACATCCCTGGTTCACTAACAGCTTGTGCAGTCGATGAATTCCAGCTCCACTTACTCTTCTCGTTGAACACCACATCTCGACTTACAGTTATTCTCCTTGTTGATGGATTAAACAGCCTATAGGCTTTTGATCCAGGTTCTATCCCCAGATGAACCAACGATATCGAACGATCATCAAGTTTCTTGAGTAAAGCACCATCAAGTTTCGCATAAGCCATACATCCGAAGACTCGTAGGTGATTAATGTTCGGTTTCCTTCCTCGCAGACATTCGTATGGTGTAATGTTGTTAAGGGACTTTGTAGGTACCATGTTGATCAAATAGGTTGCATGTCAAACACCTTCTCCCCAAAGATAATTAGGTACATCCATTGCTTTGAGTAGGCTCCTAGTCATCTCCATTAGTGTTCTATTCTTTCTCTCTACAACACCATTTTGTTGTGGTGTGTAAGGGGCTATTAAATGTCTTGTAATCCCAGCTGATTCACAAAACTCATTGAACTCTCTAGATGTAAACTCTCCCCCTCTATCTGTTCTGAGAGTTTTGATAGTTTCACCAATGTCTTTTTCTACAACACTCCTAAACCCTTTGAAGTTTCCGAAAGTCTCACTCTTCTCTTTTAGCAAGATAGACCACATATACCTTGAAAAATCATCGATAATAACAAATATATACCTGTTATTAGCGGGTGTTGCAGGAGTAATCGGACCACATAGGTCCGCATGTAGTAGTTCCAATGGTTTAGAGGCTCGAAATAAGGCAGTTTTCGGGAACACAAGTCGAGTCTGTTTCCCAACCAGACACGATTCACATAACAACCTTTCATCCCTTACATTGGTCAGTCTGTGAACCATGTTATGCTGAAACATAGCTTTGATTGTCTTGAAGCTGATGTGTCCGAGTCTGGCATGCCACTTCCATGTGTTGTCTTCAAGCCGTGATAGAAGTGATGTCGGTCTTCCCACCTTGAGACTGATTTTATAAAGTCGATTCACAGATCTCATTACCTTTACCAGAAGCCTCTCGCTTGGATCATGAACTGTTAGATAATCACGTCTCATTCAAACATCACATCCTACCTCTGTTGCTTGTCCTAAGCTCAGTATGTTGCTCTTAAGGTCAGGGATGTAATAAATATCAGAAACAAGAATTTGTTCTCCATTCTTGCTTTCAAACAAGATTGAGCCTTTGCCTTCAATCTTCACACATGATCCATCACCAAACATAACTTTTCCTTTTATGTTCCTATTAAGCTCAGAGAAGTAAGTCTCTTGCCCTGTCATATGATTACTTGCCCCATTGTCAAGATACCACATGCCTTCCTCTCTGCTGTAGTTCTTTGGTATAAGTTTGTTTTCTGTCAAGAAAACAACTTCATGCATATACAGAGCCTGATCAGCCTTCTCTGTATCCTCTGTTTCGACCTTGTTAGCTTCCTGCGACTTTTGAATCTTCTCGGGGCAAGAGGAAGCATAGTGACCAACCTTGTCACATCTAAAGCAGGTTATTGACTTCTCTTTCTTTTCTTGAGTTTGATTCTGATTAGTCTGATAATCAGTTCGTTCTTGTCCATTATACCTTCCTCTGCCTCGTCCTCTGCCACGGCCTCTGTAGCCTCTTCCCCCTCGACCACAACCGCGACCACAGAAGTTGTTAAAACTCTGATTGTAAGTTGACTGAGACTGATAATCGTTGGAGCTTGTGAAAAGCAGTTTCCCTTGTGTGTCTTCTTGCCTTTCTTCTCCTTGTATTCTCTCTTCATAGGCTTTGAGTCTTCCAACTATCTCTTGGAAGCTAGTAGTATTGAGATTCAATACTTGTTCTAGAGAAGCAACAAGATGAATAACTTGTTCCTTGGAACACTGTTTAATAATTTCTTCACCATCCTAGGCTCGTCAATGGTCTGTCCAAGTGATGTCGCTTGTGTTGCGATCTCTGATAGCTTCCCTGCAAAGCTATCGACTTTGTCTGATTCTCCCATCCTTAGCTTCTCGAAATCAGACATCAGAGTCTGCAACCGTGCCTCCTTGACACGATCAGCTCCCATGTTTCTAGACTTTATCGAGTTCCAAATATCCTTTGGTGAAGGCAAATCACCAACTTGAAGTATAAGGGATTCTGGAATCGATTGAAACAACAAAGCAATCGCAACATCATTCTTCTCATCATCTGTTGAACCTGGTTCTATTGTCTCCCATACTTTCTGTATTCTCAAAATCACCTTCATCTTCATTGATCGAACCGTATAATTAGTAGAGGTGAGTTGAGGGCATTGGATTGAGACCGACTTGTCCATATCCTTCGGACGAGTTCCGGTTGCTAACTCGCACATGGTTTTGAGTCAAATCCGATCCTTTGGATTGTTCAAATACCTTGCTCTGCTACCAAAATAAAATGATTAAAAGTAAGAACTTCAAATATAAAGAACAACTTTTCTTTATTAATGTGAGAAAATATCCTCTCAAAACTAAACACTTCTCAAGCTCTCTCTCTTAATCTCATATCAATGTCACAACTCAACAATTGATATATATATATAGAGGCTTTCTTATTCATATTCCTAATAGGATTATAGAATTAGATAACTCCTAAATCTATTTAAGTCTATCTTAATATTCTCTCTTATTCTTATTTTTCCTTTGTAAGAATAACTTGGGCCTTAAAGTTCAAAGCTTATCCAACATTAACGTCGAACCTTTTTTTCTTTATTTTTAACTCTTTTTATTACAGAAGGGAAAGTTCAACATAATATGACACAAGTATGAACAAAAGCCACTTATGGTGGTGATAGCAGCCAAACAAAAACAGAGGTTTCAAAATATATGTGCGGCTAACCCGATTTCATCTTCTAGTACTGTTGTTGTTAAGTACGCGGTGAAGCCGGAATGTTTCGCCTTGGTCTCCATTCAGTGACCGCCTTTCCAAACAGCACACGGTTAATTGTCTTAGCAGTTTCTCCAGATGGGAATGCAAGTGACACCTTTTCTCCACATCTCCCTTATTTGGATTTGTTGATAGTATCGCTGCATTCACGGCATCAGCCACTAGTTCCTTATGCGAGTCTTCTAGGAAATACCCAACCAGTGATTCCTGAGGCTTTTCATACACGAGCAAAGCAAAGCAGTCCTGAAATAATCAGCAAGAAAATTGAGTTCATAAGAGATCAACAACACAGAATCTCTCCGTTATTTGAACTAGATTTTGCTTCATAGAGATAAGGGCACAAAGTTGGAGGAGTATGTACCTCGATTATATCTTGAAACCCGGTTAACCCAACAAATTTAGCTAACTCAAGTCTGCCATACTTCACACCTTCTTCAAGTTTTCCAACCTGTTTATGCCATGTTTTTCCAAAACCAGATTTAGAGAAATAATCCCACCACCAATGTGAAAGTGACAGAAGAAGTATAATATACGGAACCAACTCAATGTGTTCTAGAGACCCTGTGAAGAGGTTCCATTCATCTTTTATCTAGGTGTTCAATTTTGCACATAGTTCTATCAACGTTATTAAAGTATTTTGCATAATAACATGGCATCTATGTAACAACTTTTCCAGTGGGATATAGATTCTTCCACAGTAATATTTCTTTATATTCTAAAAGGTGCAGGAGATTCTTTGCACTATTTTTCTTTAGTTAAAGGTTTACAACCAAGACTGTCACAGTTTAAGCAGCTAATTTTGTATGGTACGACCAAATCCTCAAGCTTCCTACATTACTCAAATGTCATTCTTATACGAAGAGGATCTCTCTGACAAGTATTAAAGAAATCTAACTGGGTAAGGAATGCAAAGAGCATACCCGTACTAATTCAATAAAATGTTGACAGTGCAGGAGGAAACAAACCACCGATTTATCGTCCTGCAGTAAGTACGGATGGAGTGATCAATCCTGTGAAGTGGATCATCTTAGCAATATGAAACAAGCCATATGACAGGAAATCTCAGTTCACCTGTACAGTTTGGGGATACCACTCCCGGAGTTTAACCATAGCAGCATCAATCTCACCATTTCTGACAAGCTGTACCGAAGAAAGTATGAATCAGTCATTTAGTTTAGGTTTGAATAGTAAACTTAGAGAAAAACATGTCTTATATGTTAAACTGTAGCCAGTGAGATACAAGTTCAATACCTGTCTAAGAGTCTTTCTTTGTTTCAAAGCATATGACGAATCATCCTCATCAATAGCATTTCCTTGATCTATATTAATGGGCGGAACTGTAGTTTTAGTAGCAAGGTTGAAAGCATCGAGTGTCTCCTCATAACCATAGTGTAACAGGTAGGTCTTTACAAGCCTAATGTTAAAGAAAACAAAACTTTAGATAACAGAGTATGCAATTCAGTTAACAAAGTACATCATCTGTTATTGCTGGAAAGGACTGTACTCACCCATAACCAATGTTTGGAGGTATGGATATTTTTTCGATAGCCATTTGTTGCTTATTCCTCTCTGATACTTCATAACCCTAAATAATACAGAAAGAGGGTAGCAGCCCTAGTCAAAACTTAATTTCAAACATATATGTAATGCAGAGAGAGAAGGGGAAGTGGGGAAGTCAAGACATAAAAGTTTGTGTCCTACTTCAGTATTTAAAGATTATAACTTGAGGGCTCAAGTGGTTGAGGTTTGATTACACAGGAACAGAACACTAGAGGTTAAATGTAAAATACCAAATGTGAGCGCAATGTGTATGAAGAGAACCACTGCCATAGATTCCGTAAACCCAGTACCAAGAACGGAGATGAGGCATTATGTCACATCATCCCACTTTAATATAAAGCTACAAGACCTAATAACCCATCTTTTCAAGGATTATCTTTCTTACCTTAATATCGAAAGCAAATTTCTTCTTCCCAAAGTTGACTAATACCCTGCCAAAAATTAAGACCAAATGCATTGTGTAAGTACTTCTACTGAACCTATTTATACAACTTGGAGGTGAAGCTATGATGACATTGGTACTGATCATCAAAGAGAGAGTGAGAACATACTCCTCATTTTGGCTATGTACAGCTACAGTAGGGAACAGATGACCTTTTATGTCCTTGGGGATTTTCCCAACAATAGCTCCGTTTTTACTGGCATCAAAGAAGTGATCAAAAATGTCATTAAATTTAACAGACAAAGCGGATGCAAACAAAGAAAACCAAAGTGAAACAGGATAATGGACGGATCATGAATGCAATTCCCAGTAGTAATAGAACTTATTCAAGTAGCAACACGCATGAAACAGTTTCTATCTTACGTAAAAAAGAACTCTTGCGTAGCGTAGTTTATACCACCGCCAACTGTATCATCTTTGGTATACTTTGGACCAAAAGGTTCACCTTTTCCCTGGCCACGATACAGAAATCCATCATCCCCATGATAGCCACAACTGTTCACTTCCCATCTGTACAATTACGAAATAAACAATAAAATCAGAGAGCCACATAACCTCAAACTCTATAATAAGCCATATCTTAAATGCAACAACAATCTAATATTATGCTTTCTTGCGTAACTTCTTTCAAAGGCCTATCATCCTTTTCCCGTAATCAATCAAGAATCTAGTTTTCAAGAGCCACGAAGCAATGTACTTGAATACAGAACGTAACTCAATAAGCAAGAACACAACCTTCACCCAAGAAGCTAGATCTGTCTGTATGATATCTAACCTTAACAGGATAAACCAGTAAGAAACCACAACTTAGATCCAAAAAAGTACCTTATACACAATAAATGATCAAGCTACGAACTAAAACAATGTTTATTGAATAACTCAAGAATCAAGCTTTCAACTAAGATTCATCCCTAAACAACTCCTAGACGACGGAACTGAACAAATTGGATCCAAAATCCAAGGCTAAAGAAAACAGTACCCAGGTTGTCTCCTCATTTTGAAGCTCTCTTTAGTAAAACCAATCGCAACTTGCCCTTTAACCCCAGAATCTTTAACAAAAATCTCAAAGTAGTAAGTGAGACACTTGACCGGAGCAGGTTTGTTCGCTTGAACAACGCCGACGTCGTGCCCATGTAGATTCATATTGGTGTACTTGACCGAAAGCTTATCAGGAGAAACCACGAGAAACCCGCCTGCGCTATTGATCGTGTTCAACTCCGTCGGCGAATCTTCACCTTCGTCTTCCTTGGCATCTCGCGCAGCGGCGAGACGAACCTTATCCAAGAAGTCTAGTAAGTTCAGATCGTGACCGTTCCCGGCGATGGTTGTGTCGCCGCCGTTGGCGGAATTAGCCCGCGATGGTGAAGAGCTCATTTAATTCCGATTCCGATTTGGGATCACAGAGAAAATCCTAAGAATTAAATTTGGAGATTTGGAGCTTGAAGGTTTTGGAGTCGTATACGCTACGAACAAGACTGAATTAGAGTTTAGATTTCTTTATTTATTTTTAATCAAACATTTCATAAAAGTATACTAATTAAGGATTTAACTTTTAAAATGTTAGCTTTAGAAAATTTTAAGTATTAAAATTTGATTGGTAAAATGTAGAAAAAAAAATAATAATTAAAAAATATATTATTGACAATATATTAAAATGATAGATATTAAAATATATTAAAATGATAGATATAATTGATAATAATGAAAATAAAATTAATTATTATTGAAATGAATCTAGAAAAGTAGAAAAAAATAATAATTAATGTGTAAAAATAATATTTGTAAAATTTATATATAAAATTTTTTAGAGAGCTTTTAAATATAATGGGAATAGAAAAAAATAAAGTTTTATATTTGTTCAATTTTAAAGTTCTGTTTTTGAAGCTTTAAAAAAACTGAAAAAACAAAGAAGAAAAAAATAAAAGTGACTTACAAAGCTTTAAAATAATAAAATTAAAAAAAGTATGATTTTAGTTTTTTTAACTCTTAAAAGTCTTGTACCAATCAGGGTCTATGTTAATTTTCTTTATATATTTACTAGATAAAACTCGCGTGTTAAAATATTATATATATATTGATAATATTTAAAATTTGAGTGATAACTTATACTAATTTTAAGTAATTTTTAAAAACGAATTTAAAATTTACTATTTCTATTTTTTAATAAAATTTAACTATTTGACTATCATAATAAACCATATTTTAGTTTTTACATACTTCATCCTAATAGATTAGAGTTAAAAAAAATTATATCAAAAACAATTTATGCATCATATCAAATATGTATTTTAATTACATTTAAAATCGTTAAAAGTTAACAAAAATTGATAATTGACTAAAAATTTTGGAAAAGTAACACTGGCTCATGTAAAAAAAATAAGAATGATATATGCAATGTAAACATATGCTCTGACTTATGCAAATAATTGATTATTTTTATATAGAAAATCTTAGCATTATAATTAATATGTTTTTTTTATCAACCATTGGACCACAACTGGCCGGCCTATTAGCTCAATTCCTACATTCGTAGGAACCGGGATTCGATCCCGGATGTGATGGTGTCTTCTACAATTAGACTTACCTCCTGCCACTGCACTAAGGTCACTTCACATAATTATTATGTTTTTTTTTTTTCAACCAAACATTAATTAAATTAAAATAGAACTCCAAGATTGGTTGCCCAAACCGGAGGGAAAGAGTTTACAAAAGAAATTTTAGGAGGTAAAGATCTTGAAAAACGGGCTAGACAATCTGCCCGTATGTTGAGCTCTCTAGAGATCCTGGTCAGGGAGAAAGAGGGGAAGCATGATCTGAGCGCAAAAAACTCCTCCAACAGATTCGAAAAAGCTAGCCAATCGTCAGGCATCTCCACCATCGCCACCAGTTCTGCACAATCTGTCTCGAAACTCTGACAGACAACTCCTGATATGATCGCGGCAAGCACGGAACCGGAGGCTGCAGAGAAACCGGAGATGGTGGGAAGTATCACTCGTTCGAGAGCTAAGGAGATGGCCAAAGAAGCTCACTCACTCATAGCTGGCGGGTCATTCAACCTACCGAGGATCCAAGTCTTCAACATATCCACCTCGAAGGCTTCACCCGGTAATGATAACTAGATAACTTAGGTGTGAAGTTTGTACCCTTTTTCCCATAGCTGAGTTTTGTCCCAATGGGTTTTCTCAGTATGGTTTTTAATGAGGCAAATGGATCACTACGTCGAGTTATCTAGAAGTCATTACTAATGGGGAGTAATGTACTTCTGTACTAGTACAAGTGACTGCTGTACTACTACAGGTCACCGAGACGTTTTGCTGTTTTCTTTTCCTTTAAACGTCTTGTTGTTTTATTTTGAACTTCCTGTTGTTTGGAGTGTCGAGCCCTAGGGTTAATTATAAAACCCCAAAGCCACGCCTCATTGTTCTTTAGCGAAGAAGTTATATGAACAATTATTGTCACACTTTTTCTCTCAATTCGATTTCTTGAATGCGTTCTTGAATTCTGGGTTTCTATACACTTTGTGATTCAGAAACTCTTCACTTGTTATTATCCATATAACCATCAAAACAATCTTCACCATCTCACCATTGCTATTCATCATTCGGTCATCACCATATCCGCCACTATTATTATTCACGCACCATCACCATCGAATCTCATCACTTGCCGTTTGTCTTCAGCCTTTCATCGGAGTTCTATCCTAGGGAGATCGTATCATGTGGTATCAGAGCCAACTTTGTGCCAAAGGCTGAGCGATTCTAAACCCTAATCTCGTTTTGCATTGTTTTGATTTTGTTCGTTTGTTTAATTCTTTGTTTTGTTCGTCCTGTTTAGTTTTAGGATTTGTTTTGTTGTTCGTTGTGTCTAGATTATAAGTCTTAGAGTTTATTTTGTTTCTGTCACTCAAGGAACGTTTTACTTCGAAATTTTCTTCTTTATTTTGCAGGTACAATGGAGCTTTCTCCAGAAGCTATGGAAGCTTTGAACCAAGCCATGGCTAAGAAAATAACAGAAGCAAATAAGACAATATCTACTCAGTTCCATCAACAAATGGAGCAGCTCAGTAACAAGTTTGAGAGGCAGATCAAAGATATAGCTCAAGCAACTAGCGCTTCAGAACAGAGTTCTTCAGAACTGCCAAGTCCTAATGAGGCTCTCCGCTTAGCTAAAGGGAAGGCACATGTGGGAGCTACTTCCAAACACACACGTGTCAAAACAGTTAATTCACCTACTAGGGGGAGAGAGACTTGTTTCAATCAGAGAAGAAACACTCAAGGTACAGAAAGAGAGCATCGCAGAACTGGCAGAGAACACATACGTCCACGACGAGCTAAACAAGTAGCTGGGCATCGAATATACATTGAGTCAGATAGAGATTATTCTGAAGAAGAAGGAGTTTCAGATCATAGTCTAAGAAACAATGAGGAGAAACAATGATCCTTTGAGGCAGCAGCTGAAGCACCTCAAAATTCAGTATCCTTCGTTCCATGGTACCAATGATCCAGAGATTTATCTAGAATGGGAAAGGAAGATGGAATCAAACTTCCAAGTTCAAGGTACTTATGAGTTGAACAAGGTGAAGATAGCCATATCGGAATTCAATGGCTATGCTTTGTTGTGGTGGGAGCAGTTGGGACTTACTAGGCATCGACAGAGAGAGCCTGCTATCACTACATGGGAACAGCTAGTCACGCAGATGAGAAAGAAGTTTGTGCCTACACACTATCAGAGAGAGATTCTTAACAAGCTTAGGCGTCTCATTCAAGGCACTAAGTCTGTTAGAGACTACTATCAAGAGCTGGAAACGCTTATGATCAGGGCTGATCTAAGAGAAAGTGAAGACATGGTTATGTCGAGATTCCTTGGAGGTCTAAACAGAGAGATTCAAGACAAGGTAGAGTTGCAGGACTATGAAGATGTGCAAGAAATGGTACATAAGGCAGAGTTGATTGAATCGCAGATCAAAAGAAAGGGAGTGAGGACAGCATTTACGCCTAACATGTCCAAGCCAAGAGAATTCAGTAAACCCGCCTTCACCAAGGACAGCAAACCCGCGACAGCCACAGTCAAAGAGGAAGTTAAGATCGATTTCAAGCCCAAGAGTAGCACTTCTACAAGTCATATCAGGTGTTTCAAATGCCAAGGTATGGGGCATTATTCCAAAGACTGTCCTAACAAGAAGATGTTTCTTCTTCAAGAAGGAGGAGAGATTGTGCCAGTAGACAGTTCAGAGAGTGAACCAGAGCCTGAATTCGGTGAAGAAGGTGAACCAGCAGTCATGGGAGAGATGTTGGTAGCACGCAGAGCTTTAAGTGTTCAAATTCATCCAGATGATAGGGAACAGCGTGAGAATCTATTTCACACATGGTGTATGGTTCAAGACAAGGTCTGCACCTTGATCGTTGATGGTGGAAGCTGTACTAATGCAGCTAGTGAAGAGATGGTACAGAAGCTTAATCTCAAGACCACTTCACATCCAAGACCTTACCAGCTGCAGTGGTTGAACAACAAGGGAGCTTTGACAGTTTCGCAGCAAGTGATGGTGAAGCTAACGATTGGGAAGTATGAAGATGAGCTGCTTTGTGATGTGATTCCGATGAAGTCAAGTCATATCCTTTTGGGAAGACCATGGCAGTTCGACAGAAAAGTGTTTCATGATGGCTACACCAACAAGCAATCGTTCGAGTTCAAGGGACGCAAGGTTACTCTTCTACCACTTACACCCAATGAAATCTACAAGGACCAGCTTCACATGAACCGCAAGGATACAGAGAAAGTGTCTCACAGCCTGTACATCAATCACTGCGAGTTCAACAAGCTATTTGATCCAGAGATGACCACATTCATGTTTGTGTATAAGGAGATACTCACCAGTACTAAATCAGCAGAAGAGTTTCCACGCGAGATGATAAAGATTATAGAGGAGTACAAGGATGTGTTTCCAGAAGAGATACCTCCAGGCTTGCCTCCAATACGTGGGATAGAGCATCAGATCGATTTGGTACCAGGATCAGCACTACCGAACAGACCCGTTTACAGAACTAATCCAGTAGAGACCAAAGATCTTCAGAAGCAAGTAGAAGAGCTGATGAACAAGGGACATATCCGAGAGAGTCTCAGTCCATGTGCAGTACCAGTTTTGCTTGTACCAAAGAAAGATGGTTCATGGAGGATGTGTGTTGATTGCAGAGCTATTAACAACATTACAGTGAAGTACAGACATCCGATTCCGAGATTAGATGACATGTTGGACGAGTTATGTGGTTCAACAGTCTTCTCAAAGATAGATTTGAAGAGTGGGTATCATCATATCAGAATGAAGGAAGGAGATGAATGGAAAACAGCTTTCAAGACCAAGAAAGGGCTCTACGAATGGCTAGTCATGCCGTTTGGTCTCACAAATGCTCCAAGCACCTTCATGCGTTTAATGAATCATGCTCTCAGACCTTTCATAGGCATCTTCGTGGTTGTGTACTTCGACGACATACTCATATACAGCAAAGGTCTAGAAGAACACTTAGAACACATCCGCCAAGTTCTAAATGTTCTTCGTTCTCAATCCCTCTTTGCTAATTTTTCTAAATGTTCATTCTGTACTACTGAGGTTGTTTTTCTAGGCTTTGTTGTTAGTGCAGAAGGAGTTAGAGTGGACGATGAGAAGGTCAAGGCTATCAAGGAGTGGCCAACACCCAAAAACGTGGCAGAAGTCAGGAGCTTTCATGGACTGGCAGGATTCTATAGGCGATTTGTTCAAGACTTCAGTACTATTGCAGCGCTACTTACAGAAGTTATCAAGAAGGATGTAGGATTCAGATGGGAGGAAGCACAAGAGAAGGCGTTTTCAGCCTTAAAAGAGAAGCTTATCACTACCCCTATTCTTTTACTTCCTGACTTTATGAAAACTTTTGAGATTGAATGTGATGCCTCCGGAGTGGGTATAGGTGCTATTTTGATGCAGGATAGGAAACCAGTAGCTTACTTCAGTGAGAAGCTAGGAGGATCGACGTTGAACTATCCTACATATGACAAGGAGCTGTACGCCTTGGTTCGGGCTCTTCAAACGTGGCAACATTACCTGTGGCCCAAGGAGTTCGTTATTCACACTGATCACGAGTCCCTGAAGCATCTCAAAGGACAACAGAAGCTCAACAAGAGACATGCCAGATGGATGGAGTTCATAGAGACTTTTCCCTACACGGTTAAGTACAAGAAAGGTAAAGATAATGTAGTCGCAGATGCATTATCCAGGAGGTACACTCTCATTTCTACTTTGTCATCTAAGCTTGAAGGTTTTGATAGAATAGTAGAACTTTATGAGACTGACATCGATTTTGCTGAGAGCTATGGCAAATGCCATAAGTTTTCTTTTGAAAAATATTATAGGCAGGATGGATATCTGTTCTTTAAGGATCGATTGTGCATACCAAGAGGATCCATGAGAGAGCTGCTGATCAGAGAAGCTCACGGAGGTGGACTAGCTGGACATTTCGGAGTGTCAAAGACTCTACTTGGACTGCAAGAACACTTCTATTGGCCTCAAATGAAGAAAGACGTTGAGAAGGTTTGTTCTAGGTGTCATATCTGCAAAATGGCGAAGGGTAAGGTACAACCCCACGGCTTGTACAGTCCTCTACCTATCCCTTCTCAACCTTGGACTCATATTTCTATGGATTTTGTTCTTGGCTTACCTCGAACCAGAAATGGTAGAGATTCGATTTTTGTCGTGGTTGACAGGTTTAGCAAGATGGCTCACTTCATTGCAAGTCACAAGACGGACGATGTTGTTATTGTAGCTAACTTGTTTTTCAGGGAAGTAGTACGCCTACATGGAATGCCGCAAGTAATTGTCTCAGACCGAGATACAAAGTTTCTAGGACACTTCTGGAGGACGTTATGGGCTAAGCTAGGAACCAAGCTATCATTCTCAACCACTTGCCACCCGCAAACAGATGGGCAAACCGAAGTGGTGAACAGGACGCTATCTACACTCCTAAGGACCTTAGTGAGAAGCAATCTCAAGTCATGGGAAGAATGTCTACCACATGTTGAGTTCGCATACAATCACGCTAAGCATTCTGCTACCCTATTTTCTCCTTTTGAAATTGTTTATGGTTTTAATCCACAATCACCTCTAGACTTGATTCCTTTACCTTTAAGTGTGAAGTGTAGCTTTGATGGCAAAGAACAGGTTGAACAGGTTAGGAGGATACATGCTAAAGCTAAGGAGAACATAGAGAAAAGGACTAAGCAATATGAGAAGCATGCGAACAAGGGGAGAAAGGAGCTCGTTTTCGAAGGAGACTTAGTGTGAATTCATTTACGCAAGGATAGGCTCCCAGAAGAGAGGAAGAGCAAGCTTCTACCGCGAGCTGATGGTCCATTTGAAGTCATCAAGAGGATCAATGACAACGCATACCAGATTGATCTTCAAGGTAAGTATACCATATCATCAACATTCAATGTTTCTGACTTGCTTCCTTACTATGCAGATTCCGATTTGAGGACAAATCCTTTTGAAGAGGGGGAGGATGATATGATCGCGGCAAGCACGGAACCAGAGGCTGCAGAGAAACCGGAGATGCTGGGAAGTATCACTCGTTCGAGAGCTAAGGAGATGGCCAAAGAAGCTCACTCACTCATAGCTGACGGGTCATTCAACCTACCGAGGATCCAAGTCTTCAACATATCCACCTTGAAGGCTTCACCCGGTAATGATAACTAGATAATTTAGGTGTGAAGTTTGTACTTTTTTTCCCATAGCTGAGTTTTGTCCCAATGGGTTTTCTCAGTATGGTTTTTAATGAGGCAAATGGATCACTACGTCGAGTTATCTAGAAGTCATTACTAATGGGGAGTAATGTACTTCTGTACTAGTACAAGTGACTTCTGTACTACTACAGGTCACCGAGACATTTTGCTGTTTTCTTTTCCTTTAAACGTCTTGTTGTTTCATTTTGAACTCCCTGTTGTTTGGAGTGTCGAGCCCTAGGGTTAATTATAAAACCCCAAAGCCATGCCTCCTTGTTCTTTAGCGAAGAAGTTGTATGAACAAGTATTGTCACACTTTTTCTCTCAATTCGATTTCTTGAATGCGTTCTTGAATTCTGGGTTTCTATACACTTTGTGATTCAGAAACTCTTCACTTGTTATTATCCATATAACCATCAAAACAATCTTCACCATCTCACCATTGCTATTCATCATTCGGTCATCATCATATCCGCCACTATTATCATTCACGCACCATCACCATCGAATCTCATCACTTGCCGTTTGTCTTCAGCCTTTCATCGGAGTTCTATCCTAGGGAGATCGTATCAACTCCCGCCGCCAATAGTGACTCCATAGCCCAAATCAAGGCTTGTAGCTCTACATGTAAGGATGTGGAACCGCGCCTCTGACTCCGTGCTCCCAGAAGCAGCGTCGAATCTTCATCACTACAACACCACCACCCCAGACCCTGCAGAGGATCTGAACCCTTCCATGAACCATCAATCTGACAACGAGGAAACACCCCCTGTCCTCCAACAGAGGCGTAGTATGTAAATAGCTATCTAAGTAAGATTTGGCTTCTTCCCACAATAATTTATAATTATTCGCCTGAAGTAAAATCTCCATCGGCTCTGCCTCTAACCCCTGAAAAACTTTGTTATTCATGTCTTTCCATAGTGACCGTAGTATCCAGGGGAGGCGGAGAGCTACATCAGGATCCCCCGACTGAGAAGCTGCTCGCCAGAAAATAAAATCTAAATTTGCATAGATTGAACCATATGGAAAACCATCTGGAACTACCAAAAACGGCGATAAACCCCAAACATCGCGCGAACGAGGGCAGTAAAAAAAAAGCATGATTAATAGTCTCTGGTTCAGGCTCACACCGTTTACATAGAGTATCACACCGGACACCCCTATCCGCAAACCGTTCTAACACTGGGAGAGTGGCCGAAGCAATCTGCCAGAAAAAATGCTGGACCTTCGGAGTAACATCAAGTTTCCACGATTGGGCCCTAAAGGCGATACAGGTCGGCCCGTATTCGACATCTGTCAATTATTATGCTTTTATAATTGTCTTTAAAATTGTTAAAAACAAAACTTTTGTTTTCACACAAATCAAAATATTTAATTGCTAAAATTAACACATGTTCATGATCATGTGAGTTACAAACTTTAAAAAACAAGTTTTACATAATATATATATATATATATATATATATATATATTAATAAACATTTCATAAAATTATACTAATCAGTTATTGGCTATTTTCGTAACAAAAGTTTCTAATTTTTGCGAACAATGTTTTAGTTTTGGTCGAATCTTTCTCTTAACTCAAGTCATATGTTTGTAAGCACTTTCCATATTCCTCTTGCGTTGGTCGTTATTTTTAGGGTTGTTTTTCCAAAAAAAAAAATTCTAAGTCGCCAATTTTTGTAGCTTTTTATTCAGCAAATCATACTTTACGGTGTTAATTATTCAAAATTGCAATTATTTAAATTTTTTGTAGTCTTTTTATTCAGCTGGACGATTACCATATAATTGCATTTTATGTAAAACACACCTTACGGTGTTTATTATTCAAAATTTTATAAATGTAAGATAGAAAAATCGATTGTACAGCGTATTGTGTACCACAACAAAGCAACGGTGGAGTCTATTATGGGAACGTGAAAATGCAGAAATAACAAAGAAAATTAAACCAAATAAAGCAAAGGACAAGAATTGTCTCTTTAACGAAAAACACGCGATGGAAACCACCAACATGCATGGGTTGTCTCAATATGCATGATATCTTCATCTATATAGTGACCAAACAGATTGTTCATTACTTTCTTTTTGCATTGTAAGGAGGAAGGGAGTGATCGAAACCAGCCACACGGGAGGAGATTCCATCACTAGAGAGATGTCATTTTCCTCCCCGTGGAAGGTCTAATAATCACACATCTCCCTAAGTCTCGTCTTTTCAGGTAATTACAGAAATTATATCTTCAATGGTTTTTATTAATTAGTTGACTTTTGGATGATAATGGGAGTTCATATTTCTCTTGAATTCAGTTTGTGATTTCTTGTTTTTTTTTTTTTTTTTTTCTTAAAAATCAATAGGAATCAAACCATATGTTATATTACCATCTCACTTTGAAATCAAATCACATTTGAGCATCCACTAAAAAAATTTGGAATCATTTCCTCTTTTGCTCATTTTGTCAAACCAACGGTTTTGTTAATTATTGTTATAATTAATGAATCTGCTATTAAAAGACTCTTTTGATTGGTTTCTCTTAAACATGTTTTGCTCAATCCTTCTAGGTTTTGAAGAATGGAAGATTTAAACAGGTTGTCAAACACGAGAAATTTTGGATTCATTGGAAGACAATCACGAGTTCCCCAGAAAAACATCGGAAAAAATATTTCTCCACTGTATAATATGCACCACAGTGCTTCTTTAGATGATCTTCTCACACAGGAACAACCAGCTTGGCTCGATGAGCTCTTAAGTGAGCCAACGTCACCTAAGATTAACAAAGGTCATAGACGTTCAGCTAGTGACACAGCTGCTTACTTTAACTCAGCTATAATGCCTTTTAAGGAAGATGAGCTTATGAAAAGTCATGTTGCTGGTCCTTCTTGGCAATTTCAGAACTATGATTTGTGGCAGTCTACCACAAATGGGACCAATTTCCAAACACAATCATACGGAGCTATTAATAGATTAAATACCCCAAAATCAAAATCCATTGAGAAACATGTAGGAAAAATGAAAGAGGGAACTTCCACAAAACTAGATGGTTCTGGATCAAAGACCGACTCTAAACGTATCAAGCAGTAAGTTCCCTTATTTTATATGCATGTCTATACCTTAACCAATATATGCAACTTTTCTCCTTCCACAATTTTGTCTGTCTCAAAATTCATTTATAATGCAGTCAAAATGCTCATAGAGCACGTCTAAGAAGGCTGGAATACATTTCAGATCTCGAAAGGACCATCCAAGTACTACAAGTAAGATTTAAATATGCATGTATTTTTAAAGTTCTTTAATAATATCAAGAGCCCCCCTAATGTTAAGTATTAGATATATTATACATTTTGGGTTTTTTTTTTTCAATATATAGGTTGAAGGATGTGAAATGTCATCTGCCATTCACTACTTGGATCAGCAGTTAATCATGCTTAGCATGGAAAATAGAGCTTTAAAACAACGAATGGATAGTTTAGCAGAAATCCAAAAGCTTAAACATGGTAATTTAACCTTTCACCACACTAGTAAAGTATATCAAAATGCATCTAAATGTTTCATTTGAATTTATAATTTGGAATGGTTAATACAGTGGAGCAACAGTTTCTTGAGAGAGAGATAAGGAATTTACAGTGTCGACGACAACAACAACCACTACAGAACCAGAAACAAGTGCAACCGATACAACAAAACCGACACAAGAACTATCAACCACATGTCACTCAAGAACCCGAATCCCAGTTTGCAGCCTTGGCAATATGATTTTTTTTAGGAAAATATGGATCCATTACGTACCAGTCTAAAAGTCACATTAATTAAGCTTTGTAAGAGCTCTTCTTAGTGTCGTCGATACACTATAGGTAAACCCCTTGATGTTTGTAGTCTTGGATGAATTCCTGAAAAAATCATAATTATGTATGTCAAAATGTGGTGCTCACATTTTTCTATATTGTATTTCTCTATTTATGACATGTTAGAGAATCTATTGTCAAACAAAAAAAAAAACTTATTCTGTGAAATTCTTTTTGTTAGAGAATCTACGGAAAACGGTCAATTCCCCCCTAAACTAAGTTACTTTATCGTATTCATACATCAAATTTTAAGGTGTGCTTATAACCACATGAACTAACTTATAATTTGAATTTACTATATA
Source organism: Camelina laxa (assembly GCA_024034495.1). Lineage (NCBI taxonomy): Eukaryota > Viridiplantae > Streptophyta > Magnoliopsida > Brassicales > Brassicaceae > Camelina > Camelina laxa. Next base: position 7,802,549 of record CM043884.1, read on the forward strand.
AACTATTAAAATATGGTCGAAACCCCCAAATTTACGGATGCCGTTAGTTACACCGTTAACATAGCTGACTTGGATGCCACATAAACTGAATTTTTAGGAAAAGAACTGAAAACGACGTCGTTTTACGTTAAATGATTTAAAAAAAAATACATCTTTGAGGCTCGAACCCGTGACCTATATAACACCCACTAGCGCCAAAGTACCAGTTGAGCTATTACAATTATTGTTGTAACGTAAAACATATATATCATAGTCTTCCTCTTCTCCTCTTCTCCTCTTCCTCCTCGGTTTCTGGGTCTACAGTTTGTAATTGAAGAAGAAAAGAATCGTACAGGCGCAGGAAGCTGAAGGCCACCAAATCCATCTCTTGTTCATCTAAAGCCGATTTTCAATTTCCCATCAGAAGAATCGCTTGATCATAGTTGGAACTATGTCGCATTTGTGCTCCGGTCTACTCTTCTCCGTTACACTTCCATTAGCAGTGAAAACTGGAGATTAGTCCAATTTGTTGAGAGTTAAACTTGATTTTTTAATCAAGGTTTATTAAATCTATGTTCTAGAGTTCTCTCTAGAAATATCAAGATCTCCACCTCCTTTATAAAAATATCTAAAAGTTCTAGAACAATGTATCACCTCCTTAACATAAAAATCTAGATATTTAATTAGAATTATCTAGATAGTTAAATTATTATAGTCTAGATATTGTGATAGAATAATCTATATTAAGGATTAAAATATTCTATATATTTTGTAATATGGAGGCTATAAATACCTCCTGCTACTCTCATTTGTAACTAAGAAGTTGTGAAGTTGTTCCAAGTTAAAATCAAAGTAATAAAAGGTTTATTTTCTAAACTACTCTCTCAAATACTCAAAACACTTTCTCCATCACTTCTAAAAGAATTTACTTCCAACAAAGTGGTATCAGAGCTTGAAGATCCTAAAGATGGCAAGTAATGGTGTTCCCTTCCAAGTTCTGATGCTCACAAAGAACAACTATGACAATTGGAGTTTACGAATGATTGCTATCCTAGGAGCACATGACGTATGGGAGATAGTCGAGAAAGGTTACACTGAATCAGAGAATGAAGGTAGTCTCTCTCAAACCCAAAAGGATAGTTTGAGAGACTCAAGAAAGAGAGACAAGAAGGCTCTCTTCCTAATCTATCAAGGATTAGATGAAGACACATTTGAGAAGGTCGTTGGAGCTACGTCGGCCAAAGAAACATGGGAGAAGCTTCGAACATCTTACAAGGGTGCCGATCAAGTCAAGAAGATGCGTCTTCAAACTCTAAGAGGAGAATTTGAAGCTTTACAAATGAAGGAAGGTGAACTCGTCTCTGATTATTTTTCAAGAGTTTTGGTGGTTACTAATAATCTTAAAAGAAACGGCGAGAAGCTAGATGATGTGAGAATTATGGAGAAGGTTCTTAGATCATTAGACTCAAGATTTGAGCATATCGTTACTGTTATTGAAGAGACAAAAGATTTGGAGGCCATGACAATGGAGCAACTTCTTGGGTCATTACAAGCTTATGAAGAAAAGAAGAAGAAGAAGGAAGACATTGCCGAACAAGTACTAAAAATGAAAATTAATAACATTAAAGAAGAAATTGGGCAAAGTTATCAAAGAAGAGGTGGTGGTCAAGTACGAGGACGAGGCCGAGGCCGTGGATATGGAAATAGACGTGGTTGGAGGCCATATGAAGACAACAGAAGTCAAGGAGGAGAAAGCTCATCAAGAGGTCGTGGGAGAGGAAGCTCAAATTCAAGGTACAATAAATCAAGTGTAAAATGCTACAATTGTGGAAAGTTTGGACATTACGCTTCTGAATGTAAAGCTCCTAGTAACAAAAGAGTCGAGGAGAAGGCCAACTACGTTGAAGAAAAAATTCAAGAAGAAGACATGTTATTAATGGCTAATTACAAGAAGGATGAACGAGAAGAAAATAATAAATGGTACCTCGACAGTGGTGCAAGCAATCATATGTGCGGGAGAAGAAATATGTTCGTGGAGCTTGATGAGTCGGTGAAAGGAAACGTCGCTTTAGGAGATGAATCGAAGATGGAGGTACAAGGCAAAGGAAACATTCTCATTCGTTTGAAGAATGGTGATCATCAATTTATTTCCAACGTTTACTATATTCCAACCATGAAGACAAACATCTTGAGTCTTGGGCAACTCTTAGAGAAAGGTTATGATATTCGATTAAAAGATAATAACCTTTCTATAAGAGACCAAACAAGTAATCTCATTACTAAAGTGCCGATGTCTAAAAATAGAATGTTTGTTCTTAACATTCAAAATGACATCGCACAATGTCTCAAGATGTGCTACAAAGAGGATTCTTGGCTTTGGCATCTTCGATACGGACATCTAAATTTTGGAGGCTTGGAGTTACTTTCGAAGAAAGAAATGGTGAGGGGGCTACCTTGGATCAATCATCCAAATCAGGTGTGTGAAGGATGTCTACTTGGAAAACAATTCAAAATGAGTTTTCCAAAGGAGTCAAGCACAAGAGCTCAAAAGCCATTGGAGTTAATACACACGGATGTGTGCGGTCCAATCAAGCCAAAATCACTTGGTAAAAGTAACTACTTCCTTCTCTTTATTGATGATTTTTCAAGAAAAACATGGGTTTATTTCTTGAAAGAAAAATCCAAGGTGTTCGAGAACTTTAAAAAATTTAAAGCCCATGTTAAGAAGGAAAGTGGTCTTGTGATTAAAGCTATGAGATCCGACCGTGGAGGAGATTTCACATCCAAGGAGTTTCATAAGTATTGTGAAGATAATGGCATCCGAAGACAACTAACGGTGCCTAGATCCCCTCAACAAAATGGAGTAGCAGAAAGGAAGAATAGAACAATTCTTGAGATGGCGAGGAGCATGCTTAAGAGTAAAAGACTACCGAAGGAGCTATGGGCGGAAGCTGTCGCGTGTGCGGTGTATTTATTAAACCGATCTCCAACAAGAAGTGTCTCGGGTAAGACACCACAAGAAGCTTGGAGCGGAAGAAAGCCCGGTGTTTCTCATTTAAGAGTCTTTGGAAGCATAGCTCATGCTCATGTACCAGATGAGAAACGGAGCAAACTAGATGACAAAAGTGAGAAGTACATCTTCATTGGTTATGACAACAACTCGAAAGGCTACAAGCTTTACAATCCCGATACAAGGAAGACTATTATAAGTCGAAATGTCGTGTTCGACGAAGAAGGAGAATGGGAATGGAAGTCAAATGATGAAGATTATAACTTCTTTCCAAACTTTGAAGAAGATGACCCAGAGCCACCAAGAGAAGAGCTTACTACACCACCAACTTCACCAATAAGTTCTCAAGGAGAAGAAAGTTCTAGCGAAAGGACTCCACACTATAGAAGTCTACAAGAGCTTTACGAGGTTACCGAAAATCAAGACAACCTTACTTTATTTTGTTTATTTGCGGAGTGCGAGCCCTTGAACTTCCAAGAAGCTATTGAAAAAAAGACTTGGAGAAATGCCATGGATGAAGAGATAAAGGCTATACAAAAGAATGATACATGGGAGTTAGCTTCACTTCCAAATGGACACAATGCGATTGGTGTGAAGTGGGTGTACAAAGCAAAGAAAAATTCTAAAGGGGAAGTTGAAAGATACAAGGCAAGATTGGTGGCTAAAGGATATAGTCAAAGACCCGGAATCGACTACGATGAAGTATTTGCTCCTGTCGCTCGTCTTGAAACTGTTCGACTAATTATTTCATTGGCGGCTCAAAACAAGTGGAAAATACATCAAATGGATGTCAAGTCAGCCTTCTTAAACGGAGACCTTGAAGAAGAAGTTTACATTGAGCAACCTCAAGGCTACGTAGTTAAAGGAGAGGAAGACAAAGTTTTGAGGTTAAAGAAGGCACTTTACGGGTTAAAACAAGCCCCGAGAGCTTGGAATACACGGATCGACAAGTACTTCAACGAGAAAGACTTCATCAAATGTCCATATGAGCATGCACTTTATATCAAAATACAAAATGGCGATATATTGATTGTGTGCTTGTATGTAGATGACTTGATATTCACGGGTAACAATCCAAGCATGTTTGACGAATTCAAGAAAGAGATGACGAAGGAGTTCGAGATGACGGACATTGGATTGATGTCTTACTACCTCGGGATCGAAGTAAGACAAGAAGAAAATGGAGTTTTTATTACTCAAGAAGGATATGCTAAGGAGGTACTTAAAAAGTTTAAGATGGAAGACTCTAACCCGGTGAGCACACCAATGGAATGTGGAATCAAGTTATCAAAGATCGAGGAAGGAGAAGGAGTGGACCCAACATTATTTAAGAGCTTAGTTGGAAGCTTACGATACTTAACATGCACAAGACCTGATATCATATATGCAGTTGGAGTTGTTAGTCGCTACATGGAACATCCAACAACAACTCATTTTAAGGCGGCAAAGAGGATTCTTCGCTATATCAAAGGTACGATGAACTTTGGTTTGCACTATTCTATTTCAAATGATTATAAGCTTGTTGGCTATAGCGATAGCGATTGGAGTGGAGACGTAGATGATCGAAAAAGCACAAGTGGTTTCGTGTTCTACATTGGAGATACAGCTTTTACGTGGATGTCAAAGAAGCAACCAATTGTCACGCTTTCCACTTGTGAAGCGGAGTATGTGGCGGCTACTTCATGTGTGTGCCATGCTATTTGGTTAAGAAATCTTCTAAAGGAGTTAAACTTGCCACAAGAAGAGCCAACAAAGATCTTTGTGGATAACAAGTCAGCAATAGCTTTGGCGAAGAACCCAGTCTTCCATGATCGAAGTAAGCACATTGACACACGCTATCATTACATTAGAGAGTGTGTTAACAAGAAAGATGTGCAATTGGAGTATGTGAAGACAAATGATCAAGTAGCCGATATTTTCACCAAGCCTCTCAAACGTGAAGACTTTATCAAGATGAGGAGCCTACTTGGAGTGGAAAAATCAAGTTTAAGAGGGGGTGTTGAGAGTTAAACTTGATTTTTTAATCAAGGTTTATTAAATCTATGTTCTAGAGTTCTCTCTAGAAATATCAAGATCTCCACCTCCTTTATAAAAATATCTAAAAGTTCTAGAACAATGTATCACCTCCTTAACATAAAAATCTAGATATTTAATTAGAATTATCTAGATAGTTAAATTATTATAGTCTAGATATTGTGATAGAATAATCTAGATTAAGGATTAAAATATTCTAGATATTTTGTAATATGGAGGCTATAAATACCTCCTGCTACTCTCATTTGTAACTAAGAAGTTTGAAGTTGTTCCAAGTTAAAATCAAAGTAATAAAAGGTTTATTTTCTAAACTACTCTCTCAAATACTCAAAACACTTTCTCCATTACTTCTAAAAGAATTTACTTCCAACACAATTCATGGATTGTTCAATGTTTGTGAAAGATCTAATGTATGAGACGATTTATTGATTTTTATGGGTTGATTTTAAATTTTTAGTCAATGACTTTTGGGCATTTCATCAATTATTCTATGTTTCAAGCTAATCTCAAGAAGAAATCATATCAGATCTGTTTATCAAAAAATTTTGATGACCGAAGAGAAAGTTGTTCATGGAAGATATGAGTGTGGTTTCATAATCTGTACTTCTGTAGAGATCCCAATGTTATATCACCAAGAAGAAGACGGAGAACATTATAAGTATATTAATATTTAGAATTTCTTCGAGAAATCTAATAGCATAATTGGTGTTAAGTTTGTATATTGGTGTCAGAGGTCATCGGTTCGATCATCTAAGATGGTTTATTTTTTTAAACAAAACGAAGTCGTTTTATTCAGTCTATGTGGCATCCAAGTCAGCTATGTTAACGGTGTAACTAACGGCATCCGTAAATTTTGGGATTTCGACCACATTTTAATAGTTTATGTAGTAAATTCAAATTATAAGTTAGTTCATGTGGTTATTAACACACCTTAAAATTTGATGCATGAATACGATAAAGTAACTTAGTTTAGGGGGGAATTTGCTCCCGAGAATCTACTTACTGTATAGTGTCCATCGATAATTTTTTTTTTTGGCATTTCAAAAAGGGTGAATTAGGTGAGTGACCAAAATAAAAAAATCATAGAAGAATATAGCACCATATTCAAAACAATTAGAAAATCAGGATAAGGGTAAGGTGAAATTACCAGTTAGTCTTTTGGGTAGAGTAGGAGGTGGTGGCTGTTGGCCGGCGGCGGAGGAGATGGACGGAGGTGGTGGCCGGAACCCGGCGGTCGGATCCGGTGGCCGGAACCCGGCGGCCGGACCCAGTGGCCGGAGGTGGTGGCCGAAACCCAGCGGCCGGAAGTAGTGGCCGGAGGTGGTGGTTGGAGGTGGTGACCGGAACCCGGTGGCCGGAACCCGGTGGCCGGAACCCGGCGGCCGGAGGTGGTGGTGGCCGGAACCCGATGGTCGGAGGTGATGGCTGAAAATGGTGGCCGGAGGTGGTGGCCGGAGATTGGGAGGTGGTGGTGAGAAGAAAATAGAAAAGGCAAAAACTGTCATTAATACATAAATATAGAAAATATAATTAATTGATAGTTAGTGTGATTAGTTTGTGAATTATAATTTTTGGGTTATACAACCCAATTCCCCTTTCAAAAAAGAATTTTTTTTTTTTTTTTTTTCAAATTTTTCATTAAAATTCAATTACAAAGTAAGACCTATCCATATATTTGTAAAAAAAAAAAAAAAATCCATACAAATACAATAAAACCGTCCCTGTTCTTAATCATTTTTTTTGGCGAAGGATAATGTCGTTATCAGGAAAAAAAAAAAAAAAAAGAAAAAGAAAAAAAAAAGTCTAAATCTCACGCGCCACTCTCGCCATGACTGCTTTCTTCACGTGCTTACGTTATTTTTCACTCGAAAAAACAAGCACTCTTTCTCTTTCTCTTTCTCTCCTTTTCTCGGGAAAATTTTTCTTTACCACTTTCATCCTTAAATTGACTGAGAAAATTAACTTCGTTCCTGCAACTTGGTTTCCTACAGCGAAGCTAACCACACAATGCTACTACTACTACTACTACCTTCGCTTTCCAAATCTATCTCCAATTTTCTAGGGTTTTAAATCGAATCCATTCAGATCATGCACGGCCTTAGCCGTCTTGGTAACGGCTGCAGCAACAACGGTCGAGTCAATCTCTCTTCACCGTCACCGCCATCTTCTCCACGGATTCGTCACAGCAGCAGAGTGAAAACTCTCGCCGGAGGAGGTGTTTACAACAACCAGCAGCAGGGATTAGGAGAGAAGCTTGTGTTTCTGCTCTTCTCTATAGTTTTCAGGAGGAAAGGTGTCTTGTTGTTGGCGCCTCTGCTCTACATCGCTGGGATGTTGCTATTTATGGGATCTTTTGGTTTCACTGTGCTCGATCTAGGCCATGGTGTTGAGATTGTGTATAGACGCGGTGGTCCTCCTGGTTCGGTGTATAGGAGTCCTAAGGTTTTTAAACGGCTGTGGCCTGTGATGGAAGCTGATGTTAATGGAACTAGTCACAATGCGGTAATGATGATGAATTTGGTTTTTTGTTGTTTATGATTTCTTTGGGGGTATTAATAATTGAGTTGTGTTTCTAATTATGTAGTTGATAGCAGCATGGAAGCCAAGAGTTAAAAGTGTGTGGAAACCTTGTATTAGCACAAATGTTTCTGCTGCTGTAGTATCAAATTCTAATGGTTACTTCATAATTGAAGCCAATGGTGGATTGAATCAACAACGCTTGTCAGTATGTTTTTACTCTCCATGGTTGTGTATGCTTGTGTGTTGTTTTGTTTAATTTAGAGAGGCGTATGAATCTGTCGTCTTGATTTCAGATATGTGATGCAGTTGCCGTGGCTGGACTGCTTAATGCTACCCTTGTCATCCCGATTTTTCACTTCAACAGTGTATGGCGTGATTCCAGGTTACTATTTTTGGTTTCTGGTTATGCAGTCTTTCAAAGTTTCATCACACAGAATTAGTTATACAACAGAAACTTCCTTGCTATAGAAATGGATAATGTCAAAATGTCTGCAATCTTCAGACCAAATTTCTTTCTTTGGCAGCATGTTTTGCTTACATATTCCTTTTCTGTTGGTGACAGCAAATTTGGCGATATATTTGATGAAGACTTCTTCATATATGCTCTTAGTAAGAACGTGAATGTTGTGAAAGAGCTCCCAAAAGATGTGCTTGAGCGGTATAACTACAATATAAGCAGCATTGTTAATTTGAGATTGAAAGCTTGGTCAAGTCCAGCATACTATCTCCAGAAGGTGCTACCACAACTTTTGCGTTTAGGGTATGCCATTCACTTTTTCTATTTAGTTGTTTCAGTCTTAATAGAAATGGTTGGTTCTCAGCGTGCTTGTTCTAGCATTTCTGTCTACTTAATAAGATCTTATCGAATTGAATATGAGATAGTGTACATGCGAAGATGCAATGGATTGGTAGTAAGGTAGAGAATTAGCATCCGATCTTGATTAGCTTGTTTCTAAAGGTGATTACTGCGTCGAACCTTTATGTGTGTCTGAGGATTAGTATAATATACTATAGACTGTTCTTAGCAAAACTCTATGATGTGATTTTGGTCATTGAGAGCTCTCCTTCTATGCCTACTATGAGGTTGCTTCTTGAATTGAAAAAAAAAAACGGGACCTAAACACACTCTGCAAAGTTTTCTTACTCAATTTTGCTTCCTTTTCTTTTTTCATTAGGGCTGTCCGTGTTGCACCATTCTCCAACAGGTTAGCTCATGCAGTTCCTGCAAACATTCAAGGGCTCAGATGCTTAGCAAATTTTGAAGCATTGAGATTTGCAGAGCCCATTCGGCTGCTTGCGGAGAAAATGGTCAATAGGATGGTTACGAAGAGTGCTCAGAGCGGAGGAAAATATGTTTCTGTTCATCTCCGTTTTGAAATGGTTTATAATTCCTACCAATTCTCCATTTCTGCAGTTCCTCATTCCTACTTCCCTCTCTTCATAATCTCGATTTTCTTCTCCTCTAAAGGACATGGTAGCCTTCTCGTGTTGCGAATATGATTTTGGAGAGGCAGAGAAGCTAGAAATGGACTTGGCCCGGGAAAGAGGGTGGAAAGGAAAGTTCAGGAGGAGAGGCAGGGTAATTAGGCCTGGTGCAAACCGCATAGATGGAAAATGCCCTTTAACCCCACTAGAGGTATCACCAAAAAGCTTCCCCGCCTCCCAAAGATTTCTTAAAATCTCAAATCCAGTGTATCTATCAGAATTTGACCCTAGGGATAAAACACGTTATGTAACAGACACATTTGGTAATATCACTCTGTAGGTCGGAATGATGCTTAGGGGCATGGGTTTTAACAATAGCACCTTGGTTTATGTTGCTGCGGGAAACATTTACAAAGCTGACAAATATATGGCTCCTCTTAGGCAGATGTTTCCTCTTCTCCAAACGAAGGATACTCTAGCTACTCCAGAGGAACTTGCTCCGTTCAAGGTAAACCAAACACCAATTTATTTGCTTAGTAGGACTTAAGATGCTATGTTCCAATACTGTTCAGAAAATGTTTTGTGAGAAATAGGATAGAGTTTGGTTGTTCCATGAATTATTATATTTTCATCGCTCTATGAATTGTTATTGTGAGAAATAGGATAGAATTTGGTTGGTTCATTTTAATTGATAGAAAATTTTTGTCACACATTTCAAACATATAATGATGGGGGAACATTGATGTCAAGAGTTGGGTGAGGATATTAAATGGTTTTATGATAGTTAGCTTATAAAGTTCTTTCTTTTTAAAAACCGTGTTTATAGGAAAGAGAAATTCCTGTCTATTGATTGATGGGAATCAGAATGATTCTATTATTGGACTTAGGAGCGTTAGCTTCATATCAATTGGTATCATTGACAACATAAAATAAACATATGGGATTTTATAGTAGTTGCTCATAAAACGTGTGGGCTCTCCCATGTTATACCCTTGGAATAGAAAAGTTTTAACTGTGTTATCTTATATTCTATGTTACTGAAAAGGTAACTTTATGATATAAACAAATTGCTGGCTTTGTGAAACTGTAGGGCCACTCATCAAGATTAGCTGCACTTGACTACACAGTATGCCTCCACAGTGAAGTGTTTGTATCCACACAAGGTGGAAACTTCCCACATTTCTTGATAGGTCATCGTCGTTACCTTTACAAAGGCCACGCCGAGACTATCAAACCTGATAAGCGGAAACTAGTCCAGCTCTTAGATAAACCGAGCATTAGGTACTTGATTCCCTAATAACTTTGTTGACCTGCTTCAAAATCCTCAAACTCAGATTCATTGAGCATTCTCTTTGGTTGGGATGGTTTTTATTTTATTTTTGTAGATGGGACTACTTCAAGAAACAAATGCAAGATATGCTTAGACACAATGACGCAAAGGGTGTCGAATTAAGGAAACCTGCTGCATCACTCTACACGTTTCCCATGCCCGATTGCATGTGTAAAGAACCTGAATCCGATCCAGCTTAAACCGGATTCGTGCTGTTCAACATCTGCAATGCAAAGTAAGACAGTTTGTTTTTTGACTCCAACCATACATGTAACTTATATTTATGTTGTATCATGGTTCCTGTATAAGAATTTTTCCCCTCCAATTTCGGGGAATCTAATATATGAATTTTTGTATGTACATAACATTCTTTCAACGTTAGTGATCATTCGCCCTTCTGTTCTATTGTATGAGATGGATTGTGGACTTTCATTTCAAACTTAGTTACTCCATTGACATGCTCATATTCTATAGTTTTTACGTATTGTATTAGAAATTTCAACTGGAAAAATCGAGTTTAAAAAGAATTTAGAAAGAAATTTCAAAATATTACTACTTTTATAATACCATCTATCAAAAATACAAATAGTTTCTTTGTCCCTTTTCAAAAATACAGATTTATATATTTCTATAGAACATCTTATTAAAAAATTATTCTCATGAAAACACATGTTACAAACGGGTTATAAAGTTTCATAATGTTTAAAAGTTTTTTTATAAGACGTTAAAAAATAAGTATTTCTCAAAATTTTCCAAAGCAAATTTCATAGGGTATGAGAAACACTTTTAGGATTTAGTTTTTGGTGCAAGATAAAATGATATCTAACACTACTTATTTGAGAATCACTTTTAAAATAATAACTTTAAAATATATTGAATATTATATTATGCATCCCATTTACCAACTAAATGTGCTATATTTATTAGAGCATACAACTTCTCCACTATACCGCTTATGATGCATATTGTTACTGCAGTAATGCTTTACTTCCAGTTGTGCCAATCAAACTCAAAGCCTTTACCAGCCGAAGAAGTACAAACTGACGGGATGTAACTACCATTAGACGGTGTAAACCTAAGCTCACAGCGAAGGTCAGACTTTACTTTCACTAAACGTAGTAGTCCGAATTGCCACCAAGTCTTCGATGCACCTATGATCTCGAACCTCATCAAATTTCTTTTGACCTCAAACTCTAAAGCTTGCCTCTGTGGTGGATTCAACTGTATCATGACCGGACACAAGAATGGAAGGACCATTGGTCCCTCTTTTTTAGCTTCAAACATACCAATTCTGATACCTGTGATCGCTTGAACTTCATATCTTATTTCATAGTAGGCTTCATCAAACACTCTGTAAGTGTTAGCCTTAGTATTATGAACTTGGATTGAAAGAGATATATTCGCCTGCAATACTCCACCTATGTCATCATACCTAGTCGATCAAATAGTAAAACAAATAAAATTAAAAGATAGATCATATTCAATATCAAAAAAAAAAAAAAAAAAAATCGTGGAGAGGTGTACTTACCTAAAGAAATCGAGATGACCATCCACGACACTGATGATAGGGATTCGCGGGTGAACGACAGTGAAGCATATGAATAGTACTAGGCAAATGGAGACGAGAGAGATCAACACTATTGCACAGATGATGGCTGCACACCATATGAAAGGACCTGGATTCTTAGGACAGGGGAATCTCCGCATAGTAATACCTGTTGTGAGTTGTGACGACACACACTCAAGTAAGACCATGATTTATTATTTTTATAAGCTCACATTAATAATATTTCAGAAACATGAATCTAAATAGTTTTAAAATACTCTGCATCTTTCAAAATTCACATACATACATTAAGATGACCCTGCCAAATTAAGGTGGATGATAAATCTAAAAAAAAGCACTAGAGATTCTGATATCATTTCTATTTGTCTCTTAACACTAAAAGATAATCTACATTACCATCCCTAAAAGTAATATTTAATATTATATCGTTGATGATAAGATTATAGTACTAAGGGTTACCCCAACCGGAGGCAGCACCGTGACGAGACGGAGAGAAAACAGCGGCAACGGATTGAGAAGCGTCGCCTAGAGATTTGAAGAATGTTGGGTTCCATTTGGTTATATTTTATATATAGACTATAAATGTTGGGTTCCATTTGGTTATATGACGACGACACATGTTTTCTTTGCGTAATAAACATAATAATGGATATTAATATGACTACCATTTACTAAAAAAAATTATAATTATTGAGGGTAAAAACGCCAAAAACAAATCTACTCAGATTAATTAGTTTTAACACTTTTTGATAATTAAAAATCTATATTTAATTGCTATCAACATAAATAAGAAAGATATGACATTGAGTTATATCCTAATAATTATTTTCAATCATTATGTTTTCTCTCACATCTATCAGTAAATTTTTGACATGCCTAAAAGAAATTTATATCAAAAATCCTGAAAATAAAAAGATGTCAATTACTATTTTTATTCAATATTATTTCATATATTTACATGTATGGATGATCTAGATTTATTTTTCAAATTTTATAATTTAATCTTCTTACAAGTTTTAAAATATTACTAGGGGATACACCGTGCATGTAGCACGGGGTGTATATTTTATAACCTAATAATTATTTAAAATATTACAAGTTTTAAAATATTACATGTAGCACGGGGTGTATATTTTTTTGTTAGTAATTTGTTTTCGTAATTTTCCTTTTTCTTGATTTATGTACTTAAACTTATTTTCTATGTTTATATAGTGTTAATTTGGATATAAAAAACATAGTATGTCGGTACTTTGCATAATATAGCTTCTTACGGAAACAGAGACACCGCAATATTGAATAGTAGCTATGTAAGACTTTGGAGTTTAGCTTCAATTCGTTTTTCCTAAAATTAAAAAAAAAAAAAATTGAGATTTAAATTTAAGAAGATGATGGATATAATGTATTTTTAAAACATATACATAGAGGTTTTAATAAATATAAATGAGTTTTTACCTTCTCATCAACCAAGATCAAACATATGTAGGTGAGCAAATAGAGAAGATGCTTTACTCTTGGCAATGAATAGAAATATACAGTATCATATATCCCTATATATAGTATAAGAAAAACTTTGTGAGCAAGCAAAGCTTCATAATTTAATTATAATTGGATATAGTATTAGGAAAATATTGAATGCTAATGAAGGTATTGATGGAATTAGTTTAGAAAATCTGTGAAAATAAGATAATTTTGAAATTAAGATCGGATATAAAAAGAATATGATTCCACTTGTGCTTTTGAGATTGACACAAACTAAACAATTGAATATATTTATATTTATCATTTCTATTAATTATTAATTATGATAATGAAAGAATATATTAAAAAGTTTGCAAGAATTATAGTTAGTATAAATTCGAATATGCTATTATATTCACTTAGAAGATTATTAATTTCCAAAATCTAGGACCTATCAATATTTGCTAAATCAATATCCGATTTTTATGGATTATTTTTGTTAAGTTTGTTCTAGCAGTTAATGACGATTTGATTTAATTTTTATTGTTCTACCAGATCAATCTCAGTAATCAAGGAAATATCTGAATTTTTGATAATTAAAATTTATGTTTTTCATTTAAATACCTTAAAGGAAAATGAAATCAGAGTGTTTGCCTATAACGAATAACTATGTTTGGGATCTTAAATAACTAATCTTGAATGAAATAATATACTGGATCCGAAAAAAATTAATCTGAAGTACAAACAGATCCGCGGGTTTTTTCCTTCTGTTGTCGGATATTTTAAGATCCGTGTCCCGACCCATAATTTTTTAAGTGATCGATTAAGGGTATAATAGTCATTTGTCAAAAATGAAACTATAGGTTAATTAGATTAAATTTTGTGATTTTCTAATAATTTTTAATGAAAAACCTACCAAAACCAAGTCATAGTCCATTTTGAGTCTAGGGAGTACTTATGCTTTAATAGTATAGACTAGGTATTAACCCGCGGAAATCCGCGGGTTGAATTTTTTTTTTACGAAATTTTATAATAATTTATTTTGTTATTATGTTATATATAATAGTTTGTGATTAAAATCCGGTTTGCTTATATTCAAAATTTTGTATTTTATAAATGTTTATTGAAAACCTGTCAATAAAACATTTGCATAATGAATAAAATGGTTTAAACATTTGTCAATTAAACGCAATTTTTGGTATAGTTGTGAAGTAAGTAAAAAGATATAACGAATATGTAAAAAGAACAACTAAATATAGCAGTGAATGTTCTGAAAAACTTCTTTCAAAACAACATTCATTGTTTTTCTTTCGGTGATTTCCCTTTTTTTATCTGTAATAAGCACCTTTAAGCATTGAATATATTTAAATTTCAACTTAGTTTTATTTTCCTAAAGAACGGTGGCTAAAAGAAAAACATAACTTTTTAAAATAGATAAGATACTATATCTATATCTTTTATTTTTTTAGTTTATTAATTTTTAAAATCTAATCAAACTGTTATATATTTTATTTGATTAGATTTTTGATAAAAAAAAAAAATTTAAACTGAAAAAGTTTTTTGATAAAATTTGTGGTTATATAGATTTTATTTGATTTTAAAATCTTAGCTGTTAATTTTAATTTTAATGACAAATTAGTTTTGATTCTAATAGATTTTTTTTTACTTTTCTACAATTTATTTTATTTTATATGTCCCTAATTTTCGTTTTTAATTAATTATATTTGTTTATTTAATCAATTAATCTTAATTAAGTTTTTCTAATGGCAATTAAATGTAATTTTTTACACATTTTAAGGTTAGTTTCATATTTGTACTTCTCGATTAATATAGTAGGATATTTGTAACCTCTCGTATATACGAGACCTAATCAAAAAAATTTTTGATATATGTTATGGTTCAAAATTTAAAATAATGAATATTACTAGGATTTAAATTGTGATACACCATATGGCAATTTTTTACTCAATCATTGAATTAACTTAATTCGACATGTTCAATATTTTAATATTCGTGATATTAACAAATTAATAAACTGATTATTTACTAGTGTTATATCATCAACTATATAACACCTTTCATGGTGTTTTAAACTTTTATAATTTCATATGTTCATAATATTTTAAAAAACTATAAAGTTTAGAGATATAATTAATACTATTTTATTAATTTTTTAAAAATAGTTAAATTTATTATATATAGCATAACTAAACAGTTCAGCTAATAAAAAACAAACCGATAATAACTTTGAAGTTGAGATGCTTGTAAAATTAAGCTTACTCAGGTCTTTTTGACAAACACGACGTCTGGTCTACGGAGCATGGTGTAATCTGTGACACGGTGGTATCTTACTTTGAGGATCTGTTTTTTTTGATATGTCCGGCTAATTTTGAGGACGCTCTATGGGAAATCAACACGGTTATTACAGAGGCGGATAATGCCCGTTTGACGGCCCCTGCCATAAAGGCAGAGGTACAACAGGCTTTATTTATGATGCACTCAGACAAAGCTCCGGGGCTTGATGGAATGACAGCCTTGGTTTTCCAGAAGACATGGAGGATTGTTAAGGATGATCTGGTGTCTTTGGTAAATCAGTTTTTTGAGGAGGGTGTGTTTGACAAACGGTTAAATCAAATGCACATTTGTCTTATTCCGAAGGTGGCTAAACCGACCCGGATGGCGGAGTTACGTCCCATCAGTTTGTGTAATATGGATACAAGGTCTTGTCAAAAGTTTTGTGTAACAGGCTTAAGGTGATCTTACCTGGTCTAGTTTTGGAAACTCTATCAGCATTTGTACCAGGACGTTTGATCTCGGATAACATCCTCATAGCTCAAGAGATGTTTCACGGGTTAAGAACCAATAATTCCTCTAAAGGGAAGTTTATGGCTATTAAGACGGATATGAGCAAGGCGTATGATAGGGTTGAGTGGGATTTCTTGGCGGCGTTACTGCGGATGATGGGTTTTGCGGAGATCTGGATTTCATGGGTCATGTATTGTGTTTCTTCGGTGGAGTACAAGGTCCTTATTAACGGGTAACCTAATGGGCAGATTGTTCCGAAGAGGGGTTTACGGCAAGGTGATCTGCTATCCCCTTACTTGTTCATTCTATGTACGAAGGTTCTGATTGCTAATATTTGGAAGGCGGAGGCCGACAAACGGATTACAAGCATTAAGGTGTCAAATAAGTGCCCACCGATAACACATTTGTTATTTGCGGATGATAGTCTCTTTTTTTTGTAAGGCAGATAAGGAGTAATGTCGTGTGGTTTGGATATCCTCAAGCAATATGAGGGTGTTTTTGGCAAGATAAATTTTACAAAATTCTCGATTCAGTTCGGACATACTGTTGATGACCGGATCCGGACAGAGATGCAGGGGGTCCTTGGGATTACAAATTTGGGTGGTATGGGGTCGTATTTAGGAATTCCTGAGAGTTTGGGAGGATCCAAAAAGAAGGTTTTTCTTATGTTCGGGACCGGTTACAGAGCCGGACAACGGGCTGGTCGGCCAAGTTATTTTCCAAAGGGGGTAAGGAGGTGATCATCAAGTCTGTTGCGACGGCTGTCCCAACGTTTGTGATGTCTTGTTATCGTTTACCGGAAACGATAACCTCCAAGCTTACTAGTGCAGTGGCAAAATTTTGGTGGAGCTCTAATGGTCAGTCTGGGGGTATGCATTGGATCGCCTGGGAGAAACTTTGTTGCAGCAAGCAGATGGGTGGTTTGGGTTTCAGGAATGTTGATGATTTTAACACGGCTTTGTTGGCTAAACAATTATGGCGATTGATTGAGGTTCCAGACTCATTGTTTGCCAGGGTTTTCAAAAGTAGATATTACCGGAATTCCAATCCAATGGAACCGATACGGTCCTACTCTCCTTCGTATGGGTGTAGAAGTATCATATCTGCTCGATCTTTGGTAAACAAAGAGCTTATTAAACGGGTTGGCCCGTCAGGTATGGGCTTTTGCCTATGTACCTGTGGGGCCTCACCACTTTCCAACGGAATCTATTTATGCTAATGTAGATCACTTTTTGGGCTCTACGAATCTGGGTTCCCAGATAGAGAATTTTCCTTGGCTAATGTGGTATATCTGGAAAGCACGAAATACTTGTGTGTTTGAGAATCAGACGAAACGACCGGATGACATTGTGCGAGTAGCGCAAGGGGAAGCGTCCTCTTGGTTACAAGCCCAGGTGGAAGACGAGGGTGAGGAGGTTATCCTCTCCCCTATGGTTCCTATTCCTCGGTTACACGAGCGTAGCTCTCCCCTTCCTCTGGTTTATTCCGGTTATCGATGTTTTGTAGATGGCTCTTGGAAAGAGACGGATGCTTTTGCAGGTGCAGGATGGTTTTGTACTTCTTCGCAAGGATCGCCACCTATTCTAGGAGCTACCAACTACCGTCGTAGTCTATCTCCATTACATGCAGAAGTGGAAGCTTTTAGCTGGGCGATGCGGTGCATGATTGGCCACAATTTAAGAGACGTGGCTTTCTTTACAGACAGCTTGGATCTGGTGAAGATGGTGTCTTTCCCTCATGACTGGCCGGCCTTTGCAACATATTTGGATGGAATCAAGACGGATCAAGAGGAGATTTCTTCTTTCTCTTTATTTCATATTTCTCGAAATGCAAATGTTAAAGCGGATTCTTTGGCACGCCAAGCGCGCTTATCTCCGCATCATGTTTTGTTTGTAAACAATTTTTCTTCAATTTGGCTCATTTGAACTGAGTCTTTTTTTTTTTTTTTTTTTTTAAGATTTTGATACAATTCGATCTTACTATAAATAAAAATCTGAATTATTTTAGGCGATATGAAACATTATTTAAATGAGTAAAATGTGATTATGTGGACCTAATTTACACTAAACATTAGCTTAATAAAGAAAGCTTGGTATACACTTTATATATTGCGTAATGAATTTTACATCTTCCAAAGTGGAATAATTCTAACAAAACCGACAACGAAAAAGGCCTCCAAGATTGTGTGATACGAGAGACCAACACACATATTTGCTGACATCAACAAGACAACAACGCCTAATGCTCAATTCTCTCGTTACAGGCAGCCTGTAAAACAGTATCATCACAACGAACAGCAAACATTCTAGTGCGAGACTCTTGTCATGTCGAATATTTTATCCAAAACAAACCAATTGTTCAACCAAAATAAATGGTTCTTCGATCACTACACCATATATTAACATAACATAACTTTTAGAGCCAATTATCTTATCTTACTAAGATTAGATATTACAAAATTGTTCAAAAAATCATGAAACTGCACCACCGACGACGAATACGAACCTAATAAACAAAATAAGATAATACAAATGAGTTAAATTATAAACCTAGATGAATTCGTGATTGTACGATTATATCTTGCACATAACACAAACTATATTTTGTTCAAGGAAGAACTTTTTTAGTATTTTATTTACCCCAACTTATGGGAAAATATTTTGGGTTCACTTGTATATTTGCTTTTGTTTTGTGAAACATAGGACAAGTGTTCTTACCATTTTAAACACTTATAGAATCTGTCGTCTAGCTAGTACCTGTTTTAATAATATGCGAATGTATTATTAACCTTAGTTAAGAGTATCATTATCGGTAGGTTTGTGATTTTGGGGCTCTTAATTTTTTTAGTATTAAAAAGTGTATTTTTATAAAATAGGAACCTTTTGTTTATTAATTAAAATTGTCATCTAATGGTAAACCCTTATTGGTGAGGTTCTTAGTTTTGAAAACAACTCAAACAGACAAACTAATCCCTTTCCCTTCTTCGTCTATATGTTCGATTGCACACTTGATTGATATGATATAACGACGACCGAACCCAAAAGTCAAGTGCGCAGACAATACCCAATAACAATGTTGATGAATGCCACAATGCATACATACAACAGAGGGAACCCAATGTGCACTTCTTTCACTATTTTCTTCGTTCTCAGTTCTGCCTGCATCATATCATAACTTTGTTATTGTGAAATTGTTTTGATTATAGGAGAAATAAACAGCTATTTTCGTCACTAGTATTCTCACCAGCTCATGTTGCAAACTTTGTCTATGTTTGGAGCTTATAGACCGCTCCTCCATTAGTTTCAAAATGGTTGAATCAGACTGCACCAGATTTTAACTCTTTAGCACAGAAACAATGATAGCACAGAAGTTATGGATTTCTAAATCTGATGACCAGACCTGTTTTAACTTGGATTCAAGAGCATCTACTTTCAGCTTCATCTCTTCAATGTCTTTAACCATTTAACCCACAAAGATATTAGCGTCAATCTTAAGTACTCACAAGAACAGCCAGATTTTGATGAGGTTGTATGCCAGACAAAACAATACTCATCGCCTCAAATATACAAATGCATCAGAGTGGGAAAGCAGGATAATCTAAGCTGGTATTGTTCATGGTAACACATGTACAAATGGAGAATGGTTCACCTCACAGTTAAACTAGCTTAGAACTGATCCTGATAAACTCCTAGACCTCCAAGTCTAAAGAATCTTTCAATTAGTCAGCCATAAGTATCTACTCCTTTAAACAATGAGAGTTTAACAAGGCCTCTGATCATGCATAATTTAAGTATTCCCGTTACTAGCATCCAGATTCCTAGAACTACGGCTTGGTCCTGGTTCGATGAAACATACCTGAACTGAAGGATGTGAGAAATTAGGATCTGTGAAATCCATTACGTCTTTCTCTGCTCGGCGTGATAAACCTTGCTCCAATTTCTTGAAACAATCCAACAACGCATCTTACAGATTTCTCCTCAACTTTCGATTCCAATTTCTCAAATATAAATACGATGATTTGCGATTTTTCCGACGGAGATGATGAGAAAGAGAGAGACGACTTCTCAGAACGTGCTATGACACAAGTTCTTAGGAGTTCTTAGAGCAAGATTAATGGGGGTTCATATATTGGGGATCTTATGTACTGTTTGATCTCTTAGGAGGGTGTATTCATGATTTGTATACTGTGTTATTCAATTATGGATTTTAAAAAGTCTCCTGAAATTCCACTGTTATTCAAAACAGTTTGTGGATTTTGATTTTAATAAAATTTAGGGATTCTGGAGGATTTGAGAGGATTTCTTTAGTTAAAAAATATAGAAATCCAAATCTCATGGTTTTAGGTGGGATTTGAAAGAATTTTATCATAAATCATATCAACTTCCCTAAAATCTATCAAAATTCCAAATTTCCTAAATCCCATGGAATCCCGTTCTTAGAGCAAGATTAATGGGGGTTCATATATTGGGGATCTTATGTACTGTTTGATCTCTTAGGAGGGTGTATTCAACTTGACATTTTAGGTGATTTGTATACTGTGTTATTCAATCATGGATTTTAAAAAGTCTCCTGAAATCCACTGTTATTGAACTGATGATTTAAAAATCTATTTTAAAATCCACTGTTATTAAAAACAGTTTGTGGATTTTGATTTTAATAAAATTTAGGGATTCTGGAGGATTTGAGAGGATTTCTTTAGTTAAAAAATATAGAAATCCAAATCTCATGGTTTTAGGTGGGATTTGAAAGAATTTTATCATAAATCATATCAACTTCCCTAAAATCTATCAAAATTCCAAATTTCCTAAATCCCATGGAATCCTCCAAAATCATTATTTCAATACACCCTCTTAATTAAAATTGTATCTATGGGTCTCTTATTTTGAAAATATAGTTTTCTGAAATTTTAAAAGTTAAAATAGATTAGAAGTAATATGAATGATTAAATATTTAAGATGTTATAAAAATGGAAAAATATTACATTTAATTAATTTTTAAGCATACAAAACATAAAATAAACTTGATACATTTAACAATAGAAGTGCAATTCATAAATAGAGAAAATGATTAATTGTAATACTGATTTGCCCCAACTCCGCTAAATTTTACCTTACCCTGCTTCAAGGCACATATGTCCTGTTTTTCCATCACTTGTTCTTCTTACTGTGCCTCTGCACTCGCAACTCTAATTCATTTCACCTGCATTTTTTAATCATCTAAAACTTATATACCAGTCGAAACAGATCATATATATAGTGAAGAAGATAAGTCAAAAACTGAACACCTCACCTCACAGAACTGTAACTTATCATCATTCGGTGGCCAATCTGGCATATCACCTTTATAGAATTTATCTATAGCATCCAAGTCCCAAAAGACAGTGGCATCTCCAATGCCTTAAACATACATTTTAAAAAGATTTAGCCATAACTAAAAATAAACAGTATTGCCGCCATGATTTTTTTCACACACACAGTTTTACCTGGCACTTGAGGCTTGATCCTGCATATTTTTGTGACGAGTATCAAGCGCGCTTTGTTCTCATACCCTGCATCCGTGACTAAAGTTTGGAATGAGGTAAGCATCTATCTATCAATCGATCACAAGGAGAGGGTAAAGCAAAAGTGCTTCTCCATCTAAGAGAGTAACCTTTTCAAGATTGTAACAACGGAGTCCAGCCTTTGCAAAGAGTTTGTCATAGGGACTACATCCACCCGGCATCATCCCATTAAACGTATGGTTGCAGAAATCAACATCAAATCCCTAAAATTACAAATTCAACAAATATTAAATTTGGAATACGAAAGCACAAAACTTGCAAAGCACAATTTCAAGAAATCACACCCAAAAAGAAAAGGGATCAGATAGAATTTAACTCTCACTAAAACTTAAAAGACATGACTAACAATGATATATAGTAGGAAAGAGCAATAACATACCCTGTTCTTAGATAAACTTTGGTCAGTGAAGGATCCAACTCAATTGCTTTGTTTACATCTGGCACGGCCTCTGCTCATTGAGAAACAAATCAGACCCAAATCAGAGAAAAATTCTTGCAAAGAACCCTAATTTGGGATCAAAAATCAAACAAACCTAATTCGTTTACCTAATCGCAACCTCCTTGATTCCATATCTCCTCCGCTGATTTAATCTCCTCCGACCCCAACCTCCTCTGATTCCATATCCTTCAATTCCATCTTCTTACTTTGTCGATTCGGGAGTTCTATCGCTAGAGAGAGAGGAAAAGAAATAAAATTTGATCGATCAAACTTTTTTTTTCCTTTTTCTATTATTTTGTTTGCCAATACAAAGGAGGCGACATGTATCCCCTCTCACATCAAAATTGAGAGTATACTTTGGTTATGATGGGTAATGGCCGTTATTTTTGGTGATTGTAACTTATTATTATTATTATATATTAATAATATAATTTTAATAAATATATTTAGGTCAGAATATAATTTATATAGCAATTTTTTTTTTTGGTAAATGACGGGAGGAAATCCTCCCAGCTTTTATTATTGAAACAATAAAATTACATTCTAACAAGACGAGGACACGCAGGTCCTGATAAGTCTGCATTCAGCAAAGGTTCAGCAAAGGAAAGAACCGTATCTAAGACATGATAACCAAATGGTAAAGTAAACGCATAGGTAGCTAAACCATCCGCAAGGCGGTTAGTTTCTCTATACACATGAGTAACCCGGACTATCCAGTCCTCTGAGATAAAGCCATGGCACAGACGCACCAGGAAAGACAACGGGTGAGAGTCACCAATCCCCGTTGTAAGAAACCGAACTACCAACTCAGAATCCACCTCCAACTCCACTCTATCAATCCGCCGCTCCCAAGCTAAAAGAAGACCATAATACACACCCCATAACTCTGCTAAGGGTGCAGAGCAACGACCAATATTGAGTGCAAAACCCCCACACCAGCTCCCCGTGTCATCCCGCAATACACCCCCGGCAGCTGCTAGCCCCGGGTTACCCCTTGATGCCCCGTCTGTGTTCACCTTATACCACCCAACCAGTGGAGGCACCCAGTGTACTAGACACTCCCTCTTCTCTGCTACTGGTCCCTTAGTCCCTTCATTCGCAGCCACTACCGCCTTTGCCAAGTCTTTGAGAAAATTTACTATGTCACGCCAAAGAGACTTATCACCAAACACATTCCCACACCGCCATTTCCACGCCCACCATACTGTTAAAGCAAACAAAACAGACCAAGGATTACGAGCTGAACCACCCTCTTGGCTAAGATTCGTGTATAACCACTCCAACAAGGACTGAGAGAAGAACAGCAGATGCTTCCTTCGAGGTACAAGCCGCTGCCAGACACCCACCATTGCTTGACAATCTCTAAGAACATGAATGATCGTTTCTATACCGCCTTTGCAGACCTGACAGATATCATCATCGCACAAGTGACGACGACGCCTCTCTGTATTCGTCATAATGATTTGTCTTGCCGCTTGCCAGAGAAAAAGTCTCACCCTCTCTGGTGCCTTCATTTTCCACACTCTGTCATAGAACGACCCCATGTTCTGTGCTGAAAAGGTATCCCGTATCAACATGGAGTAGGCTGAACTAACAGTAAAATTCCCATCCATTTCTCCACTCCAAGACAAACGATCTCTGGCACCCGTCACTATATCCAGCCCACCGACGCCAATTCCAACCTCTGATCAAACGCCAGATAAGGACCAATATAATCCCACAACCAACCCGAACCATCCTGCCAATAATCACGAACTGTAGCCCTCTCATACCCAACAGGCAACGGTTGTATAACAAGATCCACTAATGGTCTACTCAGCAACCAACGATCTGTCCAGAACTTCACGGTCCTGCCATCCCCAACAACCCAACTAAGGCCCATTAGAATCACCTCACGCAATCCAACACCAATACTACGCCATGTTGAAGTCCAGTGACTCTTACTCTGCAACCACCCCCATGTCATGAACACTGCCAACTTTATATTTTGCTCTGACGACCCTTGCCCATAAACTGGTCTGATCATGAATTAATCTCCAACCAATCTTTGCAAGCATAGCTTTATTCATCTCTCCCGACACTCGTATCCCTAAACCACCATCCCACTTCGGTCTACAGACTTTTTTCCAAGAAACAAGATGTAGCTTCCTCTTCTCCGGAGTAGATCCCCACAGAAAGTCACGAGAAATCCTGTCTAAACGACTAAGAATGCTCGCAGGCAGCTTGATCGTACTCATCGTATGAATTGGTATCGAAGACAACACTAACTTCGTAATGGTCAACCTACCCGCAAAACTTAAGCATATGCCCTTCCAACCTGCTAATCGAGAGGAGACCTTCTCAACAACACTACTAAAAGTATCCTTGTTGATTCTCTTTTGCAACAGCGGCATTCCCAAATAGTGCCCCAGCTCCCTCGTTGATCTGATACCACTCTCAGCACTTATCAGATTACTCATGTAACGAGATACATTCGCAGAGAAGAAAATTTTTGACTTCTCTAAGCTCACTTTCTGTCCCGACGCCAAACAAAACTTTTCCAACACCTTGCGTACTACTCGTATTTGAGCAACAGAAGCTTCAGCGAACAAAATTAAATCATCTGCAAAGCAGATATGAGATAACTTAGGGCCACCTACAGATAAAGTAATGGGTTTCCAAGCTTTACGATCAACCTCCACCTCAATTAAATGAAACAATCTCTCCATGCACAGAACAAACAAGTAGGGTGATAAAGGATCACCCTGCCGAAGACCCCTCAAAGGTTTAAAAGGCTCTGTAGTCTCTCCATTCCACAACAGAGTCATCGACGGACCAGAAAAACATTGCATTATCCAATCAACC
Organism: Camelina laxa; assembly: GCA_024034495.1. Taxonomy (NCBI): domain Eukaryota; kingdom Viridiplantae; phylum Streptophyta; class Magnoliopsida; order Brassicales; family Brassicaceae; genus Camelina; species Camelina laxa. Next base: position 7,827,520 of record CM043884.1, read on the forward strand.
CACACCTCCGACAATCCGACTGCCCTTGGTGTTTTTTCTAAAAAGTCCCAGCAGATGCGATCATAAGCTTTCTCTAAGTCTAGCTTTAATAACATCCAGCCTTTCTTACCTTTCTTGCGTTTCATAGAGTGTATAGCCTCCTGGACCACCACTATGTTATCTGTGCTCAACCGTCCTGGTATGAAGCTTGATTGTGCAGGACCGACGATAGTAGATATAACCTCCTTCAATCTCCCTACCATTGTTTTTGTAATTGTCTTAAAGAGAACATTACATCAAATTATCGGTCTAAACTGAGTAATGCGCTCAGGTTTAGCAACCTTCGGGATCAGTGTCACCAACGCATCATTCGTATTCGGAAGAAGACAACCAGTGTTGAAAAATTCCAGCACAAACCGCAACACTGACTCTCCCACAACCTCCCAACAATGCTGATAGAAAACTGGCTGGAAACCATCTGGTCCCGGGGCTTTAAAGCCCCCCATACTACGAATGGCCCCTTCCACCTCCAAATCAGTAAAGGGTATATTCAGCCTACAGACTTCCCCATGAGTCAACCTCAGAAAACCCTCACATGACAGTGCCACAGAATCCATATCCACATCATCAAGTGAATATAGGCGGCTAAAATACTCCACAGCCAACTTCTCAAGATCTTTCCCCTCTGAGATCCAACTCCCGCTGTCATCCCTCAACATGTCCACCTTGTTCCTTCGCTATCTGATGATAGTAGACATGTGAAAAAACTTGGTATTTCTATCTCCTTGAGACCACCACTTTGCTCTTGATTTTTGAAACCAAAGCATCTCTTCCTGTTCTAAAACCACATAAAATTCTTTCAACAACGCATCATCCTCTGCCAATAACTCGGTCGTCTTACTTTGGTCAATACGAGCCTGAATTATCTTTATATCATTCTCAAGTTGAAGCTTTCGGGCATTGATATTACCAAACACTTCTCTGTTCCACTTCTTCAACGTCATTCTCAACTTTTCCAGCGCCTCACGAGTATTAATGTTTCTATCCCATGAAGATACTAAAAGATCTTTAAACCCCGGATGTTGTAACCATGCCGCTTCAAACCGAAACGGCCTCCTACTCGCGTCTCCCTTAGGTTTGGTGTCAACTGTACATACAACAGAGCATGATCCGAGGCAAGGAACGGCAGATGAGTCACCACAGCTTCCTGCCATGTAAGACGCGACTGTGCACAACATAGCACTCGATCCAGCCTTTTAGCAACAAAGGAAGTTTCCACTCGACCCCTCTTCCAAGTATACTGATTTCCCCGAAACCCCATATCTATAAGGGACACCTCATTAATCCAATTTCCAAAAGCTAAAGAATCAGGAGATAGCAACCCATTTCCCCCAGTTTTGTCATCAAGTCGAACAGTTGTATTAAAATCGCCACCAATGACCACTGGTCCCGTAACTCGTCTGATCACCTCAGATAACTTACCCCATAACCCACTTCTTCGACTAACAGTAGGAGCAGCGTAGACAACAATTAGGTTCAACACTTCCAACCCATCATCTACGAGGGCGTGAATAAATTGATCAGACGATTCTACAACCGTAACAATACCAATACCTGATCGCCAAAGTAACCAAAGTCCACCCCTTTGGCCTAACGCATCAACTCGGAACATATGTTCAAACCCTAACCCTCGACATATGCGCCCTGCTCTATCGCCACCAGCATGCGTCTCGAACACAGCCAAAACATCAGTAGAAAACCTCTTCAGTAAATACCGGATCGACCAGCGGAAGTTAGGTTTATTTGCCCCCCGGCAATTCCACAATAAAGCGTTAATCATTACAAGATAAGTCACGACAAGAAAAACCGGGGCGGACCATCATTGCGCCTAGATCTCCATCCCCTCCGACGACGGTTCCTGACGCACCACCACCTCTGTACCCCTCGATACATCCATCGATCTTGAGCCTGTAGTCGCAACTGATCCCAGATCGGAGCCAGACACTTAACCCAAATCAACCACCCCTCCATTCGAATCCGTTTGATCAAAATCACCACCCTCACGTTCCGGACTTACCTTCTCAGTTCGAAGACGCTTCCCATTCACCGACAATTCCACTTCACTCTTTTTTTGTCCAAACACCAAACCCTTAGTGGGCTTATTCGACCGCACAGATTTGGGCTTCCCCATATGTTTCTCCGATCCTATAGCAAACACTCCTTTTCCATCCCCAGGCCCATTACGTGGCCCAACCGTTTTTTCCTTCCACTGCGCCCCAAAAACCAGTTCCTTCCCTCCCACGGCACCCCTTGCCTTTTGAACTTGATTTGAAATATTAATGTTTTCCTTTTGCATATGATTTGAAACATTAATGTTTTCCTTATCTTTCCCCAAATCCAAGCCAGTCGTCTCTTTTTCCGGAGTTGCCAAATCAGCTCCCAACCTTCCAAAAGTATTCGACAGTGTAATATTCGTAAGAACATTTTCCTTATTCGATACACCAGAATTTCCATCTGTATCCGTACGACCACCTGCTACCATAGACGGGTCACTCCTCCGATGCGGCTCCGACCGCATACCACGGTGCCTCACCGGAACAAAACCATAATTTTCTTGTGGTGGACTCCTCAACACGTCCGCATGCACCTCTGTAGCTACTGCACCAGCAACGTCTCAAGTGTGCACCCGTTTCGGGCATGAGCTAACTAGGTGTCCATACAAACCACAGCCAGAACAGATATTACTCAATCCTTCGTATGAAACAAAAATCTCTCACCATTAATCATAATCGTCCCCTAAAGTGGCTGCTAAGGTTTACCTCCACACACACCCGAGCAAACCGTGCTCTCTCGAAATTCAGAGTATGAACATCCACTTAAATTGGGTTTCCCACACCTTTAGCAATTCCCATCAACACCCGACTATGATAGAAATTCAAAGGAAGGTTAGCCAACCGCACCCAGACTGGTGTCGTGGTGATGTCATCCCTTAGCGGATCGAAATCCGGCGACCAGGCTTGTACCAACAGATAGCTCCCAAAAAGTCTCCATGGACCACCAGTTAGAGCCGCCATATACTCTTCCTCATTCCCAAATCTGATCATGAAAAACTGCCGTGGAAGATCCATAACATGCATCGTTCCACTCGGTTTCCATAACTCCCGCAATCTCCGACCTAACACTGCGATTGGCACGGTTCGCCCTAACACCTTGACAACCATACAGTTCTTCCACAGTCCATTCATAGCCTCCAAAATCTCCTGCCCAATGGTTACCACTGGCTCCCCATCCTCACCATCCGGGAACTCCAACATCATTCTTGCATCAACAAACTCATCATCCACCACCGCCTCTGGAGCTAAACGCCCCCCAACCGTTCCTCCGGTAACCTTAGCAACCCATAGTCCCGGCACATCTGGTGGATCACCAGGTGGCTTAGATCTCTCTCCAATATCTTCCATCATCGCATCTTGATCACCACCACTCAAAACCCTAGAATCGCCACTCGCACTCGCACTCGCACTCGCACTCGCACTCGCCATTTTTTCCGATTTTATCAGTCTTTATATATTTATATAGCAATTTAATAACAAGAATAAATTTTATTAATGATAAATTAAAAAATTAAAAAATGTAAGTCAATCAAATATGTCATGTTTGAAAATTCTGTTTTTCTTTTGTTTTTGTTGATTTTTTAATTGTTTTGTATGTTTTTTTTAATTGAGTAGTTATATGAGTAGTCAAAAATTCATTAAACACTAATTAATGTATTGTTTTGAATGTTACTCTCTTACTAATAATGAATTTCATAAACTCTTTTCCACCATTATTAATGATGATGATGAAAAAATAAAAAAGTATTATGAAATGGATCTTAAAAGAAAGAGAAAAAAATAAGAATCATTAATTTGTATAAATATAGGTCCTGATTGGTGAAGACTTTTAAGACTTTAAAATCATTTAAAAGTCTTAAAAGCATTTTATTTGCCAATCAAATTTTAATGACTTTTTTATTTTTTAAAGTTTCTACAGCCACTTTAATTTTTTTTTTTTAAGCTTCAAAATGACGCTGTAAAACTTTTAAAACCAACAAGTTTTAATTTTTTTTTTTCTTTCTCCATCATAATTAAAAACTCTATATAATTATATATATATTTTTATACAAACATTTTTTTATAGATTAATTATCAGTATTTTTTTCTCTTTCTTTTGATATCCACTTCTCTTCACAAATTTATTATTTTTATCATCACCTTTGTATATTCTTATAATTTTGTTTTTAATAAAATTACAGTCACAGTTTTAAAAGTTTGTTTTTTAACAATCAGTACAGCCAAAGTCTCTACAGCCAAATTTTATACAGCCAAATTTTTACAGTCAAAGTCTCTACAGCCACAAATAACAGTCGTTACCAATCGGGGTCATAATATGTAATATACGTATATAAATACTTTTAGAGAGTTTTTAAATAAAATGGAGAGAAAAAAAAAGAATGTTTTAATAATTGTTTAGTTTTTAAAGCATGTTTTTGAGGCTTTAAAAAAATGAGTAAACAACGAAGGAAAAAAAAAAAGAAGTGGCTTTCAAAGCTTTAAAAAAAATAATAGCAAAAAAATCTGATTGGCTAAAAAATGACTTTAAATGCTTTAAATAATTTTAAAGTCATAAAAGTCTGTTCCCAATCAGGGCCTTTATTATATTTTTTGTTCTGATTCTTTTTTTTTCACCAAAACACTAAGATCCCCTCTATGAACCTCCTGATAAAGAAGGTCTAAAACCTCTTGTTTATGAGGCGGGTTTCAAGTATTTTTGTTGTTTTGATTTATTTCTAATTCATTTTTTTCTAACAACCTCTCTTAAGAGGTCCCGATAAAGATAGTCTTATACACTTATGTATATACCATATGCGTAATTTTGTCAGTTGCATTCTATAAGACCATCTCCATCCTTCATCTTTTGAAAAAATGTCTTAAAAATTTTAAAAATAAAAGATAAAGAAAAATATTATTTAAATAGATTTGATGTCTTTAAATTTAAGACATCACTAGGTAACAACCCGCACTATATGCGGGATGAATCGATTTAAATAAACTTATCATAAGTAAAATTATTATCCTAAAACTGATATCTGTTTGTGTCAAACATAATATGTAACTTAAGTTTTTTATTTATTTATTCAAAGCTGCATTTTTTGTGTAAGAAATACATTTCACCCGTGAAATCTTTGAATGTATAAGAAGTTTTATGGTAGAGAAAATATTGATAAAATATTACTATTTATTGCAATATGTCTTTTGTGTGGTTTAAAAATTAAATTCATATCTTTTATGTTTTATTTTGTAATCATAACAATTTTGCATGTTTCTTATGTAACCATAGCAACATATACTAAATTACTCGGGTAATATACTTCTTTTTATAGTGAGTTATTTTAATGAATTAGATATATTTCAAGGGTAATATACTTCATTATAGTCCATTTTAATAACTATTGAAAGCTTGTTATTTAAATTATTATGGTAATAATTCTAACATAAAAAAATAATATTTCATTTTTATATGATTATTTTAATAAGTTATATGTTTAATAAGTTATATATTCTTTATTTTTATTAACTTTATATTAATTGATATGTTTCTATAGCCTTTTTAGAATATTTTACTTTTATTGATTTTAAGAAATTAATATTTATATTAATTTTCAGAAATCCTTATAATTTTGACTTGTATATTTGTAAGTAAATTTTAGTGAAATTTTGCCTTATTATTAAATTTGTGTGAGAAATGATGACATATCTAATTATTATTCAGTTAATTGTTTTTAAAATAAATACAATGGCATAGAGCTGTAATTAATTAAAAAATTTAAGGGTATTTTGCTAAAGAGTGTTCTGAGTCCTCTGGCGGCGGCACATCAGCATTTTATCAAGTGTGCTTTTCTATTAATATATAGGGGATTTAAATTATTATGGTAATAATACTAACATAAAAAATAATATTTCATTTTTATATGATTATTTTAATAAATTATATGTTTAATAAGTTATATATTCTTTATTTTTATTAACTTTATGTTAATTGATATGTTTTATAGCCTTTTTAGAATATTTTACTTATATTGATTTTAAGAAATTAATATAAATCATTATAATTTTGACTTGTATATTTGTAAGTAAAATTAAGTGAAATTTTGCCTTACTATTAAATTTGTGTGAGAAATGATGACATATCTAATTATTATTCAGTTAATTGTTTTTAAAATAAATACAATGGCATAGAGCTGTAATTAATTAAAAAATTTAAGGGTATTTTGCTAAAGAGTGTTCTGAGCTCTCTGGCGACGACACATCAGCTTTTTATCAAGTGTGCTTCTCTATTAATATATAGGGGATGTCTTAAATGTTTTAGTGAAAACATTTTTAAACCATAATGTCTTAAATTTAAAGACACCAAAACAATTAAAGTAATGTTTATTTTTCATTTATTATTATTTTTTTTAATTTGAAGACATTTTATTGTAATGAGGGATAGAGATGCTCTAACACTCTTATTGGCCCTATTCTTTTGATGATCGATGAACCACCGATAGTAACAAAAGAAAACCAATGTATTTTTATTACTTTAAACATAAAATTGCATAAAGTAATGATGATGGTGTTTATAAAAAGAGACGTAGTGACTGTTTTTTTGGAAAAATAATGGATCACTTAATATTTCAGTGACAGTTATAACTTATTACGATTTATTTCGGCAATTGTTTTAACTGTTTTGGCGACAGTTTTTAATCTCATAATAGAGTATTTTTCCAATCATTGATGCTGATTGAGCGACTGTTGACTGTTAAAAGAACAGGGCTAATATGTAATAATTCTATTAATTTTAATAAAGTTTGTTTATCCAAAAAAGTAGTATGTGAATGTATATAGGATTTTATATTTAAATTAAATAAAGAATAAAACAAATATTTTTTTTTTTGTTATAGAAAATAAATCTTCTAGAAAAGAAAAGATAGTGCCAAAAAGGCATGTAAGATGCAATTTGGAATTTTGTTTGAGTGTTTTTCCACCACTCAGTTTCCTTCTAGAAGACTATATAACACAAGGAATAAATTTGTATTAAAATAAATAATCCATATCACATGTAAAGTGTAAACTTTTTCTCCACCAAACCCCTCTCTCTAGTCTTTAGTACAAAATAAAGAGACAAAATCTAAGGAAAGAAAGACAAAGAAGGTAACCTACCAAATCTTTTCCACCCACAAAGCAAAACACCAACTTGGTCAAAGTCACTTCCTTTTATATAACACCTCTCTTCAGATCCTACTCTTACTCTTCTCATTATTATACCCACATTGTAAATATCATCATCATCATGGGACGATCACCATCATGTTGTGAAAAGGCTCACTCAAACAAAGGAGCATGGACTAAAGAAGAAGATCAACTTCTTATTGATTACATTCGTAATCACGGTGAAGGCTCTTGGCGTTCTCTCCCCAAATCCGCCGGTTCGTTTCTCCATAATTTGGATCTCTTTTTTCCCCCATATATATATTTTTCTTTGTGTGTTTAACCTCATTTGCTTTTATATTATTTTAGGGTTGTTGCGTTGTGGTAAGAGCTGTAGGTTAAGATGGATTAATTACCTTCGTCCTGATCTTAAACGTGGAAATTTCACTGATAGTGAAGATCAAATCATTGTTAAACTTCACAGTTTGTTCGGAAACAAGTATGAATTTTCCTCTCATTCCTAGCGAAGTTACATAGCTTTCCTTAGAAAATATCTGTTATTAACATTTTCATTTTTTTTTTAATTAAAGATGGTCGTTGATTGCTGGAAACTTACCGGGAAGAACAGATAATGAGATTAAAAATTATTGGAACACACATATAAAGCGGAAACTTCTTAGCCGTGGGATTGACCCAAACACTCACCGTTCGATCATCCAACCCAAAACGGCCCCGTTTCATTCTCGAAACAGAGATGTGAAGCCGACGTGTCCTCATGTTAACGCTTATGTTAAATTGAATTGTGCCTCCACGAGTGGCACGACCACAGACGAGGATCTTCGGTTAAGTGTTGATCGCGATTACAGATTTGATAGTGTGGACAGTGAGCTGAACTTGGACCTCACACTCGGGTCTAGTCCGAATCGATGGGCGGCGCGTGACGTTTGTGTTTGTAACTTGGGATCACGTGAACCTTGTATGAATTGCCAGACGGCCAAATGGGTTCTTTAGTGTTTTATACTATAAAACATCAATACAAGTTGTGTCTTTTTGGAGTAGTGTGCACCAAACACTATCTTAAGAAAATAAAAAAGGCTACTTAAGAAAACACTAATGTTTTAGCACAACAATAATATAGTTTATGTATAATTTTAGATAGATTGTATTTTCTTGTGTTTGGAACCGATTAGGACATGTAACAGGTAACAACATTTATTCAGCATGCAAGCCATATTGCTTGAAGATGTTTTTCATATTTGAGATTTGTAATATTGTTAGTGCATTATTATTATTATTATCTTTAAAAAAAATATAATGTTAAATTAATTCAAGGAAAATAACGTTCTCTTTACAACTGGTCAAATGTGTTCTGAAAGTTTAGAAAATGAAACATAGCAATACAGTCAAACTTTCCAAACTTTTCAAAGTCTTAAAATTACAATCCCATAGAGGCTAGCCAGACCTTTAGAACAGTTTCATACCGCCTATCCCCCTCCCTTTGGATGGCTAGGAGCTTATTTCTAATATGTCTATCCAGCAAAGAGATGAGCTGACACTACAGGAAATAAGGATTTTCTTAGCATCGGATAAACGCTATTGTATGATACTAGAGCGGTGTAGAAAGCGCTATGTCTGCTCCCGTTATAATAGATCAGACACTTTATATAGCGGTTTTTGTGAAACGACCAACCTTTTTTTTTTTTTAAATAAATAATAAATATAATATATTAAAACAACTACAGCTAGTGGTCCCATACCCACTAGCCACCTAACCACAACACATTCAACAGCGGAAAACTTAATCAATAACCCAATAATAAACCAATATTATAGCAAAGCAATATCTCAATACCAAACAACAAGAAACATGAAACCAGCAACCTAGCAATGTTTCTAATGACTCAACTCTAGCACCCTAGCAAATGCCAGACAAAAACCAATCGAGTCCCTAGAACATCCTCCTCTTCACTGCCTTGATTCCACGGTCACACTTTGCCTTTACCTGCACCACAAACACAAATTGAGATGCATGAGTATTTGATAAACACTCAGTGAGGCAATCCTCCCATCTACTGGGCTATACACACAAGCAATAAGATCTCTACAAGCCACAAACAACAATCAATAAAACAAAACAGGCAATATACAACGCATGCAACATCCATCGCAACTGAACAAGGGGTGTCGACTGACACCAGATGGTGTCGATCGTCACTGACTATCTGGTGTCGACCGACGCCAAACTGGTGTCGACCGACACCCTGCCCGACCTCTCGAAAACCCTAGTTTGTGTCGACCGACGCCTCCACATGGCATCGAACGACACTCGCCAAAGTCCCGAGCCGTCCTCGCGTTGGTGTCGACCGACACCCCAACTGGTGTCGACCGACCGATAGAGCAGCGATTTCCCTCGATCAGAAACTCCGAATCTCGCCTCCAATCTTCTCCAATCCGCTCCTTGCACTCCCAGAAGCCAAACCCAGCCCAGATAGCAACGAAATAACATAGGGAACTCAAGGAAACAACCACATAAGCACCAAATCACATAGAAACTAGAAATCTTAGCTTAGATAAGCCATGGTCATGCACTCACCTCTTTGCAGGAAGATTCGGACCAAAAGCAACGAATCCAACCTTCCTAGCAAGCTTCTAGATCCTTCCTAGCTTCCAATCTCTCAAGGACAGCCAAGGAATCTCACCAAAAGTCACCCAAAAGCTCAAGAACACACTTTTTCCTCTTTTTCTCTCAAAAACAACAAAGCGGCGACAAAAGAACTTCCCAAAACCCTTCTGGTCGACAAAACACTTAAATATCTCGGTTTAGTAGTTTTCCCTACATCAAACCGGTCAAATCGATAATTAAATCGAACCGGTCGAACCGAAACAATTAGTGTCGATCGACACCTCCTGTGGTGTCGATCGACACCCTCACCAAAATACCAAAAAAATGGTTCGCGGGTGTTACAATTCTCCCCCCCAATCTAGATTCGTCCTCGAATCTCGAACAACCATCAGTCAAGGACTCCCGTGCAACCGTCTCCACGGCCCGCACTCCTCCGACCGATCTACAGAAGGTCTCCTCTAGGCGATAGACTCACGCTCCAGGCGTCATTTGCTCTTGACTTTTTGGACTTTCCTTTACTCATAGGCCTAAACCTTGAGTTTTTATTGGCTCCTCATCAGACCTAAGTCTGCATGCCAAATGTTGGCTCCTCATCAGGCCGAAGCCCGCATGCCATAATATATAAGGAAAAGTCCAAACTCGTCTCTCGGGTTGCCACCCTACAGCGCGCCCCCGGATCGTCATCCGAAGTCGATATACCAACCATTCTTCCGAGCCACAAAGTCTCTGAAAATGGCAGTACTAGGAGAACCTAAGTCCCCCAAGAGTCGCGAGCAAACGATTCTGAACACGTCCGAGTCCTATCCCTATCCAGGTTTCCTTCCCGTGGCTCGCGTAAAACATCTCAATGTCCTACCAACCACATATTCCCTCACTGGAATACCTCATGACCACACAAGGATCATATACGCCACAAGGGCCGCCACAAAGGCCAAACAAAATGTCCTAAAGAGGACCGCCACCAAGGCCAAACAAAATGTCCTAAAGAGGACCGCCACCAAGGCCAAACAAATGTCCTAAAAGGACCGCCACCAAGGCACTCTGGCTAAACAGCCCGCCACAAAGGCCATCTGTCCCGAAGGACCGTCACAAAGACCCTCTGTCCCGAAGGACCGTCACAAAGACACTCTGGCTAAACAGCCCGCCACAAAGGCCAAACAAACGTCCTAAAAAGGACCGCCACCAAGGCCACACAAATGTCCTAAAGAGGACCGTCACAAAGACACTCTGGCTAAACAGCCCGCCACAAAGGCCAAACAAACGTCCTAAAAAGGACCGCCACCAAGGCCACACAAATGTCCTAAAGAGGACCGTCACAAAGACACCTGGCTAAAAGCCCGTCACAAAGACCCCACAATGTCTAAAAAGACCGCCACACACGGGCACACTGACTCAAAAGTCCGCCACTAAGGCCACACTCAAGCCCCCTTTAAGGCTCTCCACCGCTAAAATGGACAAATTCTAACTCCCATAAAACTTTCCATATTTAGCACCTTCCATTTTTGGAAACTTTCCACTTTTGGAAACTTCTCTTCACAACCCCGCCTCACGGAAACTTTGTACCCCAAACACCACCTCATCTTGTTACTGAGTCGCACAACCAACCACCCCAAGCGACCGAGTAACAAGAGAGATGGGCTGGAATACTCCATTCCCGCTCCAGCCACGGATACAGATGGGACCCGGCTAAACAAGCTCAAGTCGCGGCTTGCTTCTCATACCACTTCTTGAACCTTGCCTTCATCTTTGCCTCAGGCTCCCAAGTCTGCTCCTCAACACCATCACAGTCCCAAAGGACTCTCATCAAAGGAATCTTCTTCTTCCGAAGTTCCTTGATCCTCCTCTCGAGAACCCTCACTGGTCTCGCCTCCAAAGTCATGTTAGGCTGAAGATCCTCAGGAATCTTAGCCAACACCTCCTCTCCCTCACGGAGACACTTCCGCAACATAGACACATGGAAAACCTTATGGAATGCACGCATCACCTCAGGTAACTCCAATCTATATGCCACTGGTCCAACCCGCTCAATCACTCTGAATGGACCCATATACCTCGGACTCAACTTAGTCTCTGACAATGACCTGTTCGGACCCCGCAACATGGCCATCTTGAGGTACACTCTGTCTCCTACCTGAAACTCAAGATCTCTCCTCCTCCTATCTGCATAACTCCTCTGCCTATCCTGAGCCTCCTTCATGTTCAGCTTGAGAACCCGAATCTTCTCTGAGGTCTCCTGAACAAAACTAGCACCAAACATGCTCCTCTCCCCCACCTGAGTCCAGCATAATGGTGTACGACATGGCCTCCCATACAAAGCCTCATAAGGAGCCATCTTAATACTTGCCTGATAGCTGTTGTTGTAAGCAAACTCTACCAGGTTCAGATGATCTGCCCAATGGCCACCCCAATCCAGCACACACATCCTCAGCAAATCCTCCAGCGTCTGGATCGTCCTCTCTGACTGTCCATCAGTCTGGGGATGATAAGCTGTACTCATATGCACCTTAGTGCCCATCTCTGCCTGAAATGCCTTCCAGAACACCGAAGTGAACTTAGAATCCCTATCAGACACAATGCTTGCTGGCACCCCATGCAACCTGACTATCTCCCTCACATACTTCTTAGCCAAGACCGCTGCTCCATCAGTCTTCTTAATGGCCAGAAAATGTGCTGACTTAGTCAACCGGTCCACAATGACCCAAATAGCATCAAAGGTCCGTGACACTGGCAATCCTACCACGAAATCCATAGTGATCATATCCCACTTCCACTCAGGAATGGGTAAACTCTTCAGTAACCCGCCAGGAACCTGATGCTCAGCCTTCACTAGCTGACATACATCGCACCTCGAAACCCAACTAGCCACATCCTTCTTCATCCCGACCCAATGATAGTACCTCTTGAGGTCACGGTACATCTTGGTCGCTCCTGGATGAATGGATAACTTGCTCGCATGAGCCTCTCTCAGAATCTCCTGTCTCAACTCCTCATCCTTGGGCACACACACACGACCGTGCACCAAGATAGTACCATTATCTGAGACCTGATACTCTGAACCCACATCCTTAGAGGCATTCACTAGCCCCAAATCCTTCTCCTGAGCCAACCGCACTCTACTCAGAAGATCTGCTCTATCTACTGCTTCCAAACCCAACGGTTCCTGTGAAACAGCACATAAGCTCAAAGCACTGATCTCCCCTACCAGAGACTCCATCTCCTGCTCCTGAGCCGAAGCTACCCTCTTCCGACTCAGAGCATCTGCAACCGTGTTAGCCTTACCAGGATGATAGGCTATCTCCAAATCATAATCTGCCACAAGCTCCATCCACCGCCTCTGTCTCAAATTCAACTCAGGCTGAGTGAATATATACTTCAGGCTCTTATGATCTGTGAACACCTGTACCTTTGCACCATAAAGATAAGATCTCCAAATCTTCAGGGCAAAAACTACAGCACCCATCTCCAAATCATGAGTAGGATAGTTGCCTTCATGCACCCGCAACTGCCGCGAAGCATAAGCAATCACCTTCCCATGCTGCATCAGAACACAACCCAACCCAACTCTAGATGCATCTGTATAAACCACATAGGGTTCTCCCTGCTCAGGCAAAGCCAACACTGGCGCAGTAGTCAACATCTCCTTCAGGCTTGCAAAGCCTTCCTCACACTCTTCTGACCAGACAAAAGGAACATCCTTCCCTGTCAACTTAGTCATAGGACGTGCTCTGCTTGCAAACCCCTGCACAAATCTCCTGTAGTAACCTGCCAATCCAAGGAAACTCCTGATCTCTGTGGCATTCTGCGGTCTAGGCCAATCTCTGATAGCCTGAATCTTCTCTGGATCTACTGAAACCCCCTCAACAGAAACAATGTGACCCAGAAAGCCCATCTCACGCTGCCAGAAACTACACTTGCTCAACTTGGCAAACACTTCTGCTCCGCAGCTTCTCCATAACTGCCCTCAAATGCACTGCATGCTCCTCAGGACTCTTAGAGTAAACCAGGATATCGTCGATGAAAATGATGACAGATACATCCAGAAACTCCTGAAATACACTGTTCATCAATCTCATAAACGCTGCTGGTGCGTTAGTCAACCCGAAAGGCATCACCACAAACTCATAATGCCCATACCTCGTCCTGAAAGCAGTCTTCCTCACATCTGCCTCATCTATCGGTATCTGATGATAACCCGATGCCAGATCCACCTTGGAGAACCAAGTAGCACCCCTCAACTGATCCAACAACTCGTCAATCCTCGGGAGAGGGTACTTGTTCTTCACAGTGACCCGGTTCAAACCCCTGTAATCAATACACAACCGGAAACTCCCATCCTTTTTCTTGACAAACAACACCGGCGCTCCCCACGGTGACACACTAGGACGGATGAATCCCTTACTCAATAAATCCTCTAGCTGCTTCTTCAGCTCTGCCATCTCTGCTGGAGCCATCCTGTAAGGCCTTGGATAACGGTGTCGTCCCCGGTTCCAGTTCAATGGTAAAAGGATCCGACCGAGATGGTGGTAATCCTTGCAGAGACTGAAACACATCCTCAAACTCCTCCACTACTGGAATACCGCTAACCGTAGACTTCCCCACTGACTCTGGCATAGATATAGTGACCAAATAAGCCTCACGGCCCTTCTCGATCATCTTCCCAGCCTGAATGGCTGAGATCACGAGACTCCCTGAAGTCGGTCTAATACCCTGAAAAACCAACTTCCCTCCTGGTCGCTCAAACTCCACTCTACCCCGATAGCAATCTAAATGCACCATATGCCGATGCATCCAATCCATCCCGAGAATAACATCATACAGCTCCACGGGACTGATAAGCAAATCCGCTGGCCATGACTCTCCTGCGATCTGAATATCAATTCCTCTAGCTCGTCCAATAACTCTCAGGAACTTGCCTCCCGCAACTCTAACAACTCCTGTGCGCTCTCCAGGATCCCCGCTGATCCCGCACACTCTGCACACTCTGGAGTAATGAAGCTATGCGAAGCTCCAGAATCAAACATAACGTGGGACTTAAACCCGCCCACCAACAAGGTCCCTACACAAACCTCATGTGTTGAGAACCTAACACTTTATCACAGGAACATAAAATCTGACCCTACTAAAATTCACAAAGATTAAGTACCAGAAATTATACTGTGATCGCCCCGGCACTGGTTCCACCAGTCTCCACTGTCGTGTAAACCCGAGGCCCCTGCTCAATCCGTGCCACCTGCTGACCCCCAGGCTGCACCTGCTGCAACGCTGCCACTGCTGCCGGCTGCAGCTTGGGACAAAAAGGCTTGATGTGCCCTGTCTCCCTACAATGATAACACACCCGAGGTCCTGCCGTCGGAACACTCCTCTTGGGACAACTAGCAACCCTGTGATCCCTGCTCCCACAACCGAAGCAACCCGCACCACTCGGCTTCTGCGTAGCCTCCCACTTCCTCTTGGTTCCCTGAGCATGCCTACCGCCCCTGCTAGAACCACCCTGCTGCTGAGCCTTACTAGGCTGAACTGCTGGAGCTACCGCCACTGACTGTGCCCGGATATCCTCCTCAATCTCTGCTGCAGTCTCAACCAGCTCTGCACGCGTAGCATAACTCCTCCCTCTACAGTGAACTCTCAAGTCATCACGTAGAGCCCTCAAGAACCTCCTGATCTGAGCCTCCTCAGGCTCCATAGCCCGACCTCCATAACAAAGAAGTCGACTGAACTCCAAGTCCAACTCCCGCACTGACCGTGTCCCCTGAGACAACTGAAGGAACTGCACCTCCAAACGATCCAATGCCTCTCTAGGAAAATACTTGCGGTTGAACTCCAAAACGAAGTCAGCCCAAGTCATCTCCCGCTGCACCCTCCTAGCAGCCACAGATCTCCACCACAACTCAGCATCACCACTCAAAAAGTAGACCCCTATGTCCACCCAAAACTCCTCAGGACATCTCAGAGTGTGGAAGTTACGTTCCACTCTCGTCCTCCACGCATCCGCAGCAGTAGGATCTACACCTCCTGAAAACTGCTCAGTACGCAACCGACCCATCTCTGTCAACATGCTGAGATAACGAGCATGGACCCCCGCATCCGCAGCCACTGGCTGCCGCTCCTCCGCCACCACTGGTGGCACTACCTGAGCCTGAGCCGGTACCACTGGTGGTAACCGCTCTAACACCTGTGCTAGCAAAGCCGCAAGGTCAACACCAGGGACTCCACCCGCTGGGACCCCCACACCCGGGACCCTAGCATCACCGGCCACTGGAGCATCAACACCGCCCCCTCCTGCCACACTCACGGAATCCCCCGGAACACCCTGCGACTCGCCAACACCCTCAGCTGTCACACTCTGGTCCTCGGTCTCACTAACCACTGGGACTCTGCCCCTACCACGACCACGTCCGCGTCCACGACCTCGACCAGCCACAGCACCCTCTCTAACCATCTGCACTACCATGAACAGAAGGCTAAGCAAACAATTTCTATAATAACACAGAAACATAAACTCACCGTGGAATCACACACTCGGCTCGAAGAGGATGTTCTAAGACTCCATGCCACACACAATTGACAAACTCACATAATCAACCAAGACATGCAATCCCAAACATCTACAACAGAAACCTAGTGAACCCAAACCTAGAACCGTAAGGGCTCTGATACCAAAATGAAACGACCAACCTTTTTTTTTTTTAAATAAATAATAAATATAATATATTAAAACAACTACAGCTAGTGGTCCCATACCCACTAGCCACCTAACCACAACACATTCAACAGCGGAAAACTTAATCAATAACCCCATAATAAACCAATATTATAGCAAAGCAATATCTCAATACCAAACAACAAGAAACATGAAACCAGCAACCTAGCAATGTTTCTAATGACTCAACTCTAGCACCCTAGCAAATGCCAGACAACATCCAATCGAGTCCCTAGAACATCCTCCTCTTCACTGCCTTGATTCCACGGTCACACTTTGCCTTTACCTGCACCACAAACACAAATTGAGATGCATGAGTATTTGATAAACACTCAGTGAGGCAATCCTCCCATCTACTGGGCTATACACACAAGCAATAAGATCTCTACAAGCCACAAACAACAATCAATAAAACAAACCAGGCAATATACAACGCATGCAACATCCATCGCAACTGAACAAGGGGTGTCGACCGACACCAGATGGTGTCGATCGTCACTGACTATCTGGTGTCGACCGACGCCAAACTGGTGTCGACCGACACCCTGCCCGACACTCCCGAAAACCCTAGTTTGTGTCGACCGACGCCTCCACATGGCATCGAACGACACTCGCCAAAGTCCCGAGCCGTCCTCGCGTTGGTGTCGACCGACACCCCAACTGGTGTCGACCGACACCGATACCGAGCAGCGATTTCCCTCGATCAGAAACTCCGAATCTCGCCTCCAATCTTCTCCAATCCGCTCCTTGCACTCCCAGAAGCCAAACCCAGCCCAGATAGCAACGAAATAACATAGGGAACTCAAGGAAACAACCACATAAGCACCAAATCACATAGAAACTAGAAATCTTAGCTTAGATAAGCCATGGTCATGCACTCACCTCTTTGCAGGAAGATTCAGACCAAAAGCAACGAATCCAACCTTCCTAGCAAGCTTCTAGATCCTTCCTAGCTTCCAATCTCTCAAGGACAGCCAAGAATCTCACCAAAAGTCACCAAAAAGCTCAAGAACACACTTTTTCCTCTTTTTCTCTCAAAAACAACAAAGCGGCGACAAAAGAACTTCCCAAAACCCTTCTGGTCGACAAAACACTTAAATATCTCGGTTTAGTAGTTTTCCCTACATCAAACCGGTCCAAATCGATAATTAAATCGAACCGGTCGAATCAGAAACAATTAGTGTCGATCGACACCTCCTGTGGTGTCGATCGACACCCTCACCAAAATACCAAAAAAAATGGTTCGCGGGTGTTACATTTTGTAACTGCTATTAAAATATTTGGTAACATAGCATTTTTGGGTATGCAATCTTTAAATAGACAGTAGCAATTATTATTTGCTATTACTATATGTAAGTTATGTATTATATAATAATTATGTATTTATACTGCATTTATGTATTAATACAGTATTTGTGGAATTATACTGTATTTGTGTATTTAATTATATATATTTAGTTATTTAATCATTTTGGGGGTAAATTGATATATAAAATATGTATACTGAAATAAAAATAACATATTTTATTATCATTTGTATGAAACAGTGATAGAAAAAAAATCTATTACAAAGTAAATAAAATACATTGTGGAAAAGAAAAAAATGGTGTCGTGTTCTTCCCATCACGAAGCTGCAAAAATCATTCTTTATTTGCAAGAATCTCCAAGAGTACACTTCTTTCTCTGCAAACACCACGGGCCTCTCTCTTCGCTTCATCATCTTCCTTTTCTTCTCTCTTCAAGTACTCACCACGATGCTCCACTTTTATGATATCAATAAGTTCTTAGCACACAATCTCTCAAGCTAAGAACTCTTTCTTCTCTTCTCCGAGTTGGATAGCAGGATCCGACTCAATAACCTCTTGTTCTTCCTCCTGCGATTAGATCAGCTCTACAACAAATAAGCCCAGTAAAAGAATGCATTAGATCGTTAAAAACAAGAGGAAACATATTATAGATGTTATTCAACCGATGAATACAAATTGAAAACAGATCTCGGATTTCGAAACCAAGACTCACCGAATCTGGTAGAAACAAAAAAATGAATCCAAAATTACAGAAGAGCAGACAAGCGAAGGTAAAAAAAAAACGCGTACTCGAAACATAGATCTCGTAAGGTTCAAGCTGTGATTCCTAACTCGAAAGAATTTTATAGTCGATTCAATTGGATAATCGATTGAAGAAGAAGAGAAAAGACTAAAGAGGAGAGTGAGTGAAAAGAAAAGATAAAAGGATTAGTGTCCGTTAGATTTATTTTAATCAACGGTTCATATTACACATGATGTGATCCTTACTTTAACGACTTAGCCAATCAAATACTAAATAGGGATTAAAGTTTGTGTCCATTGGATTCACTGCAATCAACGGTCTATATTAAACGCAGTGGGATCCTTCTCTTAATGACAATTTTTATTTGCATTTTAGATTTTAGCATTTTTTGCTATTTTTTCTTTCAATTTTAATTAGTAGGTTAATTTTCCAATATGTTTTAAATTAATGAAAATAAAATATATGTTTTAAAACTCTTTTCTAATCACTTTTTTTTTTTTGGCCATATAACACTTGTCATCAACTTCATTTGCAAAATGGTTATTTTAGTTTATAGTTTTTTTTTAGTATGTAGTTAAGTATTATAACTCATAATATGTAATTTTATATTTATTCCTACTATATGTTATTATTATTACAATAACATTTTTACATTTTATTTTGTGAATTTCTAAATAATGAAACATGTTTCAAGATTGAACCCTAAACCCTATACCCTAAACCCTTTAGGGTATAAGATTTAGGGTTTAGGGTTCAATCTTGAAACACATTTCACTAATCTCAATTAACAAAATAAAATGTAAAAATAATTAAAACTTATTGAGAAACATTAAAAAGGTTTTTACAAGTGTGAGTTATATATTTCATATTAAATATTCATAATATAAAAATTATTATATATTGATTGTTAATAGAGTAAGAACACTTATATTATGAATTTATGAATATTTAAGAATATCTGTATGAGAATATTTTTTTAGAATTTTATTATGTTAATTGATAAATAATAAAAATGTTTAAGAATTAAAGTCTAAAGTGTTTAGATTTATGGTTTAGGGTATATGATTTATGGTTTAAGTTATAGGATTTAACTATTTATCAATTAACAAAATAAAATGCAAAAAGATAATAAATTAACATATATGATTCTGTGATTATGTATAATTAACAAATTATTATTTGATTATGTTTAATTAACAAATGACTGTAGGAGTATGATTATGAACAAAATAAGTTTTATTTCTAGTTATAACTTATAATTATGTATTGAGTATTTTTAATATTATATTTGTAGTTTTTTACGTCATAAATTTGTTGTTTTATTTCTTTGTTATTTAGCAATGACACATTAAAAAGAGAAAATACCTTATGAAATTAAAACCATTAGAAAAATACATTATCGAAACATATCAGATGAGAGTAGTCACAAAATCAAGTATTTATAGCTTAACATACTAAAATAAACAAAATATATGAAGCGAGTAGTCAAGTGAATCCATAATGTAAAGCTTAAAATACTAAAGTACAGCCACAAGTTCTTCCGCGCAGTATTGGTCCTTGAACCTGGACAAAGACTGAAAGACACAATGGAAAAGAAGACAGTCAATACAATTGTAATGATTTGTGCAAATGATGTTTCATAAAGCTTAAAATTCTGAAACCTCTAAGAGACACTCACGAAGGTTGGCAAATGATGTAGCATTTTCCTTGTTTCTAGACCTAGACCATAAACTTCGACTGCCTATGGAAAGCAAAAACGTGCAGGTTTCAGGTGTGTGTCAAGAAGCTTTTATTTTTTCATTTCATAACAAATGAGACAAAAGGTTTATGTAACCCTTGTTGACGTACATTTCCAACAACATACATTGTCTAGATGAAACATCCAGTCATATAAAGCAAGGAAACTAAAAGCAACAAGGATTATAATCTGAAACAACCACACAAGCCTAATGAGTCAATGGTATAACAGAGACATAAATTGTTCGAAAAACCAGAGATTGGAAGGTATAACCTGATGTTATGATCTCACAGTGTATATTCGACTACTTATCCTGCAGCTAACAATCACAAAAGCTTAATCTAATCTAGAACTGGAGTTCTCAATTCCAAGAGTTAGCAGGCAGAAGCTTTCACAAGTTATAGAAACTAAAACAGATATCATAGCCACTGTCATCACATTACCTCAACAAATTTAGTATGCCAAATTTTGGATAGTAACTCAGAATAATTTAGTATGCCAAATTTTGGATAGTATCACCCTGTTTCACAATGAGAAACCAAAGTCAGATATTCAAAGAAAGAAACATGAGCAAAAAAAAGATACAAGTCACTTTCAAATCAATAGAAATTTATCATTTAACAACAACTTCACGGAGAATATATCTAAAAGGCATGTCATCATTTCTAATCAACAATAGTTCTTACAATAGCAAGTCTGATAACGTCATAAGCAATAATCAAGTCCGAAACTCAATACAAAATTGGATCTGAAACCTACACAGAGATGAAACGACCAACCTTTTTTTTTTTTTAATAAATAAATAATAAATATAATATATTAAAACAACTACAGCTAGTTGTCCCATACCCACTAGCCACCTATCCATAATCACAACCAACAGCGGAAAACATAATTAATATCCAACAATAACCCAATAATAAACCAATATTATAGCAAGGCAATATCTCAATACCAAACAACAAGAAACATGAAACCAGCAACCTAGCAATGTTTCTAATGACCCAACTCTAGCACCCTAGCAAATGCCAGACAACATCCAATCGAGTCCCTAGAACATCCTCCTCTTCATTGCCTTGATTCCACGGTCACACTTTGCCTTTACCTGCACCACAAACACAAATTGAGATGCATGAGTATTTGATAAACACTCAGTGAGGCAATCCTCCCATCTACTGGGCTATACACACAAGCAATAAGATCTCTACAAGCCACAAACAACAATCAATAAAACAAACCAGGCAATATACAACGCATGCAACATCCATCGCAACTGAACAAGGGGTGTCGACCGACACCAGATGGTGTCGATCGTCACTGACTATCTGGTGTCGACCGACGCCAAACTGGTGTCGACCGACACCCTGCCCGACACTCCCGAAAACCCTAGTTTGCGTCGACCGACGCCTCCACATGACATCGACGACACTCGCCAAAGTCCCGAGCCGTCCTCGCGTTGGTGTCGACCGACACCCCCTGGTGTCGACCGACACCGTTACCGAGCAGCGATTTCCCTCGATCAGAAACTCCGAATCTCGCCTCCAATCTTCTCCAATCCGCTCCTTGCACTCCCAGAAGCCAAACCCAGCCCAGATAGCAACGAAATAGCATAGAGAACTCAAGGACACAACCACATAAGCACCAAATCACATAGAAACTAGAAATCTTAGCTTAGATAAGCCATGGTCATGCACTCACCTCTTTGCAGGAAGTTTCTGACCAATAAGAACGAATCACTCACTCCTAGCAAGCTTCTAGCACCTTCCCAGCCTTAGATCTCCCAAGAACAGCAAGGAATCTCTCAAACTCTTCCCAAAGCTCAAGAACACTCTCTCTTTGTGTTTTTTCTCAAAACGGCGAAAACACCAAAAAACACGACCCTAGGTCGTTTTCTACCCTAATAACTCGATTTAGGGATTTCCTAAACCAACCACACAAACCGGACAATTAAAATTGAACCGACAAACCGGCCACAACTGGTGTCGATCGACACTCCCTGTGGTGTCGATCGACACCCTCACCAAAATTCCCAGAAAATGGTTTGCGGGTGTTACAATTCTCCCCCACCAATCTAGATTCGTCCTCGAATCTCGAACAACCATCAGTCAAGGACTCCCGTGCAACCGACTCCACGGCCCGCACTCCTCCGACCGATCTACAGAAGGTCTCCTCTAGGCGATAGACTCACGCTCCAGGCGTCATTTGCTCCTGACTTTTTGGACTTTCCTTTACTCATAGGCCTAAACCTTGAGTTTTTATTGGCTCCTCATCAGACCTAAGTCTGCATGCCAAATGTTGGCTCCTCATCAGGCCGAAGCCCGCATGCCATAATATATAAGGAAAAGTCCAAACTCGTCTCTCGGGTTGCCACCCTACAGCGCGCCCCCGGATCGTCATCCGAAGTCGATATACCAACCATTCTCCCGAGCCACAAAGTCTCTGAAAATGGCAGTACTAGGAGAACCTAGGTCCCCCAAGAGTCGCGAGCAAACGATTCTGAACACGTCCGAGTCCTATCCCTATCCAGGTTTCCTTCCCGTGGCTCGCGTAAAACATCTCAATGTCCTACCAACCACATATTCCCTCACTGGAATACCTCATGACCACACAAGGAATCATATACGCCACAAGGGCCGCCACAAAGGCCAAACAAAATGTCCTAAAGAGGACCGCCACCAAGGCCAAACAAATGTCCTAAAGAGGACCGCCACCAAGGCCAAACAAATGTCCTAAAGAGGACCGCCACCAAGGCCAAACAAATGTCCTAAAGAGGACCGCCACCAAGGCACTCTGGCTAACAGCCCGCCACAAAGGCCATCTGTCCCGAAGGACCGTCACAAAGACCATCTGTCCCGAAGGACCGTCACAAAGACACTCTGGCTAAACAGCCCGCCACAAAGGCCAAACAAACGTCCTAAAAAGGACCGCCACCAAGGCCACACAAATGTCCTAAAGAGGACCGTCACAAAGACACTTTGGCTAAACAGCCCGCCACAAAGGCCAATCAAACGTCCTAAAAAGGACCGCCACCAAGGCCACACAAATGTCCTAAAGAGGACCGTCACAAAGACACCCTGGCTAAAAGCCCGTCACAAAGACCCCACAATGTCTAAAAAGACCGCCACACACGGGCACACTGACTCAAAAGTCCGCCACTAAGGCCACACTCAAGCCCCCTTTAAGGCTCTCCACCGCTAAAATGGACAAATTCTAACTCCCATAAAACTTTCCATATTTAGCACCTTCCATTTTTGGAAACTTTCCACTTTTGGAAACTTCTCTTCACAACCCGCCTCACGGAAACTTTGTACCCCAAACACCACCTCATCTTGTTACTGAGTCGCACAACCAACCACCCCGGCCGAGTAACAAGAGAGATGGGCTGGAATACTCCATTCCGCTCCAGCCACGGATACAGATGGGACCCGGCTAAACAAGCTCAAGTCGCGGCTTGCTTCTCATACCACTTCTTGAACCTTGCCTTCATCTTTGCCTCAGGCTCCCAAGTCTGCTCTTCAACACCATCACAGTCCCAAAGGACTCTCATCAAAGGAATCTTCTTCTTCCGAAGTTCCTGGATCCTCCTCTCGAGAACCCTCACTGGTCTCGCCTCCAAAGTCATGTTAGGCTGAAGATCCTCAGGAATCTTAGCCAACACCTCCTCTCCCTCACGGAGACACTTCCGCAACATAGACACATGGAAAACCTTATGGAATGCACGCATCACCTCAGGTAACTCCAATCTATATGCCACTGGTCCAACCCGCTCAATCACTCTGAATGGACCCATATACCTCGGACTCAACTTAGTCTCTGACAATGACCTGTTCGGACCCCGCAACATGGCCATCTTGAGGTACACTCTGTCTCCTACCTGAAACTCAAGATCTCTCCTCCTCCTATCTGCATAACTCCTCTGCCTATCCTGAGCCTCCTTCATGTTCAGCTTGAGAACCCGAATCTTCTCTGAGGTCTCCTGAACAAAACTAGCACCAAACATGCTCCTCTCCCCCACTGAGTCCAGCATAATGGTGTACGACATGGCCTCCCATACAAAGCCTCATAAGGAGCCATCTTAATACTTGCTGATAGCTGTTGTTGTAAGCAAACTCTACCAGGTTCAGATGATCTGCCCAATGGCCACCCCAATCCAGCACACACATCCTCAGCAAATCCTCCAGCGCTGGATCGTCCTCTCTGACTGTCCATCAGTCTGGGGATGATAAGCTGTACTCATATGCACCTTAGTGCCCATCTCTGCCTGAAATGCCTTCCAGAACACCGAAGTGAATTTAGAATCCCTATCAGACACAATGCTTGCTGGCACCCCATGCAACCTGACTATCTCCCTCACATACTTCTTAGCCAAGACCGCTGCTCCATCAGTCTTCTTAATGGCCAGAAAATGTGCTGACTTAGTCAACCGATCCACAATGACCCAAATAGCATCAAGGTCCGTGACACTGGCAATCCTACCACGAAATCCATAGTGATCATATCCCACTTCCACTCAGGAATGGGTAAACTCTTCAGTAACCCGCCAGGAACCTGATGCTCAGCCTTCACTAGCTGACATACATCGCACCTCGAAACCCAACTAGCCACATCCTTCTTCATCCCGACCCAATGATAGTACCTCTTGAGGTCACGGTACATCTTGGTCGCTCCTGGATGAATGGATAACTTGCTCGCGTGAGCCTCTCTCAGAATCTCCTGTCTCAACTCCTCATCCTTGGGCACACACACACGGCCGTGCACCAAGATAGTACCATTATCTGAGACCTGATACTCGGAATCCACATCCTTAGAGGCATTCACTAGCCCCAAATCCTTCTCCTGAGCCAACCGCACTCTACAGAAGATCTGCTCTATCTACTGCTTCCAAACCCAACGGTTCCTGTGAAACAGCACATAAGCTCAAAGCACTGATCTCCCCTACCAGAGACTCCATCTCTGCTCCTGAGCCGAAGCTACCCTCTTCCGACTCAGAGCATCTGCAACCGTGTTAGCCTTACCAGGATGATAGGCTATCTCCAAATCATAATCTGCCACAAGCTCCATCCACCGCCTCTGTCTCAAATTCAACTCAGGCTGAGTGAATATATACTTCAGGCTCTTATGATCTGTGAACACCTGTACCTTTGCACCATAAAGATAAGATCTCCAAATCTTCAGGGCAAAAACTACAGCACCCATCTCCAAATCATGAGTAGGATAGTTGCCTTCATGCACCCGCAACTGCCGCGAAGCATAAGCAATCACCTTCCCATGCTGCATCAGAACACAACCCAACCCAACTCTAGATGCATCTGTATAAACCACATAGGGTTCTCCTGCTCAGGCAAAGCCAACACTGGCGCAGTAGTCAACATCTCCTTCAGGCTTGCAAAGCCTTCCTCACACTCTTCTGACCAGACAAAGGAACATCCTTCCCTGTCAACTTAGTCATAGGACGTGCTCTGCTTGCAAACCCCTGCACAAATCTCCTGTAGTAACCTGCCAATCCAAGGAAACTCCTGATCTCTGTGGCATTCTGCGGTCTAGGCCAATCCCTAATAGCCTGAATCTTCTCTGGATCTACAGAAACCCCTCTGCGGAAACAATGTGACCCAGAAAGCCCATCTCACGCTGCCAGAAACTACACTTGCTCAACTTGGCAAACAGCTTCTGCTCCCGCAGCTTCTCCATAACTGCCCTCAAATGCACTGCATGCTCCTCAGGACTCTTAGAGTAAACCAGGATATCGTCGATGAAAATGATGACAGATACATCCAGAAACTCCTGAAATACACTGTTCATCAATCTCATAAACGCTGCTGGTGCGTTAGTCAAGCCGAAAGGCATCACCACAAACTCATAATGCCCATACCTCGTCCTGAAAGCAGTCTTCCTCACATCTGCCTCATCTATCGGTATCTGATGATAACCCGATGCCAGATCCACCTTGGAGAACCAAGTAGCACCCCTCAACTGATCCAACAACTCGTCAATCCTCGGGAGAGGTACTTGTTCTTCACAGTGACCCGGTTCAAACCCCTGTAATCAATACACAACCGGAAACTCCCATCCTTTTTCTTGACAAACAACACCGGCGCTCCCCACGGTGACACACTAGGACGGATGAATCCCTTACTCAATAAATCCTCTAGCTGCTTCTTCACTCTGCCATCTCTGCTGGAGCCATCCTGTAAGGAGCCTTGGATAACGGTGTCGTCCCCGGTTCCAGTTCAATGGTAAAAGGATCCGACCGAGATGGTGGTAATCCTGCAGAGACTGAAACACATCCTCAAACTCCTCCACTACTGGAATACCGCTAACCGTAGACTTCCCACTGACTCTGGCATAGATATGGTAACCAAATAAGCCTCACGGCCCTTCTCGATCATCTTCCCAGCCTGAATGGCTGAGATCACGAGACTCCTGAAGTCGGTCTAATACCCTGAAAAACCAACTTCCCTCCTGGACGCTCAAACTCCACTCTACCCGATAGCAATCTAAATGCACCATATGCCGATGCATCCAATCCATCCCGAGAATAACATCGTACAGCTCCACGGGACTGATAAGCAAATCCGCTGGCCATGACTCTCCTGCGATCTGAATATCAATTCCTCTAGCTCGTCCAATAACTCTCAGGAACTTGCCTCCCGCAACTCTAACAACTCCTGTACGCTCTCCAGGATCCCCGCTGATCCCCGCACACTCTGCACACTCTGGAGTAATGAAGCTATGCGAAGCTCCAGAATCAAACATAACGTGGGACTTAAACCCGCCCACCAACAAGGTCCCTACACAAACCTCATGTGTTGAGAACCTAACACTTTATCACAGGAACATAAAATCTGACCCTACTAAAATTCACAAAGATTAAGTACCAGAAATTATACATGTGATCGCCCCGGCACTAGTTCCACCAGTCTCCACTGTCGTGTAAACCCGAGGCCCCTGCTCAATCCGTGCCACCTGCTGACCCCCAGGCTGCACCTGCTGCACGCTGCCACTGCTGCCGGCTGCAGCTTGGGACAAAAAGGCTTGATGTGCCCTGTCTCCCTACAATGATAACACACCCGAGGTCTGCCGTCGGAACACTCCTCTTGGGACAACTAGCAACCCTGTGATCCCTGCTCCCACAACCGAAGCAACCCGCACCGCTCGGCTTCTGCGTAGCCTCCCACTTCCTCTTGGTTCCCTGGGCATGCCTACCGCCCCTGCTAGAACCACCCTGCTGCTGAGCCTTACTAGGCTGAACTGCTGGAGCTACCGCCACTGACTGTGCCCGGATATCCTCCTCAATCTCTGCTGCAGTCTCAACCAGCTCTGCACGCGTAGCATAACTCCTCCCTCTACAGTGAACTCTCAAGTCATCACGTAGAGCCCTCAAGAACCTCCTGATCTGAGCCTCTTCAGGCTCCATAGCCCGACCTCCATAACAAAGAAGTCGACTGAACTCCAGGTCCAACTCCCGCACTGACCGTGCCCCCTGAGACTGAAGGAACTGCACCTCCAAACGATCCAATGCCTCTCTAGGAAAATACTTGCGGTTGAACTCCAAAACGAAGTCAGCCCAAGTCATCTCCGCTGCACCCTCCTAGCAGCCACAGATCTCCACCACAACTCAGCATCACCACTCAAAAAGTAGACCCCTATGTCCACCCAAAACTCCTCAGGACATCTCAGAGTGTGGAAGTTACGTTCCACTCTCGTCCTCCACGCATCCGCAGCAGTAGGATCTACACCTCCTGAAAACTGCTCAGTACGCAACCGACCCATCTCTGTCAACATGCTGAGATAACGAGCATGGACCCCGCATCCGCAGCCACTGGCTGCCGCTCCTCCGCCACCACCGGTGGCACCTGAGCCTGAGCCGGTACCACTGGTGGTAACCGCTCTAACACCTGTGCTAGCAAAGCCGCAAGGTCAACACCAGGGACTCCACCCGCTGGGACCCCCACACCCGGGACCCTAGCATCACCGGCCACTGGAGCATCAACACCGCCCCCTCCTGCCACACTCACGGAATCCCCCGGAACACCCTGCGACTCGCCAACACCCTCAGCTGTCACACTCTGGTCCTCGGTCTCACTAACCACTGGGACTCTGCCCCTACCACGACCACGTCCGCGTCCACGACCACGTCCGCGTCCACGACCTCGACCAGCCACAGCATCCTCTCTAACCATCTGCACTACCATGGACAGAAGGCTAAGCAAACAATTCCTATTATAACACAGAAACATAAACTCACCGTGGAATCACACACTCGGCTCGAAGAGGATGTTCTAAGACTCCATGCCACACACAATTGACTAACTCACATAATCAATCAAGACATGCAATCCCAAACATCTACAACAGAAACCTAGTGAACCCAATCCTAGAACCGTAAGGGCTCTGATACCAAAATGAAACGACCAACCTTTTTTTTTTAATAAATAAATAATAAATATAATATATTAAAACAACTACAGCTAGTGGTCCCATACCCACTAGCCACCTATCCATAATCACAACCAACAGCGGAAAAACATAATTAATATCCAACAATAACCCAATAATAAACCAATATTATAGCAAGGCAATATCTCAATACCAAACAACAAGAAACATGAAACCAGCAACCTAGCAATGTTTCTAATGACCCAACTCTAGCACCCTAGCAAATGCCAGACAACATCCAATCGAGTCCCTAGAACATCCTCCTCTTCATTGCCTTGATTCCACGGTCACACTTTGCCTTTACCTGCACCACAAACACAAATTGAGATGCATGAGTATTTGATAAACACTCAGTGAGGCAATCCTCCCATCTACTGGGCTATACACACAAGCAATAAGATCTCTACAAGCCACAAACAACAATCAATAAAAAAACCAGGCAATATACAACGCATGCAACATCCATCGCAACTGAACAAGGGGTGTCGACCGACACCAGATGGTGTCGATCGTCACTGACTATCTGGTGTCGACCGACGCCAAACTGGTGTCGACCGACACCCTGCCCGACACTCCCGAAAACCCTAGTTTGCGTCGACCGACGCCTCCACATGGCATCGAACGACACTCGCCAAAGTCCCGAGCCGTCCTCGCGTTGGTGTCGACCGACACCCCAACTGGTGTCGACCGACACCGTTACCGAGCAGCGATTTCCCTCGATCAGAAACTCCGAATCTCGCCTCCAATCTTCTCCAATCCGCTCCTTGCACTCCCAGAAGCCAAACCCAGCCCAGATAGCAACGAAATAGCATAGAGAACTCAAGGACACAACCACATAAGCACCAAATCACATAGAAACTAGAAATCTTAGCTTAGATAAGCCATGGTCATGCACTCACCTCTTTGCAGGAAGTTTCTGACCAATAAGAACGAATCCCTCACTCCTAGCAAGCTTCTAGCACCTTCCCAGCCTTAGATCTCCCAAGAACAGCAAGGAATCTCTCAAACTCTTCCCAAAAGCTCAAGAACACTCTCTCTTTGTGTTTTTTCTCAAAAACGGCGAAAACACCAAAATAACACGACCCTAGGTCGTTTTCTACCCCTAATAACTCGATTTAGGGATTTCCTAAACCAACCACACAAACCGGACAATTAAAATTGAACCGACAAAACCGGCCACAACTGGTGTCGATCGACACTCCCTCTGTGGTGTCGATCGACACCCTCACCAAAATTCCCAGAAAATGGTTTGCGGGTGTTACAAGAGAGATGGAGCTACTAATTTGCAAAACATACATGATTGAGAAAAACAAAAGCCACCATTGACGACTTCACAAGAGATTGTGAGTTGCTACTGAGAGGGATTGCTATTGAGAGAGGATCGAGACTGAAAGATCGAGAGTGAAAGATGAGACAAACAAATTCGGATCGAGTTTCAGAACGGGTTCCGGATCGAGTTTGAGAGAGAGAATAGAGCATAGATGGAAGTCTTTCACGAGTAACACACTAAAACCTAATCTATTACTCTTCTTTTTTATTTTATTTTTCTGTGATATTAATTAATTAGTACAATTTTGGAGGCAGTAAAATTTTCACTTTCCCGATTACCATACGATAGCGTTTAATTTTAATCTATGCTATTGAAAGAACCAAAAACTACGCGCCATTACACAATATTTTAGCGGTTATCCTACCATAGCGTTTAATATTTTGGAAACGCTATGTAAACTTTTTCGAAAGTCAAGTATAGCATAGACATAAAAAACGCTATACTATATTGCTATTAATACCCTTATTTCCTGTAGTGTGAGTTGCTCGGATAGCCGATGCACCATATTTCCTCTCATTTCACTCTCGCCACAGCGAGTAGACGCTGATTTGAAAGCAGTAACGAGCCAAAAACAGTGGAATATGAGCGTTGTCAGGCTGGATGAGATAGTTTTTAACCACCCCCCCCCCCCCCAATCAGTGGAGAAACCACGAGGGATGATGGAACGAGCTAGGCCAGTCCAAACCTCTGTGGAATAGCTGCATCAGAAAAACAGGTGACTAAAAGTCTATATTACCATACAAAATTATTAAATTGAAAAATTCACTATATAATTCATCAAGGGAAATAATTGTTTGCATCTTA
Organism: Camelina laxa; assembly: GCA_024034495.1. Lineage (NCBI taxonomy): Eukaryota > Viridiplantae > Streptophyta > Magnoliopsida > Brassicales > Brassicaceae > Camelina > Camelina laxa. Next base: position 7,858,408 of record CM043884.1, read on the forward strand.
AAATTAGAATTTTATATTTAAAATTAACTAAAAGTCTTATTATTAGTCATTCTGAAAATCTTCAATTAGATCAAGAATTAGTGGAATTTCTTCAAACTTAAAATGTGATATGTTAATAAATAGTTTAGAGAGTAAATTAAAATGTTGAGTATTCAATTTGATATTATTTTGATTCATCATAAAAGGAAATATTTTGTGTTAAAAAACAAAAGTTTAGTAGACACTACTCTAAATGAAACATATGCAACTTTATAGACACAACCGAGGAAAGCATTTTTAAAAAATGTTTCATGAAAGATTACGAAAAAAAAAACACAACTGTTGATGATGTTTTTAATTAAAAAAAAAAAATTTAATTATGATATTTTTAATATAGATAATATATATTTTTAAAAATAAAATCTAACGAAGAGAAAACGCGACATAGATGGTGTGTTTTTGTTTTTCTACAAAAAAATTAAAATTAATTTACAAAAAATTAGAATGAATAGAAGTAATTAACTATTGATGACACTTTTTAAACTATTATTATCATATAAATTCATGAACACCATGAATTAAAAAATTTATGAGACAAAATGTATGGCTATTTTTGTTGGCTTTTGAATTGTATTTTAGAAAATCTCACCAATTCAAATTAAGAGATCTGGAAAAAGAAAAAAAAATCATCCCAAAATGATCTAATATATTAAAGGAGTAGTCGAAATGGCTCACAGCCATTCTCACAAAAAATTATGTCGTTTACCCTTAATGAAAAATACCCCTGAAAATTTTTGGACAAGCTTTTGTTCTCTATTTAGGTTGCTGAAACGCACCACATTCATCTTCAGACTTAAGATTACTAATTTGCCATTAATGAGATTCAAAACTGGACCTTTTTACCCTTCAAATTAATTTAGAAAATTATGAAAGGTTAAATTTCTAAAATATCTAATCTATATAATTGTCAAACGTGATTTTATAAATTTTAAAACGCTAAAACCTAAACTAATGGGCTTTATATAAACCCAACCAAAATATACCGACCTATTCGAAACCCTAAAATTATAGGTTGTTAACTAATATATAAATAGGTACAACCCTAATCATTCTCCATAATCTGAAATCTTTAAAACAGAGAAAACCCTAATTTTCTCTCATGTTCTTGAAATTATATATGTATTATAGTCTTGATGATCCTTTATATGGTTCTTCGTATTCGTGTTCGTGTTCTAATGATTCATATCCTCTTTCTGTAGTATTTGTTTGGAACCCAAGTTCGAGCATTACCAAAACTTTGTGTATTGTTTCATTACTTCTTATATTATATTGTATAGGTTTCTTGATTTATTTAAAGTTTTGTAAAACGATTATACTAATTCTTATGTTTCAGGTGAGTTAGTAGATGGTCGTGATCTTAGTTCTATGTTCCCGCACAAGAAATCTAGGTATTTATTTTGTATATTTTAAACTTTATTCTTTATAGTTTGATGATGCTAAATAAAAAGGCTTATGTTTATAGTTGCAGGAAAGCTTCTGAAGATGATCATATTAATGAGACATGTTTGGTAATTTAAATAGTAAATTATTCTATCATCGTTATTAAATTTTATTCGTGTGTTTGTGGCTCTAATAAATAAATATAAATGAATAGGTGGATGTGGCGAGGACTATCAAACATTTTTATTTGAATCCTGCATCTTCATCTATGCTAAAAAGTATGTTGTTAAATTTAAAATTCTTTTTTATTAATATATTTCTAATGATTTAATTAAATTAAAACAATGTTTAGATGAATCTACCAATAATCGTATGGTGAAAAACAGGTATTGTTTTACATTTTAAAGGAAAATTATTTATATATATATATATATATTTGATTCAGAAAATCATATTAACATTTGTAGTTATTGATTATTATTGCAGAGAGATTATGAATGGTGCTAATAATATCCCAACATTTATGGTATATTATTAAATATATGATTTTGTTATTGTTTTAAACTAATTACTCTTATTTTCTCGGATATAACATCATTTAGTGTGATTAATCAACAGATTAGAGATGCAGAGTCAGCATGAGGAGAAGATAAGCATGATATTTAGAGAATAGGATGATGAATATTATGATATCTAATCGACCAGTTACTAAAGTTCTTGATTATTATTTAAATTTGAAAAAATAATGAAATGCCATATTGATAGCTAATATTCTTTAAAATGTGATAATTATTATGTTCAATATTTTGAAGATTATTGTTAGGAAAATCTAATGTTGTTATTTTACATGATGTAATGTAGGGTGGATAATCTTTAGAGATATTCTATATTTAAAACAGAATAGAATATAGTGTATTATCACGATTTATGTAAAAATAGAAAATGTAAATACGCATTAAAAGCCGTAATGATAAACGTTAAGAAGATTACTATTTATCTCTAGAATAAAGGGAAGTGTAAAGATATTAATGTCTGGAGATCTATAAAGATAAGTTAAATGATTTGCTAAACAAAAATTTTAAAATATCAGTTTCGAAAAACAAATGTAAATTGTGAATATATTAAATTGCATATATATATATACACGTCTATACGACTCTATAAATCAAAGAAGAAAAAAAATACAGAAAACTATGGTTAGGTATAGCCTTTTCGATGATGTTTTGCATTTGAACTCTTCAAAATATGAATGGAGAATTCGTGTGAAGGTCTTGTGTCTGTGGGAAGAGAAAGGATCAAGTTTGGAGATGGTTTTATCTGATATTAAGCTATCTACCTTATTCTAATTATAAGCTTATTATATATTTCAAACAGCAAGCATATATGCAATTATACCTGAAAGTTAAAATTACAAGTATTTTAGAAAAAAATTTGACATATAAAATTGTATTATGCGATAGTTATTAATACTATGTTTTATTAGGGTGTAAAGGTCCAATGTTCCTTTCGTGGAGATGTTTATGATCGTTTTGTCTCAAAGTTCAAAGTTGGTGATTGGCTTGATTTCGAAGACTTTAAGGTTGTTGAGCAGAATGGTTCATGTTTGGCTACCACACATCGTTACAAAATTGTAATTTTGTATAATACCAAGATCAAAGAGAATTCAATTGTTGGAGGGGAAGATTTCTATGATTTCGTCGATTTCAAAGTCATTAATGATAGTACCCAATGTGAAAATTACCTAGTGGGTGAGCAATAATTTCGTTTTTAAACATAAAATTCAATAATTATTTATAAATCTCTGTATTTGAACTAATTTTAATTTTATAAAGTTGTCATCGGTGAGATTGTCAATATTGGGGAATTCAGCTGTAATTTCAGGAAACTGCAACAAAAAGATGAAATCAATATGTCAGAAAATCATCAGAAACATGTGGACGTAAGACAAAGTGATACTATCCGTGAGTTGTTTAAGTATTGCACTCGATTGGGTTCATCCAAGAAGGAAAACAATACTTTTCATGATCACTCAGAATCAGATTACACAGTCTTTGAAGAATCTGATGATGACACTGATGTTGGAGATCAGGATGATGATGATTATATACAAGAAGGAAGTGATGAGGAAGATGATGTTTGTTATGATACAGTGGATGAAGAAGAGGATGATACTGAAGAAGAAACTGATGTTGATGGCGAATACCAGTCAGATAATAGTCATAACGATGATCATAATGAGGATAAATATGTCCAAGATTTAGATGAGGATGAAGAGGTCGATGAGATGCAAAGTACTAAAGAAATTCTTGAAATAAATAATAAAGCAGAGGATTACTCGATTAACCACAAAATATCTTTTGATCTACGTGATTTCAGGTAAATTATAATACTCATATATATATATATATATATATTATACATAATAATAATTTTGAAGTGTATTGAAACATAATGTTTAAATTTTTGGAATTTTAATGGAACCCTAATAAGGTGTGAATTATTCGAAACATCGGCTACAAAATTATATGATACTTTAAAAACTTTCCGGGGTGATCGCTTGGTTTGTGTTATTCGATGGGCTCTAATTGAAGTTTTCCAAGGTATACATAAATTTGATGATAGTTCCTGCTCAGTTTTGATGATAAGGTATTAAAAGAATTGTTTCTCTTATAACTTTGCAGGACAAAGAAGTATATCTTCTACAGTTTGTACGCAAATAATACTCAATTCGCAAGTTCCCGAGGTGGCGAAGATGATGGAATTGTAAGATTATCCTATCTGTTCATGCTATATATTAAATTAAAATATTATAAAATTACGTGTATAATCTTCTTTTCATGTTTAAACTAAATGTATTACAGGAGACCAAGGAAGAGGACTCGCAAATAGAAGACTCACTTCCTCAATTTTTTTTTTGGCTTATTAGGGATTTTATAGGGTTTTAACTATTATATATATTTTAATACTATATGGATTATATTTATTAAAAACATAAATTAAAGTTTAAATATATTTACAGAAATCGCTTTATGGTTAATTTAACCAAAAGATTGTTCTTTTAACAATATTTTGATAAAAATAACTACATATAAAAGTACTTTAAAAAAAATGGAAAGACAGAGACTTTAAAGTTTCCAATAAAGTTTCAACAAAAACCGTAACAAATATATGATAGTCCAATGCATGATAATAAAAAGATGTCAGCATGCAAGTTGATAAAATACAAAGTTGGACCTTCAATTTGAAATTTAGAGTTTTAACCGTCCAATTAAAAATTAAAAATAAATTATTTTGAAAAAACAAAAAACATTGTTCATTCTTATCGAATAGAGACTCATGCAGCTTTCCCTGTGTATACCACGGGTTTTAATACAATCCACATAAATCTAGAACTCTGAATCTTATAATCTTATCTTTTTTGGAGTTTTAATATATGAACTTCAAATAAATTATTGAAGTGTTTGAAACTTCTCACTGAGACTTCTTTTTGCTTCTAAGTACACACAACACCAAAAAAAAAAAAAAAAGGATGGTGCTGTAATTAAAAGATCTGAATCCTACGTTACGTAACCCAAAAGTTACTGTGAAAATTCTTAGAGAATGGCCACCCCAATTCATTCAAGAACAGCCTTATTATCAAAGTTTGATTTTGGGAGACGAAAGGGTAAATCTTCTTCCCCTTCCCATTTTTCCGTAATTTTTTCACATATCAGATGAGTTATACAACATAAATAAATCAATGAAATGCTATAATGTGTTTAAATTATAGGGAAACAGGATTGATGCCAAGATAGATGCAGATCTCTATTTAGACAGTTACTATGGAAAGATCAAGGAAGAGGACTGGTACGAGATTTCTGGATTTTTAGTGATTGAAGGTCAACAATCATTCCGAAACTCAAACCACCCGTTTGAGATTCTGATCCAGGTTCAAACAAAAATGATTCCAATATATTCTCAAAATACTGACAATTTTATCCTTCTGTATGATGCATTGAAAATGCAAAATTTGACGCCTGAAGAGAAGAACCGTTGTGTAGGTAAGCTTTAATATTCATTTTATCTAAATAATCCAGTCCTTATCTAATGATATTCTACTTTAAAGATGTTGTCTTTGTTTTGAACGTTTTCTAATTTTTTTTTTATATATTGGAATAATCTTATATTCTAGATGCCATAGGAATGTTGAAACATGTGAACGAGCCTCAGAAAATTGAATTTCTTGAACCTCAAAATGGCTACATTTCAGAGAATGAAGTTATGACATTCACTATCCTTGAACACAAGTAAGAGAATATTCCAAACTTACGAAAATATTGAAAATAAATTCTTTTATTATTTAAAACAATTCTTGATTAACTTATGCACAATCAAAATTTTTTGTAAGTGGCCAAGAGATTGAATGTGTTGCTGTTGGTTCGGTTTGTACTACATTGCTTCAGAAACGGGACAAAATTCTTTCTTCCTCTACCTATGCTAATCAATTAATAATGTGTACTCTTTTGTTTTCGAGGATCTCTGTATACGAAGGTACTGTTTAATAGTCTCATATACCTCTAAATTCTTCTTTGCTAGTATGCAATGTCTGATGTCTCAGTTACGATGTTCAAAGGTCATTCTTGAAGATGAATTTGCTGGATTTGATACTGGCCTTATGCTGTAATGTCATTAATTTAGTAAATTGAAAAAATTTCAGTATAATCAACTTTATGGCAGAATTTTAATCCTGAATTATTCATTTTTTACAGACGCTGGCTAGTCATGGATTGCAGTGATGAGAAAAAAAAGATTGAGACTGTGGTTGGAGCAGCTAGCTATAAATCCATTTCTCAATTTTTCTTATTTTATTAACTTTACTACTGTTGTTTTAGACGTTATAAAAATCATTTGATGAAACATTGGATTGAATATTCGTGTTTAATTATGTATGGAATTTTCATTATTTTTGTCATTACAAGTTAATTCTAATATCACTGTTTTACTAATATAAATATCTTTAAAAGAAAAAAAAATATATATCTTAAAAGTAGTATGAGTTAATCCTGAGTAAACTTTATTATTTTAAATTTCGTCATACTATAACGAAATTTTTTCTTGGGTAATCTAGATGGGCCTGATCTTAATAGACGCCAATACGAAAGCCTTCGCGGCTGTTAAAACTAATATTTAACCATTCTACGTCTCTGTAATAATATTGTGACCTTTCGTTTTCCCCTCTCAACAAAGAAAGAAAAAAGTTTTGTTGTCATCCATAACCTTGTGGTAAGATCTCAATCGTTATTTACTTAATTTTTTGTTTCCTGAGTTCTTAGGTTAGAAGTTAAAAGTTTTTGATATATATTTTCAGAATTAGAGATGGAAGGTGGAAGTTCTAGGAAACGCAAAGAGCTCATGTCAGATTTCGAATGGGAAGATGGAGCAATCGAGACGGTTAAGCAAGCGTTTCAAAAATCGAGAGACGTGGTACTAAAGTAAACGACGAGACATTTCACTGCGATCTTTGATATGTTGAAAGAGTTTATCAAGAAAAAGGAAGAATCTGTTGGCTTAAACTGTCAGCTTGAAACAATCGATGCTCAGATCTCGCTAATAAACGATATCTTGGAGGGGCAAATCGACTTGGTTGAAGAGCGTAACAGGCTAGAAGATGTTAGGGTTGTTACTGAGAAAGATGAAAAAGAATGTGTTGTTCCTAATATTGATTGGGATAAATTTCGTGTTCCATTTAGTGGTTAACAATTTTAAGAATTTTATCTTAATTGTTTGATGTTCTTGAATATTTTTATTTTTATTATCTGACGTAAAATATAATCGATACTTTATTTTATTATTCTAAAACCTAATAATTCGTTAAAGCGATAATATAAAATAGATATATTGACCTAATTACGAAATCTAAAAATTAGTTTAAAGTTATTCTTATAAATCGTAAATAAACATAATTTAGTCTTGGACTTTAATATTTTCCAAAAATGTACATGGTTATATAGTTCCTATATTCATTGAATAAGATATTTATACAAATATTTAAAACTTTTTAAAATTGTAAGTTTCTAAAAAGATTAGGTAAATATAAAAAGTTTAGGTATATATAAAAATATATTGGTGATTACTGAAAAATGTATATATACCATCGAGTTTATCTAATGATAAAGGAATATTGAGTTTTGACAATATCATAAAATGTAAAAATTCCAAAAAAAAAAAAAATGTATTATGTATATATAAATTTCCGTTAACAAAAATCGAGATCGTAGGTTTAGTTTTACCATAAGATTTTCTCCTCTTTTATAAACATGGCATGCCTTCTGTCTGATTCTATTAAAAAAAACGGGAAGAGAGACTATTTTTACGATGTGGATGACATAAATCCTTTCATTCATGAGTGGACGATTAATGTCAAAATACTGAGGAAGTTTGAGGTCTGTCATCCTACTTTCAAATCAACATACTTGATTGTAGTTGATGATAAGGTAATTTTATAGTATATATCCCGTTTGATAAATTTCAAAAAAAAAAAAATATGTTGCTTAAATATTTAAAAAAATTCATGTGATGATGCGTCCTCCTTATCGTGACATCTTTTTAAACGATCTGGAAGAAGGTGACTGGATAACGTTATCAAGATTCTCATTAACAATGGTTGATGAGATTTTAAAGCTAACTGATCATTGTTTTATGATACATTGGGGAGAAAAAACATGGTTTAGAAAAATTCATCATTTGTCTTCCAAGCAGTTTTATTCTTTTGTATCATTTAATGATATCAAAAGATTTATTCTTTAGCGTTCTACTTTTAAACGGTTAATTCATTAATTGCTGTAATTCTAAACGAATTATAAGTGTAGGTTTGAATGATTATCATGTATTTTACCAAAGGACTACGCCAACGCCTTTTTCAATAATGGATTCATTGTGATTTTGATATCATATGTGTATTACGTTTTGCCAAACTTGAGACTATTAAAGGTTCATATTATTTCTTCACGTCAAATTTATTATTGCTTAGATTTAAAATTTGTTAATTAATTATATAACATCCGCGAACCGGATTTTAGTTAAACGATGCGTTTGGTCGCGAACCAATTTTAGTTAAACGCTGCGTTTTGGTGAGGAAAACCCTTAAAAGGGAGTTTTGTCCTTTTGTGGCCGCGGAGAGTTAGAGAGAACAAAGGAGAGAAGCTGTTCTTGGGGTTTTGGGGAGATTTGAAGCTGTTCTTACAAGATCTGTAGCTGAGAACGTTGTAGGAGGCTCCTAGGAGTGCAGAATTGCCTATTTGAGGTTCATAATCTTCTTGGCAAAGGTGAGTGCATGACCATGGTTTATCTAAGCTTGAGAGATTCTCTGATCTGCTTGTTTATGTGTTTAATTGGATTGTTAGAGTTTTGTTGAGTCGCAAGAGGCTTTGGAAAAGCTTTTTGTGGTTTTGTTTTGTGTGCTTTGGTGGTTTAGGGACGGAGGTCCGGAGAGTGGCTTCGGAAAAGTCGATGCTCGACATGTGCATCGGACGATGCACTTTGTGCATCGGTCGATGCAAAGCGAGGACGGTGCGTTTTGACCTAGAAGCATCGGTTGATGCCATGTGGAGGCATTGGTCGATGCAACTAGGGAATTCCGTGCAAGGTCGAGTATGTGTCGGTCGATGCATGTGTTGGCGTCGGCCGATGCAAGGGATTATGGTGTCGGTCGATGCAAGTGTTGGCGTCGGTCGATGCAAGTAGTGTTGGTATCGGTCGATGCAAGTGTTGGCGTCGGTCGATGCAAGTGTTGGCGTCGGTCGATGCAAGTGGTGTTGGTGTCGGTCGTTGTGGTTGCCTGGTTTGTTGTTTGGTTATTGTTTGATGTTTGATGGTTTGAGATATCTCTATTGCTTGTGTGTATAGCCCAGTAGATGGGAGGATTGCCTCACTAAGTATTTATGATAATACTTACGCATCTCAATTGTTGTTTGTGGTGTCAGGTATGTGACGTGGAATCATGGCGATGAGGAGGAGGATGATCTAGGGTCTCGTTTGTGTGTTGTTGGTTATATTATTTATGTTGGAGCCTTGGTTAGAGTTACGTTAGGTTGCTGGATAGAATGGTTAGGAATGTTGTTTTATGGTTGAAGTATGGTTTTCTGTATTACTAGGTGCTGGCCCACGCGACGCGTGGGTTGTGGTGTAGTGTAATTTGGTCTGAATATGTAATATATAGTTTTGAGATAAGGGAATGATGGAGCGAAGTATGAAGAGTAAATTTAAGTAATATAATTTCATATGTATATATATTATATAAATGTGACTATAAGTTTAGCTGACTACACGATTATATAATATTTTAATATCACCTTTTTTTTAATGGAAAAACATAATTATGTTGGAGGAATTAATGTTGAATTATTGGATTGGAGTTATATTTGTGTTAAATGGGTTTTTAATGCTTTTTAAAGTGAGTTAATTATTATTTAATTATTATATTTGTCTTGGGTGTTTAGAAAGGTATGTCAAGAGTTGTCTTCCAATTTTGAAGTGACATATTGTTTTTCTTTATTATAACTCAACACGTAGACATAATATTTCAAATACAAAATATTACTTGGCATGGATGAATTTGAATAGGTCGAATTCTTTGAGTAGGATACTCATGTATGTCAAGATTCCAAGTTATTTTACTTGGAATAAGAAAGAGAAAAGTTTTCAGGCAAGGAAAAAAGGTTCACAAATAGAAAGGTCGGAGGTTGTTCCTCGACACATGGGAGAATTGTTTTATTTGAGAATCCTTCTAAATATATTTAGAGGACCTACATGTGGTGAAGATTTGCGAACTTATGAAGATATTGTTTATGGAACATACAAAGAAGCATGTTGGGCACGGGGTATAATGGAGTAATAATCCTTTGGTTTATGTTTTTATGAATGTTTTAAATTATGTATGGGAGTTTTTTATTTTCCTTCTCTATCTAATCATATAATAAAACATGATGTTGGTTTTTTCCCACCTGATTTGCCAATATTTGACATAATAATATGTAAAATGCTATAACAATCCAATTAAACAACTGTAAATCAATACTTTATAACTTATTAAATCCAATAAATTACTATGTTTTGAAAATGATGATAGACAATTCGAATCCAATAATTAATATTGACATTAATTTTATTTTAAATATATATTCAATTTGTATAAGTAAAATAGAAATATTAAATCGAATACAATAATTAATATTGACATTTTCTTAAAAATATATATATATATATATATATATATATATATATATATATTCAATCTAAGTAAAATAGAAATATTTACAGCTTCCAATCACATGAGTCTCTATCCCAATTACAGCTTCGTAGTCTCTCAGAATCTCATCAAGCTTGTTGCTTTTATGTTTATTGGGTGCAACCCTCGACGGAGAAGTCTGTTTAGCTTCATGGGTCGTCGCTGTTTGGCTTCCACAACACCTCACGGAGACGTTGTTACTCCTTCTAATCAAGGCAGTTCCAAGAAGTGAGAAGTGGTTTGGCTGAATTGCTCTTAACAATGTCGTCGACATGTTGTTAAGAATGCTTTAAAGAATCAGAAATGAGGAGCTTAAGCAGATGGAACCTGGTCGCATCACTTCTCAGCAGAGTCGTATCGGAGGAGAAGAGCCGTCGACTTATCTTTTCACCAAATTGGGCTTAATCGAGTGATTGGGTCTTTTATGTATTTTTGAAGCCCAATTAAAATTAGACTGCTCTGTTTAATCTAGTTCTCTAGTTTGTTCGAATTATTATCGAATCTGTATCTTCTTCTTCGTCACTCTCTCTTCTCCTTCCTTCCTCTGATTTGATTCTTCACCTTAATTACCCTAATCCCTATTTCTGACCTCTATTTCTGTTATCTCCTTGATAAGAACTCCACAAGCTAAACGGCACCGCAAAATATAGGCAACGACGGCAGCGGCAAGTGAGGAGCAGACTCCGACTGAACTGTATTAGCCTAACCAATCCCAAACTGAGTCGAAGTCGAAGTTGAAGTCACAGACGAAGTCAAACCCCAGCCGGAACTGCTTTGATTGCTCATCTTCGGGATCGAACTGTAGTCATTCAAAAAATTAGGGTTTCAAGGTATTGAAATTCCAGGGAAATTCGAAGAATCAAAGAGGAATTTGAGGGAGATTGAAGAAAGTGTGAATAGCCATGGAGAGAATTTAGAGGAAATTAGTAAGAGATGCAATTGGCGAAGGAAAAATCACATTCCCTGTTTCCGTTAAACAGGTTTGTTTTTTATTGTTTCTAATGTTAGTGATCACATATGTTGCAGAATTTTTAAGGTTTTCTAGTTTTTCTTCTTATCGATTTTGGATTTTTTTGGCAGATTGTGGATCCTTAATTAGCTTCTTATGGCGGTGAGAGTCCTATATATGTTGTTGTACAGCTTGCTCAGACCACAATGCGTAGTGAGCTGGGTAAGATCACACTTCTTTTTTCTCTCTTTCAAGTTTTAGAACTGTATTTCAAGTTTTACATTGCAAAGAACAATGTAACCCGATACTTGACCACACCAATAGGCTCACCAGAACAACGTTTGCAAATTAGAGAAGATCCTGATTCCAGAAGCTTTAACCCACACTTTCCACATGCAATGTATTAAGATAGACTGCATTATATATATCTTTGTTACTTTTTTTTAAAAAAAATAAAGAAGCTGAAAAGATGTATATAAACATATGGAAGTTGTATACCTGTTCATCAAGTAGGAGGAAATCTAGGCTGATTATTTTGCCATTTTGATGGAAAGCTTTAGCTTGCCATTTGCGTAGAACCCGGCCACACACCATTTGAGGATCACGTCCTGGCTGTAAGTCCTTCAATGGAATTATACTCATAATTGCTAATTGGTAATAATGGTTAGAATCGAATATGGTAATTTGGTTTATATATAGAATGAGCTGAGTTTGGATTTTAAAGGAGACAATTAAGAGGAAGACGTGGTGTAATTAAGAGGATCGTGGAGGAGATCTTTTTTTGAATATAGGTGTTTGACTTGTTTTTTGGATATAGGATTTTGTCTTAATTTCGTAGATATGGGAAATGATGAGTTACGATTTTATAACGTAGTCTTAATTTCGTATATATGGGAAGTGATGAGTTACATTTCGTTTGTATGGGATTAAATGTGGAGCAATATAAGAGGGACATTAAATTTCAGAACGTATAAAATACCAATCAGCCAAATTTCGTATATATGGGAAGTGATAAGGCAATATAAGAGGGACATTAAATTCCGTTTACCAATTTAAGAGAGACTGTTTCGTATATATGGGAACTGATAAGGCAATGTAAGAGGGACATTAAATTCCGTTTACCAATTTAAGAGAGACTGGTGAGTTACGATTGAGTATGATTCGTTAAGCAATTTAAGGGAGGCATTAAATTTCAAAAGCTATTAAATATCCAACAGCCAATAAAGAGAGATCGGAACTCTATTTTTATATACTCCCTCTATATACTCCCTCTGTATCACAATAGATGATGTTTTAGAATTTTTACATGAATTAAGAAAAACATTTAATGTCTAGCAATAAATATATTATTTATTTATAATAACATACTTTTATAATTATTAACCAATAATATTTCATCAAACTTTTAAATTCTTGTTTAATGATTCTTGAAATTTGTAATTTCTTAGCATTAATTGATAAAAGTATACAGAAAATCATTCTTTCTGATACAAAATAAAATCGTACAACATCATCTATTCTGATACATAGGGAGTATATGATTGGTATGTTTCCGCTGTGTTTAATGATTATTGCTGGTTTAATGTTGATTGTGGTTTGGGTTGGATTAATTGAGTAGTATGGGATGCTTAATTATATATATTATATTTATTATTATTAATACTAAAAAGAAAAAAAAGTTGGGGTTGTTTCAAATTAGATATTGTTAATGTAGATACATGGATGGCAACAATGGTGCACAGTTGTACAATGGTCATGATCAACCCTATATGTCCTCAAGTATGTTTGAATCCTTTGCCGAAATGGAGAATTGATTTAAAAAAAAAAAATAAAGTGTAATTTGATATAATTTAATTCGCTATGATACTAATATTGAGTTTGGATTTTAGTTTTATATATTTATATTTTAATAAATAATATATTTGGTGATTGTCATACAAGAATCTTATTTTGAAATAATCCTTAGAGATAATAGTATTTATAGATTAATTGACATTTAGATTGTTTAAAATTTAAATAAACAATTTGAAACTATATTAAATGACTAATCATATAATTAATTATAGCATAATCTTATCAATGACTTCTATTATAGTATAAATATATAGCAAGAAACTAATTAGGGTAATTATCAGAATAGTTATGAAAATAATATAAAATTTAAATATGAATCTGAAACTTATTTTAAAAATAAAAAAAAATATTCAAACAAAATCATTAAAAAGAAAACATAAACTATACTAAAATTATTTGGTTACCCCGAATTGTTTGTGGTGATACCATAACTTTGAATGTAAATATCTATCAAATATTGGATACTTATATAAAATGGAAATTAGAAAAAAGATCGGGATATATAATAATATAGATTTAGTAATTAATGATAATTGTACAAATATAATACTATAGTTTTAGTAATTAATGATAATTTTACAAAAACCTTTAAAGTTTTGCTGATGATAAATATTTAGAATTTTAACAATATCTTTAGATGTAAATATTCTAAAACATAATTACTGTATTATGTATATATAAATACGTTTAAAAGTCAGGATGTATAATTCGTTTTAGTCTAGGTTTTTCAATCAAAAAATCAAAAAAAAAAAAAAGGCTAACCTTCTATCCAATGCTATTAAAAAAAAAGATAGGGAAGAAAGACTATTTTTTCGATGTGGACGACCTAAACCCCTTCATTCATGAGTGAAAAATTAACGTAAAAATTCTGAGAAAATTTGAGTGTCGTCAATGTCTTTTCAAATCATCAGACTTAATTGTAGTTGATGAGAAGGTATATTTTTCATTATATAGTGTTTACTTAAATTTATTAAAATTTTTATGTACTTATGTATAACGTTTACGTAGGGTACGAAATGTATTGATGGATTCATGTTATCGTGACATTTTTCTAAACGACTTGGAAGAAGGTGAATGGATAATGTTATCAAGTTTCTCATTAAGCAATGTTGATGGCGCTTTTAGGCCAACTGACCATTGTTTTAGAATACATTGGAGAGACGGGACATGGTTTAAGAAAATTCTTCCTTTATCTTCAAATCAATTTTTCTCTTTTGTATCATTCAGTGATATTAAAAGTGGATATTTAGATTCTGCTTATTGTGTAGGTAAGGGTAACAATTTACTATTATATTATAAGTTAAGTTTGAAGTGTTTGATTAGTTTAACTATTGAAAATATTTGTAGAACTTATCGGGAGAGTCTTTAGTGTTGGAAATAGCTTGGAACGAGGTCCACCATACAAAGAATGGAATGAGTTATTTGTTGTTCTTGAAAATATTGAGTAAGTTGTTCTAATTTAATAAGCTTTACGTTATTAATTCCCGATGATTTGAAAAGTACTCAATGATGAAAAATTGTAGGGGTGATTGTTTCTCATGTCGTTTACCAAAGGACTACGCGAACGGCTTATATGATCATTGGATACATCGTGACAATGATATTATCATATGTGTATTACGTTTTGCTAAACTCAAAAGTAGTAAAGGTTCGTTTCATTTTTTGCTGATCTATTTATAATTGCTTTCTTTAAAAAATAAGTTAACTAACTGAAAACTTTATTAGTGTAGATACATGGATGGAAACCACGGTGCATAATTGTACGAGTGTCATGATCAATTCTCCATGTCCTCAAGTCACACCGATGTTAGATGCCTTTGCTGATATGGAAATTTGATTTTAATTTTAAACTGTATGACTTTTATATTTCATATTTACAAAAATGATACTTTAAAACTCTTTGATAATGAGATTGGAATTAAACTTGATATATAATTCTAATTCAGTAGTTATATATTACATAAATCGAAATCTTTATTATATTATTTCCCCTTTGTATTGAAAATAGTTGTCCCGTCTTTATAATTCAATGATATCTACATATTCATGAATCTTTCAATAATTTAGTTAAAAGGTGTGAGTGTTACATCCCTTCGAGTCGATACTTTTGATGCAACCATTAACATCTTATAAATTCTTATAGTCGATTTTTAAAACTTAAAACTAAACTATTGCCTTTTCAACTTCTACATTTCACTCCCTTTCAAAACTTCTCTCTAACTCATAATCTTTTTGTTTGTGAAAAAAAAAATGGCGAGATTTGTGATGCTCGAAAAATTGAAACCTTGGACAACGGGATGGATGATTTGTGTCAACGATTTTCGTTCATGGAGAGTGAGAGATCGTTTGAATGATGTGTCGACAGAGCTAATCTTGGTAGACGAAGAGGTATGTTATATAGATTTATTTCATTGTTTCTTCATATGTATGGTGTGTCTAAATACTTTGGATAATTATACTTTGAATTAGGGTACATTTGGACATGCTACTATCCCGGCATCACTCTATGATGTTCCGGAATTTAAGTTGTTGGAGGATCGAACTTATGTTATAGAGAAGTTCAATGTGAAGGATGACATAGAACAGATCCAGAAAACTAATATCAGTTATTGGATCTTCTTCACAGAAAAAACTATTATCAGTTTTGCAAGAGATCCTATCATTTGCTAACCTTTTAATAATCTAGATTTTAAACGTGTTTATGATAACGCGTTTCATGGAAGATGGCCTTACGGTAAGTCATACTTTATAAAGGATTGTTTTAGTAAAGTTTTATTTGTTATTTATAATACATATTAATCGTTTTTTGTGGCAGTTAATTTGATTGGGTGCATCACCAATATGGGTGAAATCAAGAGTTTCAAAAAAGAAGATAGTGCCGATCGTTGGAGCTTGATGGATTGCTACATAAAATTCACTATCGAGTCGATTGAGTAAGTTTATATATGAATGGAAATATCTTTTGAAACTGTTTTAAGTACTTGATAAAATACGTTGGTTGACCTTTTTGATATCAATAATCTTTTTTTTCAAAGGGGATATCTACTTGACTGCTTCGCAACGGGATGCTATGCCAATCATATGTTCAAAACTTTCAAACTGCGTAACAGGAAGAGGGCTTGTCTGTTAAAGATGTGGAAAACAATCAGATTTGGAGGTGATTACATATGTTTATGAAATATTATTTTAAAGAATCAGTGCGATTAATTATGATAATGAATAGCTTATCTATTTTATAATGTGAAATGCTAGATGATAATGTTCTCCTAACCAATTGTGATGGATGCTCGGAGATAATAGAGGACCCAAAGAGTGAGGAATTTGCAGACTACATGTACATGTAAGTCAACGTCTTATATTGGATTATTTTTCGATTATCTATTTAAAATAAGAGGATATATCTGAATGTGGTGCGTTTTTTAAAACCTAACATTTAGGTACAATTACATTGATCATGGAGAGTCAAGAATCAAAGATTTGGATGATAGCGACTATAAGTTCGATATGGACTTAAGGTCATAAAAAAAACTAACTTTTTGTCTAATGATTAATTGATATGAACAATACTGATTAAAATTTATCATTCTGCAAAATACAGTGCTGCACTTGACTCCTATATTCATCTTGTTGTTGAGGATTCCTTTGATAAGCATCGAAATCCTTATTGAGAACTCTGTTCAGATCCGATTTCGAAATTCTGTAATCTTATTGATGTATTGATAAACACATTTGGTTAATTTTTATTTTAAAATATGTTGGTATTTTAAAATTAATTAAAATATCATTATTCAATCTATTTATAAAATAACGTTAATTGCAAATGATAACATATATAGATTTGTGTAATTTTAAAATATAAAGTCCATTATTATAATTTACAAAATAAATTTTATTTAAAATTCGACATATGGTATTTTACAAGTCCTTGGTGATTTTCATGAAATTTGCATGAGTATAAAAATGTTAAAATTTACTTTTTAAATAATGATATTAACATATTTAGAATATTCATATATGATATGTTTACATTCTTCATCATTATCGTCTTAAAAAATAAAGTAATTAATTATGATAATTAAAATCAAGTCAGTTGTATAATATCTCTATATATATATTGATACGCTAATGTGTTAAAAAGTTGTATGCACATCTCAATATGACTTCTAAAAAGATGAATGTTCGTCCTTTTGTTCAGTTAGGCAATCTCAACCCTGCACTAGATCATCAAAAAATCAGAGTTCGTATCATAAGACTTTGGAAGTCATTCAAGTCTCTACAGATGGTGTTCGTTGACAGTGATGTACAATTTCATAGAATATGTGTTGTTTAATTGATATCTCTGTCATATTTTTTGTTAAACTCGATAATAGCTTTTTAACTTCTAATCGTTATATATAGGGTACAAGGATACATGCATCTATTGAAGATTGTTTGGTCAGCAGATTTCAGAACCAACTTGTTGTCGGCGAGTCTAAGATAATTGATACTTTCAGCTTAGTAGATTATGATAGTAGTTATAAGACAAGTTCTTTGGGATTTAAAATCGTTTTTTATAGAACCACTATTGTGAAACCATGTGATGAATTCCCAGTCCGTGCCCCAGAAAAATATTTTAAGAATTTTCCTTCTATCTTGGCTGGAGAATTAGACAAGAATGTATTATTTGGTGAGTTGTTAATTTCATATTTAGAATATTATTTTAAGAAAAAATTATTAATTCTTATGTATTTTGTAGATGTAATCGGTCAGATCGTTGGTGTTGGAAATTTTGATAGCATCAAAACAAAAGGGAAGGATAATGTCAAATTGAGTTTCGATTTGCAAGATTTAACGTATAATTCCTTAATAAATATTCTTTAAAATTAAATTTATTTTGGAATAAAATATTTAAAATTTTATTCTTATTTATGCATTCGTAATATAGTGGAACCCGGATGAATTGCACGGTGTGGGGTGATCTTGCGAAGGACTTTGATACACAGATAAAAAAACATCAAGATACTGTTGTCGTTTGTGTAATACGATTTGCATGCTTGAAGGAGTGGAGAGATAATTACTGACTTTCTGAAAATCTTATAACTTATGATTGTCAAATCTAATGTTGCCAATTAACTCCATATTACAGGGAATTATAGTATTTCCAATGCGTTCAACTCTACCGACATTATGATAAATCTAGTTATGCCTGAAGTAGACGCGTTTCGAGAGAAGTAAATATATATTTATATATATATGTATATATATATATATATATATCCCTTCTATATTATTCGGCAAGATATGCTATATTTGTTTACATGTTCTTATTATTATCATAATTTTACATGTTGCCCACTGATGCTGTTGATTTAATACAACTTGATGATGATCCAAGTCCTCAAAAAACAAAGGGATATTATCACCGAGAGTGATAAGAACATTTGGTCAAGATGATACTGCATCTATTCCAGAATCACTCTCGGTCTTAGTAGGGAAGACTATGCTGTTTAAAATTTCGATTACAATCGATAATTTAAAGAGCGAGAAGTCTGCTTATGTTGTCAAAAAGTTTTGGGAAAAGGATGACATGGTTGTGCAGTTTGGCAAGGTACTAAAGAACAAAAAAAGAAACAAAAACCCATAATACCAATATAAATTCTATAACTTTTAGTTTCAATGTATATAATTTTAATGTAGGAACTCTATGAAAGGAATGAAATTTCAAATAATTCTTCGGATGTCGACAATCATAAGTTGCAAACCGAATCAGTTGAAACGAGTTTGTCTTCTTCTAAGAGAGATCATACAGAAAGCAATGTTGTGTCGAACGGGGGTTATAGCATGAAGACAAGAAAAAAAGATCAAAACTGAACCCCGAGATTGAACAGTTTCCATCACTTCAAAACATGTTATTGGTTTAGATTTATTTTAGTCTTTTACTGGGTTTATGTTTTTTTACACAGAGTTTAAAATATTTCAGACAATTTCAATCACTTCAATGCATGTTATCGTTTTGAAATTTGTTTAAATTTATTTTTTAACATTTACGGGAATTATGATAGAAATAAATAACATTATATATTTATGTATAACTTGACATAAATAAAACATATTATATAATCGTTTGGGAAATAATTATAGTTAGAATATTCCTATATAACCCAAAGTAAAACATTTTAAAAATAATTCAAAGTTCAAGTAAAAAAAACAAAACAAAAAAACAATAATATGTTAACATAAATGGTCGAAATTTGATAACCTGAATATTCAATACGAAAATTGTGAAAAAATTAACATCGTTATGTTAACAAATATTAATATATTTAAACTTAATAGTAATTTTGAATATTGTGAATATTCAATACAAATTTTAGGAAAATATAATATTATCAAATTGAAAACATATCTTCTACATGTTATATATATATAGTTGTAGAAAAAAAACTGAACCAATTCTTGAGTTCTTGCTGCTTGACGTAAGAGGTAACGTAAAAGTTAAGATTTTTACAATATTTTGATTCATTGTAAATTCACACTCACATGTTTTAAATTCACACTCATATTCTGATCACTCGTTCTGACGACTCGTTCTGACGTAACGAAACAGTATTTGACTATTTATTTTCGTTAAAATATTTGAGTATATAGTCGATTTCTGATTTGATAAAATATACAACGTTCAAATTTCCCTTTTTCTACTATTTAACCAGATCGGTTCTTAGCCCGTATTTTTTTTGTTTTGAGCAGGAGGGGATTTTACTTGGTGGTTCTAGTGCTGCGGTGGTTGTAGAGGCAGTTTCGAATGCCCCTGGTGTTGAGGTTCCAATGAAAGAGGTCTTGGTTGAGGATGCTTCGCTTGTGGAAGGTCTCGGTAATGAAGATTTGGGGTCACAAGGTACTGGTGTAGTTGACAAGGATCCCATGGTGGTGGGAGAGTCTGCTGGGGAGCTTTTTGATATGGAGGAAGATGATCTGTTGACTGAAGAAGGGGTTGACAAAGATCATATGGAATCGGAGGGTGCAGGGGATGCTTTTGGTGCACCGACTAGCGGGGACACACAGACTGCTCAAGGTGAGAAAGGGAAGAAAGGGAAAGGACATTTGGTTCTTAGGGGGTAGCACAAAGAAGCGGAATGCTAATCTACTATTGTCACCAAGGCGATGACCTCCTCTCCATGTTCCGGCTCTTGGGGATAGCGAGCATACCCTTAAGGTTCAGGAAGGGCCTAAGGGAGGTCATGGTGGGCCAAAACCACCAAACCAATGGTTTTTAAATAAATATTATGAGTTGGAATTGTCAAGGTCTCGGAAATAAGGCCACAATCGGGAATCTCCGGGATTTATGGAATAAACATAGGCCAGATTTTTTTATTTTTAATGGAAACAAAGCAATCTTTTTCTCTTTTGGAACAATTTGTAGGCCATTTTGGCTATAAAAATTTAAAAACTGTGGAACCTATTGGTTGTAGTGGTGGGTTGGCTCTCTTTTATAATAAAGAAGTTTTTGATGTGTCAATTTTATTTGAGTCAAACCGTTTAATTGATGTTGAGGCTGTCTATAATGGTCGCATAATTCATCTCACTTTTATTTATGGGATCCTGTCCCTAAAAATCGGGATTTAGTTTGGGAACGTTTATTAAGAATCAACTCGGCTCGGTCGACTCCCTGGTTTATTGTTGGGGATTTCAATGAGTTAACAGGAAATCATGAGAAGAGAGGGGGTAAACTTCGTCATGCTTCTTCGTTTCTCTCATTTAATGGGATGATTCGGGACTGTGGTTTCTTGAAATTTCCATATCTCTGAGATTGTTTGTCTTAGAGGGATTGGCGGGATAAAAAACCAATTCGTTGTCGTTTGGATAGGGCTTTGGGTAACGAGGACTGGCACGATTTGTTTCCGGACACGGTTACAGAATATCTGCCAAGGATCGCTTCGGATCACGTCCCGCTTATTGTCAATATAGGGGCCAAGAGATCGCGAGGGAGGCGAACTTTTATGTTCGATCGTCGTTGGGTTGGCAAGGCAGGTCTGATGGAGACTATTTCGCAGGGTTGGAATGGGGAACCGAATGAGGGTCCGACATCTTTTGTGGACAAAATTGTGAATTGCCGATGAGCTATATTTCATTGGCGTAAGGAGCAAGTTCCGTTTGGACGAGACACTATGGAGGACCTCAAACGCCAGTTGGCTGTGGCTCAAGCGGATGTCGCGGTTTCATCGGGGGTTATCACTGATTTAACTATGCGTCTGCGGGATGCCTATAATGATGAGGAAATTTATTGGTATCAGAAAAGTCGTAACGGTGGATGCGGGTGGAGGATAAAAACACAAAGTATTTTCAAGCTTAAACAAAGCAGAGACGGGCTCGTAATAGGATCACTGGCCTTTATGACAGGAATAATGTTTGGTCACCTAGGGATGACAATATTTGCACGATGTTGGTCTTGTATTTTGAGGATTTGTTTACTTCTATTAACCCGTCAAACTTTGAGGATGCTTTACGCGAGGTAAAGAGGGTAATAACGGAGGACGTAAATGCGCGTTTGACAGCTCCGGAAACGGAGGCGGAGGTCCGTAAGGCTTTATTCCTGATGTCTCCGGACAAGGCCCCGGGACCGGATGGGATGACGGCTTTGTTCTTCCAGAGGGCTTGGAGAGTGGTCAAGGAGGATCTCGCGGCTATGGTTAATCGGTTCTTTGTAGAGGGTGTTTTTGACAAGAGTTTGAATAGGACGCATATTTGCTTGATTCCGAAGGTGGCTAAACCAACCCGGATGGCGGAGATGCGGCCTATTAGCTTGTGCAACGTGGGGTATAAGCTTATTTCGAAAATCTTGTGTCAACGATTGAAAGGATTGTTACCTGAGCTTATCTCGGAAACGCAATCTGCTTTTGTTCCAGGGCGTTGGATTTCGGATAACATTCTCATCGCACATGAGATGTTCCATTGTTTACGGACAAATCCATCGTGTAAAGGAAAATTTATGGCAATCAAAACGGATATGAGTAAGGCGTATGATAGGGTTGAATGGGGTTTTATTGAGGCTTTGTTACGGAAGATGGGCTTTGGGAGATATGGATCTCTAGAATTATGTTTTGTGTCACTTCTGTTGAGTATAAGGTCCTTATAAATGGCCAACCCAATGGTAGGATTGTCCCCGAACAAGGTTTACGGCAGGGAGACCCGTTGTCTCTCTATCTGTTCATTTTGTGCACAGAGATTTTAGTTGCAAATACTAGGCGGGCAGAACGGGATAAACAAATTAGGGGATTAAAGTAACGAACAAGTGTCCGCCAATTACGCATCTGCTTTTTGCAGATGATAGTCTTTTTTTCTGCAAAGTGGATAAGACTCAATGTGGTTTTATTTTGGATATCCTAAAACAGTATGAGGCTGTCTCGGGTCAGCAAATAAACTTTGCCAAATCCTCGATTCAATTTGGTCATAAGGTGGATGACGCTGTGCGGACAGAGATGCAGGGGGTTTTGGGGATTTCGACTTTGGGAGGGATGGGATCTTATCTTGGGCTTCCGGAGAGTCTGGGAGGGTCCAAGACGAAGGTTTTCTCTTTCGTTCGGGACCGTGTTCAGGGACGAACGACGGGTTGGTCGGCAAAACTTCTTTCCAAAGGGGGAAAAGAGGTGTTGATCAAGTCCGTTGCCACGGCGGTCCCCACTTTTGTAATGTCGTGTTTCCGGTTACCGAAATAATAACATCAAAACTTACGAGTGTAGTGGCAAATTTTTGGTGGAGTACTTCAGGACAGTCTGGGGGGATGCACTGGTTAGCTTGGGATAAACTCTGCTGCAGCAAGCAGTTGGGGGGTTTGGGTTTCAGGAATGTTGATGCTTTTAATACGGCATTGTTGGCAAAGCAGCTGTGGAGGCTGATTGAGGCTCCGGATACACTGTTTGCTCGGGTTTTCAAGGGCAGATATTATCGTAATTCCAACCCTATGGATCTGGTACACTCTTATTCTCCATCTTACGGGTGGAGAAGTATTACTTCCGCTAGATCTTTGGTTAACAAAGGGCTTATTATACGGGTCGGTTCAAAGGAGTCCATTTCGATATGGACGGATCCCTGGGTCCCGGCTCAAACCCCAAGACCAGCGCTTAGCAAGGGTCCTCATAAGGATCCTTCTCTTAAAATCTCTCATTTAATTGATTGGCACACTAATACTTGGCGTAAGGATAAGCTCAAGGAGCTTTTTGCCCCGGAAGATGTTGATCTGATAGAGGCTATTCCTTTAGGAAGTCGTCGCTTTGATGATTCCATGGGTTGGCATTATACAAAATCAGGAAAGTACACAGTTAAATCGGGGTATGATGCGGAACGTCGTTCTGTTCCACAGCTTACGATGCTCCCTCGAGCGGGTCCAGTGATAACACCTCTGCTGGCAGGTGTCTGGGATGTCTCCTGTCCACCAAAAATTAAACATTTTATGTTGCAGGTCTTGACAGGATGTATTTCGGGTTTCGGCAAATCTGCGGCGTCGGGGTATTCCGTGTGATTCAGCATGTGTATGGTGTGGGGCTGAAGAGAAAACAATTAATCATGCTATTTTCCGGTTCCCACTGGCTCAGCAGGCGTGGGCTTTAGCTCAGGTTCCTGTAGGTCCTGGTTCTTTCCCGACGGAGTCTGTGTATGCTAATGTGGACCATTTCTTAGGTTCTACTAATCCGGTTTCTCAGACAGTCGCGTTCCCGTGGCTTATGTGGTATATTTGGAAAACGCGAGATGCTCGTTTTTTTGAGAATGTTTTGGAAAACCCATTGGATGTAGTTCGGTTAGCGGAAGGTGAGGCGAATGTCTGGTTACAGGCCCAGGTGGAGGTGGAGCATGAGGATCATCCCCATACGCCGCTTGTCCCTCCTACTAGACAAAGGGGGCCCACAACTTTCCTTCATATCTCTTTTATAGGGTATCGGTGTTTTGTTGATGGTTCTTGGAAAGCGACGGATGCTCTTGCAGGTGCAGGGTGGTTTTGTTCTTCCCCTCAAGAGTCAAGGTCAGATATGGGAGTTACCAATTTCCGACGAAGTTTGTCTCCACTACATGCTGAAGTAGAAGCTCTCATTTGGGCTATGCGTTGCATGATTGGACATGATTACCGGGACGTGGCTTTCTATACGGAATGTTCTGATTTGGTGAAGATGGTGTCTTCTCCTCATGAATTGCCGGCTTTCGCACCCTACCTCGACGATATCAAGATAGATCAAGCGGAGTTCTCTTCCTTCTCTCTATCTCTAGTTCCCCGTAATGCGAATGTCAAAGCGGATTTCCTGGCACGCCAAGCGCGATTGTCACCGCACCATGTTTTGTTTCTGAACTCTTTTCCTCCAAATTAGCTCTTTAGAGCTGATTCTTTTGTTGTCAACAAAAAAAAAAAAATCATAATGAAACGTCCATTTGGATTTCGTCGATCTACCAAGAAAAGTTCAAGTTCTGATGAAGATGCACTTCGTTCGCAACTTCAACCAGAACAATTTATTTTCTATTCTGAGGATAGCATTCCGGAACCAGATAAAAAAAAATCTATAAAAACCAGCAAAGAATCAAGACCTTCTGAAGATAACTCATTGACGCATCTTGATGTTCAAAATTCCATTTTTGACGGTGAAGATAGTATATTGAAATCAACGAACAAGAAATCGAAATTTGATACTTGGATGGAATACAATATGATATCTATCAACGAGTCAATTAACACACACAATAAGGGTGCTTCTGGATTTTTCTGGTGTGAGAAGAACAAAATATGGATGCAAAGATCTAACACGACAAAAGATTGACTTTCGATGATCTTTTTGGAATTTTAAATTTCATTTTTAATAATAATATCTATTTTGATTTTATAATTATGATCATAATGTTCTTATAATTCGTTTTATATTTTTTGAAAGTATATTATCACTTTTATTAGTTTCTCGAGTGTTAGTTTTGATAACACAATGAATTTTTCTTTTAAATAATAGTTAAGATATTATGATCCACCAGAAACTACATTAATATTATGATGTTACTAATAGAAAATTAAATTATAATTTGGTATAATTTATTTGTTATAACAATCATGATGATTATTTATTAATCAGACCAATATTGTATTAATAAAATAATGATTTACATTATAATCCGATATTGATATGAAATATTATGGAAATATAACATTATAATCCGATATTGATATGAAATATTGTGGAAATATAACAAAAAAAAGATATTGATGAAGTTCAAGAAGGTAAATCACAAAAATTTGCATTAGAGATCCGCATACGTAATTAGAAAGATAAATACACAAAAGTTTTAAAATATTTTTAAAAAGTTAAGAGAATATAGAGTAACATATGTTAGTATTCGTATATATCAATAATTTGTACATTTTAGTTTAGAGTATATATATGTATCGTCTCCTAATATAAACAGACGTAACAGCGATATTCACAAAAAAAAAACAAAAAAACAGAGAAAAACTAAGAAAACAGCGATATGATTTCTTGATCGTAGTTTGGTTATATATTTTGCAGATCGTTATATTTGACGTTTTATAATGAGACCTTCGAAGATTCCATATCGGAGGTAGAATGTATTGACACATGCCGTCTCTAGAAATTGTAACGATATTTTCAGTTATTTACATTAATAGATATGTTATATTCAAAGCTAATAGATCGTACGCAATGACATTGAAATACAGGTATTAATTCTACGATAAATCTACCTGCTTTTTCAAATGTATTGAATATTCAGAATCCTGATCCACATAGGACGGCAAGGTTGTAAAGAATGGAAAAATTGAAGTCTAACAGGGCAAAAAAAAAAAAAAAAGGTTATATATTCGGAAAGGAATTTTGTAATATATATATATGCTAAATAACTAATACTATCTTGACTTATGCAGAAAATTTACTTCTTCCCGGACTTCACGAAGATTTCGTATGTTACGTCGCTACTGTTACGGATTCCAACGATGAATGTGATTCTGATATCTTTACTGATGAGATTTCATTCGAGAATAATGATAACAATACGACATCTGACAAGTTCCATGGGTTTCCACCCATAAAACCTAAGTTACATAATGGTATTTCTCGATACATATCTAATTGTTTATATGATATACTTGTAATTATGTATATAAGTAATACATATCAAAAACTGTTAATCAAAATTTTATGTAGGTTATTATGATGATGGAGATCCTTATTTTTTATGTGACAATTGTAATGCGTATATGTGGTATGGAGAGCGGGCGAATAAACGGACTAAAAAGGCAAAGCCGGATTTTTCATTGTGTTGCCATCGTGGCAAAGTAGTACTGCCTACGTTGAAGTCTGCACCTAAAACATTACTATCGTTGTTTTATAATCACGATGACAGGAGTAAAAACTTTCGTGCTAACATACGAGCATACAACATGATGTTTTCATTCACATCATTAGGTGGGAAAATTAACCATTCCATAAACAACGGTAGAGGACCGTAACCCGGCAAGGAACCAATGTTTTTGCAATTATATATACATGACGTATGTAACAAAGTTTCTAATAGAATCTCTGCATTTAGGTAATTATTAATATTATTAAATACATATAAAAATATTTGACATATCTTTTTTTTTTTTTTTTGGTCAAATACGCGATTTTTCATTTCCAATTAGGTTTCCGTACAAAACAGAGCTTCTTTTGCAAGAGCATCAGCTCTTTGATTGAGATCTCTGGGAATGAAATTGAAAGAGAAAGATGAAAGATTTGCCGATAGAGATAGGATATCATGTAGAATCCCATGGAGCTCCTTAGATTGGATCTCCTGATTAAGAGCTTTGACAAGGTTCAACGAGTCTGAAGCAAAGAAGACGTTTGTGAAGCCCGAAGCGATTGCAACTCTCACTGTCGCCAGAGTTGCCAAGGCTTCGGCCATCAACGGTGAATTAACCTGTGGCGATGAGGTTGTACCTTCCAGGATTATGCTATTGTTCTGATCGACAAAGCTCCAACCCAATCCGGCGTGCCCTGGCTCTCGCCAAGCTGCGTCTGACTGAGCTAAGGTAGTAGCTCCTCGGTTGGTAGTCGTTCGAGGGAAGCGAGGTCTGGTAGGTTCTTTTGCATTCTTTCCTTGGGCATCTTGCCATTCTCGTCCTCGAAGAATTGCCATGGCTAAGGTATCTGAGGGTTGACATTTTTCTTTGTTAAACAGTAGACGATTTCGTGTAGTCCAGATAGACCAGATGATCCACGGAGCCATAGGGCTGAACCATAGGCCTGTAGGGGGTAGGCATGACAGTCGGTTACCCTTGGAGATCCCTTCTTTAACTGTAGTGATATTTGATGTCGCAAAGGGGGTGGCTAACGGGGCTAGCGTCCAAACACGAGACGCGAAAGGGCAGTGGAAAAATATTTGACATATCTTAAATATATGTTAAATATCATAAATATTGGTTATATTTACTAATCATGATTATTATACATTTATCTTTTTGGCGTTGATATAGGACATCTGGATCTTCGGGAGATTTAAGGTGTGAGATTGTTGAGTTCTTAAAAAAAATGCTTGATAGTCATAACCCTCATGTTGAGGCATTTAGATCCGCACGTGAAAGATTTAATATGGATGACGGTAGCGAAGCTTTGCGGTTAATGTTACCTGCAGAAAGAACGACTGATGCAAGAACTCATAATCTTCCTACCAGCAAAGAGGTTGCTGCTCTAATACCTGGAGATTTTACGGCTGGTGTGAATAAACGTGACATTGTTATAGAAAGTCGTTCGGGTAATTTACAGAGGATAAGTGAGCTTCATCCCGCGTATTTGCCTTTACAATACCCATTGTTGTTCCCTTATGGTGAAGATGGATACAGATTAGGCATCGATATAGGTTTCGTTGATACCCGTGGACGAAAAAGGAATACGGTCACCATGAGAGAATTTTATGCGTATAGAGTATTTGAAAGATATGAAGAATCTTTGATTATTGTTATGGCAGACAAATTATTCCAACAACTTTTAGTCGATGCATTCACTACTATTGAATCAAACAGGTTGAACTACATTTGGATGAACCAAAGCAAACTCCGGACTGAAAGAGTCGATAAGATAAATGAAGCTGCTGAAAAAGGACATGGTGATCTTTCACAACACGGAAAGAGAATATTTATTCCATCATTGTTTACAGGTGGAAAGAGATATATGATGCAGCATTATCTGGACGCCATGGCTACTTGCAAGTATTACGGATTTCCTGATCTTTTCATAACTTTTACGTGCAATCCAAAGTGGCCTGAAATAGATCGTTATCTGGAAAGGCATCGACTTAGTAAAGAAGATAGACCTGATATATGTAGTCGATTTTTCAAGATGAAACTTGATAGATTATTGGACCAAGTGACAAAGGAAAAAAAAATTTGGTATCGTAAATTTTGGTATGTTTTATAAAATTTATTTACTATTATTTATATTAGTCTTAGAGAAAATGTCAATATAAAAATGTTTATTTGATTAAATATTTTTCAGCCATGTATACAATAGAATTTCAGAAGAGGGGTCTGCCACATGCGCACATGATTCTATTTTTACATCGAGACAATAAAATGCGTACAACAAACGACATTGATAAATTCATATGCGCTGAAATTCCTGATAAAGAGGTGGATAAGTATGTATACGAAGTTGTTTCTGATGTGATGATCCATGGTCCTTGTGGTGCTATGAACAGAGATGGAAAATGCACTAAATTCTTCCCAAAGCCATTCATGGATAATACTATTGTCGACGATGCTTAGATGACGAATTGATGGGAGAGTTGTAGAAAAAAGGGTTTTCAATACGATAATAGTTATGTTATTCCCTATAATCATGATTTATCTCTCTGTTTTCGTGCTCATATTAATGTTGAGTGGTGCAACCAGACACGTTCAGTCAAGTATTTGTTCAAGTACATCATTAAAGGTCCGGATTATGTTAGAGCCAAAGTAGGAGAAGAAGATCAAGAAAATGAAATTAAAATTTTTTTCAATTGCAGGTTTATACAAATTGTCAAACATTCTCATATTCATTTTTTTTAAAAACGTATCTAACTAATTCAAACTTTTTGCTTTCCCAATTTGTTATCGTACTACATCCGTAGAACAACTCTCGTTTCATCTTCTAGGACAAGAATTGGCTGTTTACAACGAGGATGATCCAATAGAAGATGTTTTGCACCGTACAACGAATAGAACTTTTGAATTTTTGGGGTGGATGGAATGCAACAAGATTTATCCCCAAACCAGAGAACTCACATATGCTGAATTTCCATCTAAATTTGTGTGGAATAGGAGAGAAAAACTTTGGAAGCCAAGGTCAGAGAAACAGAAAAGTTTTTCAATAGGCAGGATTACATACGTACCTCCTTCTGTAGGACATGCCTATTACTTGCGAGTTTTGCTTAATAAAATTCCAGGACCAACAAGCTTTGACTATTTAAAAACAGTCAACAGTGTTATTTATAAGGATTTTCAAGAAGCTTGCTATGCATTAGGATTACTGGATGACGATAAGGAATACATTGCGGCTATAAATAAAGCAGGTGAATGATGTTTTGGGGAATTTCTAAGGAAGTTATTTGCGATCTACTGCATACAAAGAGTTTAAATGTTCCTCTTGAAGTTTAGAATAAAACAAAGGACATCTTGTGTGAGGATATTTTGTTTAAAGAAAGGAGACAACGAAACGATCCAGGTACATCAAAAATGTTATTTTGTTAATTGAAAATATTTCAATTTTTTGCAAGACACAATTATTAATAAGTGTTTAACTTTAATGTGGTAGGTCTAATGTTGACACGGGCTCAGATAGAAAATATATGTTTAACTGAAATAGAGCTTATGTTGCGATCGAATGGTACGTCTCTTACAGCCTTCGAGAAAATGCCTAAACCAGATGATAGTATAATGAACACAGGTGTTAATAAGCTTATCGCAGATGAGCGAATATATAAGCCTCATAAACAACAGGAATTGTACGATAAGCTGATACCTATGCTAACTGATGAGCAGAGACGTGTTTATGAAGAAATCATTCACTCTTTGAATCACGACAAAAGTGGTATGTTTTTTGTCCATGGTTTTTGTGGTACTGGGAAAACTTTCTTGTGGACTATTTTTGGTGCTGATATAAGGTCTAAAGGTAATATTGTTTTGAATGTTGCTTCAAGTGGTATAGCTGCTTTGCTTTTGGAAGGTGGTAGAACGGCTCATTCAAGATTTGATATTCTAATCAATCTTAATGAATATTCTGTATGTACGATCGATGGGGAATCTGATCTTGCTGATTTAATTAGAGAGCAAAGCTCATAATACGGGACGAGGCTCCAATGATGAACAAGCTTTGTTAAGAAACTTTGGATAGGAGTTTGCGAGATATCATGAGATGTGACCAGATTTTGGAGGTAAAGTTGTTGTGTTAGGAGGTGATTTTAGACAGATACTACTTGTTATTACAAAAGGAGGAAGAGTAGCGACAATTTTAGCATCTATCAACTCATCTGTTTTTTGGAATAGTTGTAAAGTTCTTAAACTTACCGAAAATTTGAGACTTCGCAAGGCACATAATAGTATGGATTCGGGTGCTCTCGCTACTTTTTCAAAGTGGCTTCTTGATATCAGGGATGGCAAAAGCAACGAGTCAAATAGTGGGGATGTAGAGATAGAAATTCCGGATGATTTATTAATTAATACAAGTGGAAAACCTATTGAAGCAATAGTTAAAGAAATCTACGGTGAACATTTTGCAAACATGTATGATCCAAAATTCTTTAGTCAAAGAGCTATTCTAAGTCCAAGAAATGATGACGTTGATAAGATAAATCAATTTATACTTACCAAGCTTCCAGGTATGCAAATAAAATAGGATATAGAATATGTATATGGATGTAGTAGATTTAAAAAAAAAAAAAAACTAATATCAAAAATTCCATTATTTTTTTTACAGGTGAGGAAAGACGATATCTTAGCTCTGATAGTATTGAAACGTCGGATACAAGCGGATATGATAATATGATCTACACTCAGGAATTCCTAAACAGTATACAAGTTTCTGGTTTGGCAAGCCATGTTTTGACGTTGAGAATAGAAGCACCTGTCATGTTGCTAAGGAATATAGATCCTAAGGGAGGTTTATGTAATGGTACGAGACTAATGATTACTCAGATGGCCAATCATGTAATCGAAGCAAGAATCGTGACAGGAAAAAAGGTTGGTGATAGAGTACTTATCCGTAGAATGTATGTTAGTCTTCCTGATGCAAAGTTTCCCTTCCGTATAAGGCGACGACAGTTTTCTGTTACCGTGGCGTTTGCAATTACTATAAACAATAGTCAAGGTCAGACGCTAGAACATGTTGGATTGTTTTTACCGAAACCGGTTTTCACATATGGACAACTTTATGTTGCCTTCTCTCGAGTCACGACCAGAAAAGGATTAAATGTGTTAATTACAGATAAAGATGGGAAATGTCAAAATAAAACATTTAATGTTGTTTTCAAGGAGGTATTTGAGACTGTATAATTATTGTTTGACATTGGATAATTGTTTTGGATATTTAGATTTGACCTTTATTTACTCTTTTAAAATAAATTAAAATTTAGGATTTTTATCACTACATATATTTATTGTAAGAAGACTACTTCTTTTAATTTTCAGATATAGACTTTTCCCATTTGAGAAAACCATTTTCTAATTTATACCTATTCTACTAATTTAAATAATAAAATAATAGATGGATACATTTTAAATGATCTAAGTATATATTATAAAAATTTCCACATTATTTATTTTTTTAGTTATAACAACGTTATTTAAAAATATATAGTGTAGGTGTAACATAAAATGTATGTATTTATTATGGTTAATTTTTTCTATTATTTTTTTTTATGTTCAATCTACTACTATTATTTAAGACTTTTCAGTAATATTTTGTAGAAACTTTAGACATGAATCTTTGTTTTTACTTAAATTTCGAATTATTATTATTATTATTTTCGTTAATTATTACATAATTATTATTGTAATTATCTGCAATAAATTATAAACATTATTATTAATATTTGTCTTTAAAAATATAATAGTTTTTCTTAATTAACTTTAATGTGAAATCTCAAACAAAAAGTGCCAAATGTTATTTTTGTTTAGTTATATGGGCCTGGCCTTGAAGACGTCATTCTGGAACCCTTTGTAACTTTATAGCAAAATATTTGGGTTTGGGTGCATAAGACGCCAATATTAAAACCTTCGTGCCTCTCTACACATCTATTTAAGCATTCTACTTCTCTCTAAAATTGTGACCTTTTGTTTGCCCCTTTGAACAAAGGAAAAACAAAATGTATATATATATATAATTTTTCTTCCTTATCCTTGAGGTAAGTTCTCAATCGATATTTTAAAAATCTTCTGTTTTTTAAATTATTTGCTTGGTAGATTATAATTTTCTAAATTTATATATTCAGAAATTGCGATGGAAGGTGGAAGTTCTAGGAAACGCAAAGAACTCATGTCGGATTTTGAATGGGAAGATGGAGCAATCGAGATGGTTAAACAAGCGTTTCTGAACAAATCGATAAGAGAAGGATGTTTTCTTATGTTATTCACAAACATGATTACAAGAATATATGGGGAGAAGAACGTATCTAGTTTCCTAAACAGAGACAATTAGAATCAATTTACAATCAAGGTACAATCAAGTGAATGATATGGGATAATATCTCATTAGTATGAGATCATATCCTATTACCCCCTCTCAAGCTGGTGCATGCAAGTCGAGAATGCCCAGCTTGCTCCGAAAGTTGTCATACGCATACGTTCCAAGAGGTTTTGTGAAGATATCAGCCAGTTGCTCAGTTGTGGAGACATGATGAGTGGACATGGTACCCTTGATAATTTCATCACGAACAGCATGACAATCATTCTAGATGTGCTTGGTGCGTTCGTGAAATACCGGGTTGTTGCTGATATAGATAGCCGACTTACTGTCACAATGGATACGCATAGGTTGCTTGTGTGGCACGCCTAAGGATTGAAGAACATTCTTGATCCATAAGAGTTCATCACATAGATGAGACATGGCACGGTACTCTGCCTCGGCTGATGACTTGCTTACCGTGTCTTGTTTCTTCGTTTTCCATGATATTGGTGATTGACCGAGTTGAACAAAATAACCCGTGACAGAACGTCGTGTGATCGGACAACGTGAATAGTCAGAGTCACACCAACCATTGACTTGAAAATCATTGGCAGAACTCAGTAGTATACCTTGGCCAGGGGTACCTTTGAGATAGCGGACAACTCGAAGAGCAGCCTCCCAATGATCGTGACGAGGTTCCTTCATAAACTGAGCAAGAGTATGAACTGCATAAGATAAATCGGGACGTGTTGTGGTGAGGTAAATGATGCGACCAACCAAGCGACGGTAAGGAGATGGATCACGAAGCAGAGCAGAGGACGATAGAGCGAGCTGCTGGTTCTGATCCAAAGGAAACATCGCCGGTTTGGCACCCAAGAGACCAGTTTCGCTGAGGATATCCAAAGCATACTTTCTTTGACTTAGATAGAAACCATTCTTGTTGCGAGATACCTCAATGCCCAAGAAATACTTCAATGTACCTAGATCTTTCATTTTGAAGCAAGAGGCAAGGTAAGCTTTGAACGAAGACAAAGCACGTTCATTGTTGCCGGTAAGGATCATGTCATCGACATAGATGAGCAAGCGTATCTGTATCCCCTTTCGATCATAAGTAAAGAGAGAGTAGTCAGCATGTGTCTGTGTAAAACCATAGTCTCGAAGAGCCTGGGACAGTTTTGCAAACCAACAACGAGAGGCCTGCTTGAGACCATAGATGGATTTCCGCAAGCGACATACCTTCTTGTCATCTGTGGGTGAGAAACCAGGAGGTGGTTTCATGTAGACCTCTTCAGTAAGATCAAATCGATAAGAGAAGGATGTTTTCTTATGTTATTCACAAACACGATTACAAGAATATATGGGGAGAAGAACGTATCTAGTTTCCTAAACAGAGACAATTAGAATCAATTTACAATCAAGGTACAATCAAGTGAATGATATGGGATAATATCTCATTAGTATGAGATCATATCCTATTAGTTTCAAAAATCAAGAGATGCGGTTCTGAAGGAAACGAGAAAACGTTTCACTGGAATATTGATATGTTAAAAGATTATATCAATAAAAAAGAAGAATCTACCGGCCTCATGTGTCAACTTGAGACGATCGATGCTCAACTCACACTAATGAATGACATCTTGGAAGGACATGTCGACTTAATTGCAGAGCGTGAAAGGCTAGAACAAGTTAGAGTTGTTATTGAGAAAGATTTCAAAGAATGTGTTGTTCCTAATATTGACTGGGATAAACTTAGAGTTCCTTTTAGTGGTTTATAATCTTTGTAATTTTGTCATAAACCTTTTAAAGTTCTTGAATAATTTATTTTTATGTTGGAAATCATAATCACGTAAACTTTTTAAAGTTCTTGATTTCTTTTTCACATGTCGAAAATAATAATCACGTCATATATATTTTATAAACAATTCTAATAAACATACAAAATTGGAAATTAATATTAGTTGTACTAATATAAATAAAGAAAGAGTACAAAAAATGAAATATATATATATTGATCTATCTACGAAATGGAAATTTATTAAAATAAAAGTTTCCAAAAAAAAGAAATTTTATAACATAAAAATCTAATTAAAAAATTATATTAAAGATGGGTAAAATATAATAATATATTTGTTGATTATTGATAAATGTACAAGTACCTCCGGATTCCTAAAAGTACTCTGTATTATGAATATTTTTACTGATATTTGGCAATATCTTTAGATGTAAATATTCCTTAAAATTACTCTGTATTAGGTATATATATATATACATATATAATTACGTGAAAAGTTTCAAAAGTCAAAAATTTAGGTTTCGTGTCAAAGTAAGATTTTGAATCCTTCTTTTTTATTTTTGATATGACTAACCTTCTATTCAATGCTATAAAGAAAAAAAATGGGAAGAGAGACTATTTTTTTGACGTGGACGACTTAAATCCATTCATTCACGAGTGGAAAATTAACGTAAAAATACTAAGAAAGTTTGAGTGCCATCATCCTCTTTTCAAATTTACAGAGTTGATTATAGTTGATGAAAAGGTAAATTTTCATTATACAGTGTTTCTTAATGTTTTATTAATCTTTAGATACTTATGTATTTTTTTAATGTAGGGTAAAAAAATTCATGTATTGATGCGTCCTCCTTATCGTGATATATTTATAAACGATTTGGAAGAAGGTGAATGGATAATGTTATCAAGTTTCTCACTAACCAGGGTTGATGGGATTTTTAGACCAACTGATCATCGTTTTATGATACACTGGAGAGATGACACATGGTTTAGAAAAATAGCTCTTTTGTCTTCAAATCAGTTTTTTTTTTCTTTTGTATCATTTAATGATGTCAAAAGTGGATACCTTGAAGCTGATATTTGTGTAGGTGAGAGAATAAAAATAATATACCATATTATAAATTTAATATATGATAATGAATCCTCTATTTGGAAAAATATATGCAGATATTATCGGAAGAGTTCTGAATGTTGGAAATCACTTTGAAGAAGGTCCACCATACAAAGAATGGAATGAATTGTTCATTGTTTTGGAAAATATTGAGTAAGTATTTATGTTTTAAAAGTTTAAGTTATAAATAATAAATGTTATTAATAAATTCTATTTTAACTCTCATAAATTTAAAATTCCATAAAATAATAAACATTTTAGGGGTGATCGATTGTCGTGTCGTTTACCAAAGGACTACGCGAATGCCTTTTTTAATGATTGGATGCATTGTGTTGGTGATATCATATGTGTGTTACGTTTTGCCAAGCTTGAGAGCAAAAAAGGTTCCAGTTATTTTTTTGTGATTAAATTATTATTTTTTTCTTGGTTTAAACAATATGTTAGTTAGAAAACATTATTAATGTAGATTCATGGATGATGACCACAATTCACAATTGTACGAGTGTCATGATCAATCCTCTATGTTCTCAAGTCACACAGATGTTGGATGCCTTCTCTGATATGGAAACTCTGTGATCTTTAATTTTTATAAATTTATCATAATTTAAAACGCTGTGATTTTGATTTTTTGATTTTAATTTGATATATAATTATATTATTCCATTAACTAAATATCATTCAGAGTTAATAAATTTTTAATCCATTCATAGAGATGATATTATTAAGAGATTTCAAAATTTGATTTAAGAATGTTTGAAATAAAATAAAAACACTTTAGTCCATACTCGATGACTAACATATAAATCATAGATTTTATTATAGATTGATCCAATCAATATACTACCAACTAACTAAATAGGGTAGTTACAAAATTAATAAGAAAGATAATATAAAATATTGTGTAAATATTGGTCCATCTACGGAATGGAAATCTTTAAAATAAATAATTTAAATAGAAACGAAAAAGTAAAGATAACTTAGAGTTGGATTATTAGAAATTTACAAAAAAGAGATTTATATTAAATTGGAAAAATTATTAAAATATATTTGGTGTCCAAAAGATTGTGATGATTTCATTTGCATATTTACAATTTTAAAATTCTCTCTGTCCAGAAGATTTTGATGATTTGATTGGCATCATAATCAAATATTTACAAAATCAACCTTTTTAACTGTGCTTATTATAAAAAATAAGTAAAATTTCAAAGTAGACGTATACGTCAACTGTCTTTTCCAATTCCATATAAACAAAAAAAAACACAAAACCCTACTTACAATCTCTCCAAAAAACCCCCAAGAAAAAAAAACATATGAGATAATGGTGTTAGTAAGCATTGCAGATCTCCATCCTGGAAGGACCGATTGGAGGATCTACGCCAAGGTATTGAGTACCTGGAAGACACATCGCTTTTTCGAAAAAAGGGTTATGCTCTTGGTCGATGAAGAGGTAAAAATCTCATCTTTATTAATCTTTATACCCATTACATAGCCTTGTTTTTTTTTTTTGGACAAAACCCATTACATAGCCTAATTTACATTTTGTTTATCGATTTAAGACACACTCTAACACAATTTCATTTGGACATGCAAGGGTCACACCATTGAAGCTACTATAATTCACGATCTGCGATACAAGAAAATTCCAAGATTTATCTATGATGGTGAAACGTATTTGATTGATAATTTTATGGTCATAAATCCAACACTCAGAGAGAGAAACACAACATATCCATACCAGATCAAAATTGTCAAAGAAACCGAGATGATCGTGAACGCAGATTTGGGTCCGAGTAACTTCTTTCGCTTCAAAGACTTTTGAGACATAAAAAACAGCAGATCTTTGGACGGCTCATCTTTTGGTTTGTCCATTCACCCAGCCGAGTAACTTCTTTCGCTTCAAAGACTTTTGCGACATAAAAAACGGCAGATCTTTGGACGCCTCATCTTTTGGTTAGTCCATTCATAGATGTAATGAAATCTTTAGTTTGTAATGAAGATGCAGCCTCGGGACCGATTGCATGAGATATTCATAGATGTAATGAAATCTTTAGTTTGTACCTTATG
The DNA here is from genome assembly GCA_024034495.1 of Camelina laxa. Taxonomy (NCBI): domain Eukaryota; kingdom Viridiplantae; phylum Streptophyta; class Magnoliopsida; order Brassicales; family Brassicaceae; genus Camelina; species Camelina laxa. Next base: position 7,896,496 of record CM043884.1, read on the forward strand.
CATCTATTTTCTCGGACATTAAACCTATATTCCGTTGTTGTTAACTCAACTTTTGAATTTTGGAGGTGGATTAAATTATGTTGAATTTATTTATTTTGTTTTTTTACGTTCATTATTTTAGAATTAGTAACCTGTTGAACATAATGCTACAGATCAGATAGAAAATATACTATAGAATTAAAATATATAACACTTCTATTAACAATAAAACATATTATTTATTTTTTAAACACTTATTAATTTTAAACAAATATATATAAGAACTTTCCTTTGTAACTCCCATCAATGTACAATTTTCTACAGTTTCCCACTGACACAAAATCATATTTAATCTTATTGCAAATCTTATCTCTTTTGTTAACATGTCTTCTCAACTATATTCTAACTCTCAAAATTTACCTACTTTATATAACAAGTTGTAAAACCAAAGAAAATGATTGCATATGTTGAATATTTGCATGCTACGAAGCTCAGGTTCAGTGTTGCTATCAAGATATTCTGCATATGGACTCCGCATATCGTATTTGGACAACCTAATTAGAAATGTATTAATTTTGGGTCGATGAAAATGTTTTTAAAATTTTTATTAATCAAAAAAAAAAGATAGGAAAAATTATCATTTAACAAAACTTTTGGTATTGTAAATTCTGGTATGTTTCGTAATTTAATTATTTATCATATTATCGAAATTATTTATATAATACTGTAATTATTATAATCAGAATAAATGTTTGTCTCTTAAGACGCAACGTTTAGTCGTGACTCTTTGTATTCTTTCAAAACACAAATCCCCTTTTTGTTGTCGATAACAGAGAAGAATCAAGAAAACCCTAATTCAAAAAAAAAAAAATGAGATTCGATTATATCTCTGATCTTATTCCCGGAAGGACTAATTGGTATATGCACGCCAAGGTCTTACACTCTTGGGATCTCGCCGAGTTCTTCAGGAAACGAGTCCTGCTTCTTGTGGATGAAAAGGTTATAGTTGTTAATTGAATGAATTTTACTTAAATTACAAGTTCTAACAGTTATTGTATATAAAATTATTTAACAATTGTTGATAAACTGTGAAGGGTGACACAATTGAAGCTGTTTTTTTACCTGGGACACTCGCTAATCTCCGCAAATATATCGACGATGGTGATTAGTACTATATTCGGAATTTCCAAGTGATCCATCCAACTCTTGAAGAAAGGAATACTCATCATCCGTATCAGATAAAATTTACTAACAAAACCTCGATGATGATGGTCCAATCATTGAGTCCAAAAAAATTATTTTCGATTCGAATATTTGGAAGATATATACCGTGGAAGAATAAATCATCCAATCTCTTTCGGTAAGTGTTTCTTTGATCTTTTATATTGTTTTACGATAATCTGTCAATATAGTTAATTGGAATCTTTGTCTTCGAAAATCTAGAATCTTTTAGGATTGTTTACAACTTTGTGTATTGGTCCCTCTCATAGAAAATAACAAAACAAACTTTTACCAAATATAGATATGTATCATTTTGGGAAGTTAAATTCTGTTTTTTTTTCTTAAAATAGATATTTGTGGTTGTATTATGGATGTTGAAGATAAAAGAAGACCTGAGAGTCCCAATCATATTAATGATGTTATTCTTACTATACTGAATGGCAGGTAAAAAACATTTACTCTACCTTTATTTTATGAGAAATACTCTAGAATAGCACACTTTTGAGTTTTTCTTCCAAAGTTAGCACACCTTCTCAAATTTTCCAAAACTAGTATTTACTAATTAACATAATAATTAACAAAAAAAAAATAATAAGAAATAATTGATATAATTTCTTTGTTTCATGTCGTCTCTTTTATCTAACCTCTCACGAAAGATCTAAAATGGGGATAGCCCTAATTCTCGTGTTCTCACCGAAGATTGCCCAATTCTCATTTTTGGTTCTCACGAGCTCCTCCTTGTCCCCTTTAACCCGAAACGAATCGTCATGAGATTGTGTTCTTCTCCCCTGCATTTTTGGTTAGATCTACTTTTTAAGAATGTAGATTTGATAAAATCTCTCAAAATTTTGCTTTGAGGTCGAATTAGAGAGAGGCTAATGGTGTTGAACCGTCGGCAGCGATGCTATTGGGTACATATTCGTCATGTGAAGGTCACAATGGTTTTGTCGGCAGCGGCGCTGGTCATGACGACGTTAAAAGAGCTGGAGAAGGTGGAGAACATTAAGCATAATGTTTGGTGATGTGATTGAGATCGCAAGGATCATAAGGCCACTCATAAGGAATTAAGTGGTTTAGTGAGAGAGATTTTGGGGACTTGTGTTTCTGTTGGGTCTATTGTGAATGGTAAAGATCCAAAGGATATTCAACAAGATTCAAGATTGTGAAGTTGAAGTTCCTGAGAATGGAAATGAGGTTTGTTTCTTTCCTTTACTTCTTCTATTTGAGGTTTTTATTTTATATTTTAGAAAACAACTGTAACATCCGCAGACCAAAAATTGGTTTTTGGGGATGGGTGTCGATCGACACCAAGGGGGTGTCGGTCGACACCACTTATTTTTCGGTTCGATCAGAATGAGTTTTTAATCGATTTGGTTCGGTTTGGTTTAAGGAAAACCATTGAACCGGGTCTTAAAAGGAAGGAAACGACCTAGGTCGTGTTCCAGAGGTTGTGGTCGCCGTTTTTGTTTTCAAAAAGAAAAGCAAGTGTTCTTGAGATTGTGAGTGAGATTGGGAGAATTCTTGGCTGTTCTTGAGAGATTGGAGGCTGGGAAGGTGCTAGAAGCTTGCTAGGAGTGAGGGATTCGTTCTTATTGGTCAGAAACTTCCTGCAAAGAGGTGAGTGCATGACCATGGCTTATCTAAGCTAAGATCTCTAGATTCTATGTGATTTGGTGCTTATGTGGTTGTTTCTTTGAGTTCTCTATGATTTTTCGTTGCTATCTGGGCTGGGTTTGGCTTCTGGGAGTGCAAGGAGCGGATTGGCGAAGATTGGAGGCGAGATTCGGAGTTTCTGATCGAGGGAATTCGCTGCTCGGTATCGGTGTCGGTCGACACCAGTTGGGGTGTCGGTCGACACCAACGCGAGGACGGCTCGGGCCTTTGGCGAGTGTCGATCGATGCCATGTGGAGGTGTCGGTCGACACAAAACTAGGGTTTTCGGGAGTGTCGGGCAGGGTGTCGGTCGACACCAGTTTGGTGTCGGTCGACACCAGATAGTCAGTGTCGATCGACACCATCTGGTGTCGGTCGACACCCCTTGTTCAGTTACGATGGATGTTGCATGCTTTGCATGTTGCCTGGTTTGTTTTATTGATTGTTGTTTGTGGCATGTAGAGATCTTATTGCTTGTGTGTATAGCCCAGTAGATGGGAGGATTGCCTCACTGAGTGTTTATCAAATACTCATGCATCTCAATTTGTGTTTGTGGTGCAGGTAAAGGCAAAGTGTGATCGTGGAATCAAAGGCAATGAAGGGGAGGATGTTCTAGGGACTTGATTGTATGGTTACCTGGCATTGTTAGGATTGCTGGTTGTTTGATTTATGCTGTTTGGAATTTATGCTGGTTATTACTTAATTGGTTATTGGTTATTGTTTTATTGGATATTTATTGGTATGTTGTTCCGCTGTTGGATTGTGAATGTGGTTAGGTGGCTAGTGGGTATGGGACCACTAGTTGTAGTTAATTGTTATATTATTATTTATTATGTATTTTTTAAAAAAAAGGGGTTGGTTGTTTCATTTTGGTATCAGAGCCCTTACGGTTCTAGGTTTGGGTTCACTAGGTTTCTGTTGTGATGTTTGGGATTGCATGTCTTGATTGATTTTGTGAGTTAGTCAATTGTGTGTGGCATGGAGTCCCAGAACATCCTCTTCGAGCCGAGTGTGATTCCACGGTAAGTTTATGTTTCTGTGTTATAATAGAAATTGTTTGCTTAGCCTTCTGTCCATGGTAGTGCAGATGGTTAGAGAGGATGCTGTGGCTGGTCGAGGTCGTGGACGCGGACGTGGTCGCGGACGTGGTCGTGGTAGGGGCAGAGCCCCAGTGGTTAGTGAGACCGAAGACCAGAGTGTGACAGCTGAGGGTGTTGGCGAGTCGCAGGGTGTTCCGGGGATTCCGTGAGTGTGGCAGGAGGGCGGTGTTGATGCTCCAGTGGCCAGTGATGCTAGGGTCCCGGGTGTGGGGGTCCCAGCGGGTGGAGTCCCTGGTGTTGACGTTGCGGCTTTGCTAGCACAGGTGTTAGAGCGGTTACCACCTGTGGTACCGGCTCAGGCTCAGGTGGTGCCACCAGTGGTGGCGGAGGAGCGGCAGCCAGTGGCTGCGGATGCGGGGTCCATGCTCGTTATCTCAGCATGTTGACAGAGATGGGTCGGTTGCGTACTGAGCAGTTTTCGGAGGTGTAGATCCTACTGCTGCGGATGCGTGGAGGACGAGAGTGGAACGTAACTTCCACACTCTGAGATGTCTGAGGAGTTTTGGGTGGACATAGGGGTCTACTTTTTGAGTGGTGATGCTGAGTTGTGGTGGAGATCTGTGGCTGCTAGGAGGGTGCAGCGGGAGATGACTTGGGCTGACTTCGTTTTGGAGTTCAACCGCAAGTATTTTCCTAGAGAGGCATTGGATCGTTTGGAGGTGCAGTTCCTTCAGTTGTCTCAGGGGACACGGTCAGTGCGGGAGTTGGACTTCAGTCGACTTCTTTGTTATGGAGGTCGGGCTATGGAGCCTGAGGAGGCTCAGATCAGGAGGTTCTTGAGGGCTCTACGTGATGACTTGAGAGTTCACTGTAGAGGGAGGAGTTATGCTACGCGTGCAGAGCTGGTTGAGACTGCAGCAGAGATTGAGGAGGATATCCGGGCACAGTCAGTGGCGGTAGCTCCAGCAGTTCAGCCTAGTAAGGCTCAGCAGCAGGGTGGTTCTAGCAGGGGCGGTAGGCATGCTCAGGGAACCAAGAGGAAGTGGGAGGCTACGCAGAAGCCGAGTGGTGCGGGTTGCTTCGGTTGTGGGAGCAGGGATCACAGGGTTGCTAGTTGTCCCAAGAGTGTTCCGACGGCAGGACCTCGGGTGTGTTATCATTGTAGGGAGACAGGGCACATCAGGCCTTTTTGTCCCAAGCTGCAGCCGGCAGCAGTGGCAGCGTTGCAGCAGGTGCAGCCTGGGGGTCAGCAGGTGGCACGGATTGAGCAGGGCCTCGGGTTTACACGACAGTGGAGACTGGTGGAACCAGTGCCGGGCGATCACAGTATAATTTCTGTACTTAATCTTTGTGAATTTTAGTAGGGTCAGATTTTATGTTTCCTGTGATAAAGTGTTAGGTTCTCAACACATGAGGTTTGTGTAGGGACCTTGTTGGTGGGCGGGTTTAAGTCCCACGTTATGTTTGATTCTGGAGCTTCGCATAGCTTCATTACTCCAGAGTGTGCGAGTGTGCGGGGATCGCGGGGATCTGGAGCGTACAGGAGTTGTTAGAGTTGCGGGAGGCAAGTTCCTGAGAGTTATTGGACGAGCTAGAGGAATTGATATTCAGATCGCAGGAGAGTCATGGCCAGCGGATTTGCTTATCAGTCCCGTGGAGCTGTATGATGTTATTCTCGGGATGGATTGGATGCATCGGCATATGGTGCATTTAGATTGCTATCGGGGTAGAGTGGAGTTTGAGCGTCCAGGAGGGAAGTTGGTTTTTCAGGGTATTAGACCGACTTCAGGGAGTCTCGTGATCTCAGCCATTCAGGCTGGGAAGATGATCGAGAAGGGCCGTGAGGCTTATTTGGTACTATATCTATGCCAGAGTCAGTGGGGAAGTCTACGGTTAGCGGTATCCCAGTAGTGGAGGAGTTTGAGGATGTGTTTCAGTCTTTGCAGGATTACCACCATCTCGGTCGGATCCTTTTACCATTGAACTGGAACCGGGGACACCGTTATCCAAGGCTCCTTACAGAATGGCCCCAGCAGAGATGGCAGAGCTGAAGAAGCAGCTAGAGGATTTGTTGAGTAAGGGATTCATCCGTCCAAGTGTGTCACCGTGGGGAGCGCCGGTGTTGTTTGTCAAGAAAAATGATGGGAGTTTCCGGTTGTGTATTGATTACAGGGGTTTGAACCGGGAACAAGTACCCTCTCCCGAGGATTGACGAGTTGTTGGATCAGTTGAGGGGTGCTACTTGGTTCTCCAAGGTGGATCTCAGCATCGGGTTATCATCGATACCGATAGATGAGGTGATGTGAGGAAGACTGCTTTCAGGACGAGTATGGGCATTATGAGTTTGTGGTGATGCCTGCTGACTAACGCACCATCAGCGTTTATGAGATTGATGAACAGTGTGTTTCAGGAGTTTCTGGATGTATCTGTCATCATTTTCATCGACGATATCCTGGTTTATTCTAAGAGTCCTGAGGAGCATGCAGTGCATTTGAGGGCAGTTATGGAGAAGCTGCGGAGCAGAAGTTGTTTGCAAGTTGAGAAAGTGTAGTTTCTGGCAGCGTGAGATGGGCTTTCTGGGTCACATTGTTTCTATTGAGGGGGTTTCGTAGACCCGTAGGAAGATTCAGGCCATCAGATTGGCCTAGACCGCAGAGAATGCCACAGAGACGTGGAGTTCCTTGGATTGGCAGGTTACTAAGAGAAGATTTGTGCAGGGTTTCCAAGCGGAGCACGTCCTATGACTAAGTTGCTGACAGGGAAGGATGTTCCTTTGTCAGGTCGAAGAGTGTGAGGAAGGCTGCAAGCCTGAAGGAGATGTTGACTACAATTGCGCCAGTGTTGCATTTTGGAAGCAGGGAGAACCCTATGTGGTTTATACAGATGCATCTAGAGTTGGGTTGGTTGTGTTCGGGATGCAGCATGGAAGGTGATTGCTTATGCTTCGCTGGCTTGCGGGCATGAAGGCAACTATCCTACTCATGATTTGGAGATGGGTGCTGTAGTTTTTGCCCCAAAGATTTGGAGATCTTATCTTTATGGTGCAAAGGTACAGGTGTTCTACGATCATAAGAGCTCAAGTATATATTCACTCAGCCTGAGTTGAATTTGAGACAGAGGCGGTGGATGGAGCTTGTGGCAGATTATGATTTGGAAATAGCCTATCATCCTGGTAAGGCTAACACGGTTGCAGACGCTCCGAGTCCAAAGAGGGTAGCTTCGGCTGTGGAGCAGAGATGGGAGTCTCCGTGGGGAGATCGTTGCTTGAGCTTATGTGTCGAAGCCCAAAGGAACCGTTGTGGAAGCAGTAGATAGAGCAGATCTTCTGAGTAGAGTGCGGTTGGCTCAGGAGAAGGATTTGGGGCTAGTGAATGCCTCTAAGGATGTGGTTAGAGCATCAGTCTCGGATAATGGTACCATCTTGGTGCACGCCGTGTGTGTGTGTGTGCCCAAGGATGAGGAGTTGAGACAGGAGATTCTGAGAGAGGCTCATGGCGAGCAAGTTATCCATTCATCCGTGAGCGACCAAGATGTACCGTGACCTCAGAGTACTATCATTGGGTCGGGATGAAGAAGGATGTGGCTAGTTGGGTTTCGAGGTGCGATGTATGTCAGCTAGTGAAGGCTGAGCATCAGGTTCCTGGCGGGTTACTGAAGAGAGCTTACCCATTCCCGAGTGGAAGTGGGATATGATCACTATGGATTTCGTGGTAGGATTGCCAGTGTCACGGACCTTGATGCTATTTGGGTCATTGTGGACCTGGCTAAGTCAGCACATTTTCTGGCCATTAAGGAAGACTGATGGAGCAGGTGGTCTTGGCTAAGAAGCATGTGAGGGAGATAGTCAGGTTGCATGGGGTGCCAGCGAGCATTGTGTCCGATAGGGATTCTAAGTTCACTTCGGTGTTCGAAAGCATTTCAGTGAGATAAACTAAGGTGCATATGAGTACAGCTTATCATCCCCAGACTGATGGACAGTCGAGGACGATCCAGACGCTGGAGGATTTGCTGAGGATGTGTGTGTTGGATTTGGGTGGCCATTGGGCAGATCATCTGAACCTGGTAGAGTTTGCTTACAACAACAGCTATCAGGCAAGTATTAAGATGGCTCTTATGAGGCTTTGTATGGGAGGCTGTCCACCATGCTGACTCAGGTGGGGGAGAGGAGCATGTTTGGTGCTAGTTTTGTTCAGAGACCTCAGAGAAGATTCGGGTTCTCAAGCTGTACATGAAGGAGGCTCAGTGATAGCAGAGGAGTTATGCAGATAGGAGGAGGAGAGATCTGAGTTTCAGGTAGGAGACAGAGTGTACCTCAAGATGGCCATGTTGGGGGTCCGACAGGTCATTGTCAGAGACTAAGTTGAGTCCGAGGTATATGGGTCCATTCGAGTGATTGAGCGGGTTGGACAAGTGGCATATAGATTGGAGTTACCTGAGGTGATGCGTGCATTCCATAAGGTTTTCCATGTGTCTATGTTGCGGAAGTGTCTCCGTGAGGAGAGGAGGTGTTGGCTAAGATTCCTGAGGATCTTCAGCCTAACATGATTTTGGAGGCGAGACCAAGTGAGGGTTCTCGAGAGGAGGATTAAGGAACTTCGGAAGAAGAAGATTCCTTTGATGAGAGTCCTTTGGGACTGTGATGATGTTGAGGAGCAGACTTGGGAGCCTGAGGCAAAGATGAAGGCAAGGTTCAAGAAGTGGTATGAGAAGCAAGCCGGCGACTTGAGCTTGTTTAGCCGGGTCCCATCTGTATCCGTGGCTGGAGCGGGAATGGAGTATTCCAGCCCATCTCTCTTGTTACTCGGTCGCTGGGGTGCTTGGTTGTGACTCAGTAACAAGATGAGGTGGTGTTCGGGGTACAAAGTTTATGTGAGGCGGGGTTTTGGAAGAAAGTTCCTGAAATAGAAAGTTTTCCAAAGATGGAAAGTGCTAAATATGGAAAGTTTTATGGAGTTAGAATTTGTCCATTTTAGCGGTGAGAGCCTTAAAGGGGGCTTGTGGCCTTAGTGGCGGACTTTTGAGTCAGTGTGCCCGTGGTGGTCTTTTAGACAGTGGGGTCTTTGTGACGGGCTTTAGCCGAGTGTCTGTTGGACGGTCCTCTTTAGGACATTTGTGTGGCCTTGGTGGCGGTCCTTTTTAGGACGTTTGTTTGGCCTTGTGGCGGGCTGTTTAGCCAGAGTGTCTTTGTGGACGGTCCTCTGACAGATGGCCTTTTTGGCGGGTGCTGTTTAGCCAGAGTGTCTTTGTGACGGTCCTTCGGGACAAGTGGTCTTTGTGACGGTCCTTCGGGACAGATGGCCTTTGTGGCGGGCTGTTTAGCCAGAGTGCCTTGGTGGCGGTCCTCTTTAGGACATTTGTTTGGCCTTGGTGGCGGTCCTCTTTAGGACATTTGTTTGGCCTTGGTGGCGGTCCTCTTTAGGACATTTGTTTGGCCTTGGTGGCGGTCCTCTTTAGGACATTTTGTTTGGCCTTTGTGGCGGCCCTTGTGGCGTATATGATCCTTGTGTGGTCATGAGGTATTCTAGTGAGGGAATATGTGGCTGATAGGACATTCAGATTTTTTTACGCGAGCCACGGGAAGGAAACCTGGATAGGGATAGGACTCGGACGTGTTCAGAATCGTTTGCTCGCGACTCTTGGGGGACTTAGGTTCTCCTAGTACTGCCATATTCAGAGACTTTGTGGCTCGGGAGTATGGTTGGTATATCGACTTCGGATGACGATCCGGGGGCGCGCTGTAGGGTGGCAACCCGAGAGACGAGTTTGACTTTTCCCTTATATATTATGGCATGCGGGCTTCGGCCTGATGAGGAGCCAACATTTGGCATGCAGACTTAGGTCTGATGAGGAGCCAATAAAACTCAAGGTTTAGGCCTATGAGTAAAGGAAAGTCCAAAAAGTCAAGAGCAAATGACGCCTGGAGCGTGAGTCTATCGCCTAGAGGTGACATTCTGTAGATCAGTCGGAGGAGTGCGGGCCGTGGAGGCGGTTGCACGGGAGTCCTTGACTGATGGTTGTTCGAGATTCGAGGACGAATCTAGATTGGTGGGGGAGAATTGTAACATCCGCAGACCAAAAATTGGTTTTTGGGGATGGGTGTCGATCGACACCAAGGGGGTGTCGGTCGACACCACTTATTTTTCGGTTCGATCAGAATGAGTTTTTAATCGATTTGGTTCGGTTTGGTTTAAGGAAAACCATTGAACCGGGTCTTAAAAGGAAGGAAACGACCTAGGTCGTGTTCCAGAGGTTGTGTCCGTTTTTGTTTCAAAAAAGAGGAAAAGAGAGAAAACAAGTGTTCTTGAGATTGTGAGTGAGATTGGGAGATTTCTTGGCTGTTCTTGAGAGATTGGAGGCTGGAAGGTGCTAGAAGCTTGCTAGGAGTGAGGATTCGTTCTTATTGGTCGAAACTTCCTGCAAAAGAGTGCAGTGGCTTATCTAAGCTAAGATCTCTAGATTCTATGTGATTTGGTGCTTATGTGGTTGTTTCTTGAGTTCTCTATGATATTTCGTTGCTATCTGGGCTGGGTTTGGCTTCTGGGAGTGCAAGGAGCGGATTGGCGAAGATTGGAGGCGAGATTCGGAGTTTCTGATCGAGGGAATTCGCGTATCGGTGTCGGTCGACACCTGTTGGGGTGTCGGTCGACACCAACGCGCGAGGACGGCTCGGGCCTTTGGCGAGTGTCGATCGATGCCATGTGGAGGTGTCGGTCGACACAAAACTAGGGTTTTCTGGAGGGTCGGGCAGGGTGTCGGTCGACACCAGTTTTGGTGTGGCCGACACCAGATAGTCAGTGTCGATCGACACCATCCGGTGTCGGTCGACACCCCTTGTTCAGTTACGATGGATGTGTGCATGCTTTGCATGTTGCCGGTTTGTTTTATTGATTGTTGTCAGGGCATGTAGAGATCTTATTGCTTGTGTATAGCCAAGTAGATGGGAGGATTGCCTCACTGAGTGTTTATCAAATACTCATGCATCTCAATTTGTGTTTGTGGTGCAGGTAAAGGCAAAGTGTGATCGTGGAATCAAAGGCAATGAAGGGGAGGATGTTCTAGGGACTTGATTGTATGGTTACCTGGCATTGTTAGGATTGCTGGTTGTTTGATTTATGCTGTTTGGAATTTATGCTGGTTGTTACTTAATTGGTTATTGGTTATTGTTTTATTGGATATTTATTGGTATGTTGTTCCGCTGTTGGATTGTGAATGTGGTTAGGTGGCTAGTGGGTATGGGACCACTAGTTGTAGTTAATTATTATATTATTATTTATTATGTATTTTTTTAAAAAAAGGGGTCGGTTGTTTCAACAACAACGACTTAACTTAGTTCAACTCAAAATTGTGTTCTTCTTGTACTGGTATGAGGTTTTTTTGAAGAAGTTTCAATCTTAGAACTGTCCCATCCATTTAAGCTAGACAAATTTGGAATGGTTTTATGAGAATGGTAACTGCTAGTGTTATTATTAGAGGTCTGTTTGCTTATTACTTTGGATTTTCATTGATATGTTAATCATCATAGAGTTTCTCACACAAATAATGATTGGAATTAAGCCTTGTCTAAAATTCAGGAAGCATTGTTGAAAATTTAGGAAGGGGTTCATAAATATTAGGAAGACCTTCCTAAACGGTACAAGATAGACTTTGGCGATGGTTCTTGACAAACCAACAGTGCGGTTTGGTTATGGTGGTAAGGTGAGGAAAAGAGAACGAGGAAGGTTCTGGGGAAGGAATCAAGAAGATGTTCTCAGTTAAACCTATGACTGAAGGTGTTTGGGATAGATTTGAGTGTGTTGTGTCCAAGGAGAATAATGTGCAAACCAGACATACCTTTTGATTTCGAATATTTAGGAAAACCTTCCTACAACTGAAGAACGTCCAATAATGATGAAACACTTCCAAATATTTCTTCAAAATTTAAAGAAATGAGTTTTGAATCTTTTAATTATGTTTGCCTTATGTATCAGTTTGATTATCTTGTTGTAGATAATGATTGGAATACGAAGTTTCATATAATCTTTAAACCATTATGTTTATGAAAACCATCCTGAATTTCAAGGAGTTGTTCCTCAATGTTATCCCTAAGTCCGTATAAACGTGTTTCTAACTCTATATTTTTTTTTTGCTTCATTGTGTCAAATATTAGTAGATTACTCCATAAGCGAGGTTAATGTTTTCATTTTCTTGATATTGGGAAATCTAAATTTTTTTTATGAAAGTCATCCTGAAGTTCAAAAAATCATTCCTCAATTTTGCAAAAATCCTTTCCAAGTTTCATACAATCCTTCCTAAATTTCATATATTCCTTCCTAAATTTAGTCAAGTTAAAACAAAGTGCAAATGAAACATATGACAATGTTATTTTGGCAAAGTTCAAATTCTAGGCACCAAAGATAAAACAATAGGATTTCATACAACCACATAATTTCAGTTAAATGAAATTAATCATTATGCTCAAATTACAGAAAAAGCTAATTTGTTTTTTATAGGCCAACCATCGAACACTTTATGGGCACTAATAAACACTGCCAAGTAGCACAAAAAAAAAATGAAACTTGACCATACAAGAGGCACGAAATTGGAAACTTCACATTAGTCCCATACTTAATCCCAAACCAAACGGGAGAGAGCTGGAGAATGAAGAAAAGTGAATCCGACAAAGATCCCGATAAAGATAAAAAGTAGTCGTTGTTCACGGAGAGATCTGAGGCTTCAAGCTCGTGGGAGTAAGGTTTAGATTGGATGCTCATGGGAATTGTTTCTTTGTTCGCTTCATCGTTTCCTTACAACGTCCGAGAAATGAGAGATCTCATAAACAACAACCGAGAAGGATAAAAAATTTAATTAAGTATTTTATTAATAATATCAGTGTGTTTAATATTAAATTAGAGTTTGTGTGCTAGTTTTAGAAAATAATAGAGTGTGTGCTATGTTGGGAAGAAAATAAACCTTTGTATGTATATATATACAAATATATTTTAATTAATATTCTCACGACTATTTTTCAACATTACTATAGACTTTTACTTAGGGAAAACAAGTTTTAAATTTATACTTATTATATATTAAAAATAGAAATAAAGTTTTATTTTTTATTAAATTTCTACCCGCACAGGTAGGGATGTCAATTGGGCTCTAAAACCATGGCCTGTCCAGATTTGATTTTGATTTGTGGGTTTGATTTTGATTTTTCAGTTTCTGGGTTTACTCTAACACAAACGTACAGATTTGATTTTGATTTTGATACTTTGCTTTAGTCAGATTTTGATTGGAAAGGTTTTAGACTTGATGAGCTTGTTATGTACTTATGTGTGCTTGTATGTGTTTGCTATGTGTCCGTATATGATCCAAGCGAGAGCTTGTTATGTGTTTTAGTTTATGACCCTAGAATATGCATGAGGACTTTGTAACCTGAGCTTGTTATGTGTCCGTATATGATCCAAGCGAGAGCTTGTTATGTGTTTTAGTTTATGACCCTAGAATATGCATGAGGACTTTGTAACCTGAGCTTGTTATGTGTCCGTATATGATCCAAGCGAGAGCTTGTTATGTGTTTTAGTTTATGAGCTTGTTATGAGTTCATTGTTTATGAGCTTGGATATGGTTGATATGGTTGCGTTTCAGAGTTTGGATGTCTTGAAGTATTGGAAAGATAATGCAGCACGTTTTAAAGAGTTGTCTCGCATGGCATGTGATGTACTTTGTATTCCTATCACAACAGTGTCTTCCGAGTCATCATTTAGTGTGGGAAGTCGAGTTCTAAACAAGTACAAGAACCGTCTACTTCCATCCAATGTGCAAGCACTTATATGTGCGAGAAATTGGTTAAGAGGTTTTGAGGAAATTAGTAAGTATACTAACTCTTATAATTTGTTTTTGTTTTGTTATCTATGAATGAAGTGATGGTTCAGTGACAGTTTTGTTATGTTTTCATTTGATAGGTGGAACCGAGTTTCTTAAGGAAGATGAAGAAGAAAAAGAAGAAGGAGAAGAAGGAGAAGAAGAAGGAGAGGAAGGAGAAGGTGTAAGAAAGAGGACCAGAGTTACTTAGAACTTTAGAAGGTAGTTCTTATAACTTGTCGATACTGTCTTTATAAATTGTCGATTTGTTAATGTCATTGATCAGGATCTTATGTTTGTTTTCGTAGAATCAGATGGAGGGAAGAAAAAGCCTAGTCATATGTTTGTTTTCGTGATTGCTTCAGCTATCGAGTATTAGTGTATTACTGTATTATGAATTTATGACTTTATGAGTTTATGATTGTGAGTTTATGAATTTATGAGTTTATGAGATTATGAGATTATGAATTTATAAACCTTTAGCTTTATAATTATGAGATTATGAATTTTGCTTCAATCTGCAACCAATGGACAGACCAATTGGTCATGGTCCTATTTGGTTTGGACAGATTTGGGTATGGGTGTATTTGGGCCTTGACCCATAAATAACCATAAATGATATGTGTCCAAATGGACATGCCCATTTGGTTATGGCCAGACCAATTTACAACCCTACGCACATGTAACTCTCCTAGTTTGATTTAATATGCCGAATAAATAAATTTATTTGCCTATCTAAAATTAAAAATTGGTTTGTAATTTGTTTGCATCTTTTGTAATTAAAAAAGATGAAATAGGAGAGAAACCCTTTTGCAAATTTGGAAGAAACCCTTTTGCATCTTTTTCTTTTCTGAAATTTGCCCGCCAATCTCTCTGTCGCTTCGTCAAAAGGGTTTCTTCCAAAGAAGGACGACAAAACCCACTGAACCTACAAATCTGAAAGCTCAAAATTCATGCGAAAATCACAAAAGAGTGTAGATTTTTGAAAACAAAAGCTTGATTCCCTACAGTGAATTTGATTTTCCCGGAAAATGGGATCTAGGGTTCCAATAGAAACCATCGAAGAAGACGAAGTGAGTCAAATCTCTCTCTTTCTGGGGTTTTTTTTTTTGTTTTTTTTTTTTTTTGAAAATTTCCTTGTTTGAATCGATTTTTCAACTTGTGGGTTTTATTGTACAGGAGTTCGATTGGGAAGCAGCAGTTAAAGAAATCGATTTGGCTTGTCTGAAAACCTCAATTGCTCCTCCTTCTTCTTCTTCGTCCCATTTCACTCCTTTGGCTCATCCACCAATCACGGGAAATGGCGCTAAGCCTCCTGCGAAAAGACAATCTACTCTCGACAGATTCATAGGAAGAACCGAGAATAAACCGGAGAATCAAGTTGTTTCAGAGGCCAATTTTGAGTGTGGTAATGACAACAGTCCTTTGGTTGGGATTGATCCTGAGACAGCTAAAACTTGGATTTATCCAGGTTTGTTGAGATTGTTACTTTATGATTTTTGTTTTATATCTTTGTAATTTGTGGTATGGTGATGAATAATGCGTTTTGTGTTTTGGGTTTTTAAGTGAATGGGAGTGTTCCTCTTAGAGATTATCAGTTTGCTATAACGAAGACGGCTTTGTTTTCGAACACATTGGTGGCTTTGCCTACGGGGCTTGGCAAAACGCTTATAGCTGCAGTTGTTATGTATAATTACTTCAGATGGTTTCCACAAGGTAAAAAAAAACCCTCCATGAAGTAGCTCTCACCATCTCTTTGCTTTAATGATTTAGAAATGTTACTCTTGTTGTTGTTGTTATTCCTAGGTAAAATTGTCTTTGCAGCACCTTCTAGGCCTCTTGTGATGCAGCAGATTGAGGCCTGTCATAATATTGTGGGAATACCACAAGTATGTCATTCTCTTTAAACAGATATATTGAGAATCTGATTATTTCTTTATTAGAATTCTAGATATATTTTTGAGAAATGTGGGTTGAATTGTTTGCAGGAATGGACTATTGACTTGACGGGTCAGACTTGCCCTTCGAAAAGAGCCTTCTTGTGGAAAAGCAAAAGGGTCTTCTTTGTTACTCCACAGGTGCTTGAGAAGGATATACAGTCAGGTGATACTCGGGTTATTCTATCAAAATGTTGAGCAGAAACCTCTTTATGCTTATTTAATTTGTTCTCATCTTACTATTTGATCACAGGAACCTGTCTTACTAAATACTTGGTTTGCTTGGTGATCGACGAGGCACATCGAGCTTTAGGGAATTATTCTTATTGCCTTGTAGTTCGGGAGGTTTGTTGTTCTTTTACGTATTTGGACTTTTTAAGTAACTTTCCTTTTGCAAATCTTGGAGAATCTATTTGTGTTTCTTTCTTTCTCTTCGTAAATGTAAAAATGATCAATGTGAAGGTACCAACTAATGCCCTTTAACTTTTAGTTGATGGCGGTACCAACACAGTTGAGAATACTGGCCCTTACTGCAACTCCTGGATGTAAGTGATCGACTTTCATTTTTATTTTTTTTTGGTGGTGGAGGTTATTATATTTCGGCACCCATTAACGGTAGATGTTATTTTCAGCAAAGACACAGGCCATCCAGGGTATCATTGATAATTTGCAGATATCGACACTTGAATATCGAAATGAGAGTGACCATGATGTTTGCCCTTATGTCCACGACAGAAAATTAGAACTAATCGAGGTTCAAGCTGATTTCTGCATTTTCCAATTGTGTTGCTCTCCAAATTCATGTCTAATAATTTTAGCATCTTTCTGGCAGAGCAGGTTCCCTTGGGGCAAGATGCAGATGATGTATCCAAACGCCTATTAGATGTTATACGTCCATATGCAGCCAGGCTTAAAAACTTTGGGGTTAGATTCAATAGGGATTATCAAACGGTATATGCCTCAATCCTTATATCTGTTTAACGATTAGCGTCAGTGCTCACATTTTCTTATCCACGCAAACACCAACTCATGTTTGACAGTTAAGTCCACATGAAGTACTTATGGCAAGGGATACATTTCGTCAAGCACCTCTACCAGGTCTTCCCCATGTAAATCACGGAGATGTAGAAGCTTGCTTTTCAGCTCTTATCACTCTTTATCACATTCGTAAGCTTCTCTCTAGTCATGGAATAAGACCAGCGTATGAGATGCTAGAAGAGAAACTGCGAGAAGGGTATGCTCTTACTTTCTTCTGTTGAACTGATTTGTTGGGATGCCTTCACTGGATTTAGGTATTATAGCTTTTAATATCAAGAGAATAGTCAAATAAGTTTCTCTAAAACTATCACCCTTGGCAGGCCATTTGCTAGGCTGATGAGTAAGAATGAAGATATTTGGAAGACAAAGCTTTTGATGCAGCAGAGGTTGTCACATGGAGCACCAAGCCCAAAACTTTCGAAGATGCTAGAAATACTAGTTGATCATTTCAGTATGTATTCTTTTTAAATTTTGATCTGGAGTTGATGTTAGTTCTCAGTTGTTAACTTACAATTGAACATAGTTATGATCTTATTCTATGGCTGCAGAAGTGAAAGACCCGAGGACATCACGGGTCATAATCTTCTCAAATTTTAGAGGAAGCGTAAGGTCTGTATAATTGTCGTTTGTGTTCCTTTTATTCGCCCATCATGTTTCTTCTATGCATTCACTGGATTACATGTATCTTTAGAGACATAATGGACGCCTTAAGTAATATTGGAGATGTGGTCAAAGCAACTGAGTTTATTGGCCAAAGTTCAGGTTTGTTACTTTGATTTTTACTTGTGAAACTTTCAGTTACACAGAAGTATCATTTATAGCTGTAACAATGTATGTTTCTTGCAGGTAAGACACTGAAAGGGCAATCGCAAAAAGTTCAGCAGGCAGTTTTGGAGGTACGTCTGTTTCCCTTTATCGGGTTTCATGAAAATTAACTTTGATGTATCACACTGAGTCACTGATGGTTTATCTTCTGCATGATATACTTGTTTTTCAACAGAAATTTAGAGCTGGTGGGTTCAATGTTATTGTTGCAACATCTATTGGCGAAGAAGGCTTGGATATCATGGAAGTCGACCTAGTTATATGTTTTGATGCTAATGTATCCCCTCTAAGGATGATTCAACGGATGGGAAGAACCGGAAGGAAAAATAATGGTCGAGTTGATATCCTTCAGCCTGCGTGATTTATGCACTTCTCATTGATTCTTCCATTACAAATCTTTGCAGTATCACTTTTTCATTGGAAAGCTATTATGCCATTCCTTGACTAGCTTTACTAGTTCTTGCTTGTGAAGGGTCAGAAAAGAACAGCTATATGCGAAAGGAAGCAAATGGACGGGCTATTAAAAAGCACATGCGGAATGGAGGAACAAATAGTTTTAATTTTCATCCGAGTCCAAGGATGGTAGGCGCTGTTAAAAGCTCTTTCTTTTTTAATACTTCGTTTTCCTTACCTTTTTGCTTCAGTTACTTCTAATAACATATCCTTGCCATGTATTAATTACAGATTCCCCATATTTATAAGCCAGAAGTTCAGCATGTTGAGTTTTCAATCAAGCAATTTATTCCACGTGGAAAGAAACTACAAGATGACTATGCCACTGAGACTCCAGCTTTCAAGAAAAAACTTACATCTGCAGAGACGGATATGCTCGCCAAGTATTACGAAACCGATGAGGAAAAGTTGAGACTGTCCTTGATCGCGTTCCCTCACTTCCAGACATTGCCATCCAAAGTGCACAAAGTAATGCATTCACGTCAAACAGGCTTGTTAATTGACGCTATGCAGCATTTGCAAGAGGCAACTATTTCAGAGCAGAGTAAAAGTTTCTTCACTGAGGTGTGGTTTATAATCCCGGTACAAATTTAGTCTTTCCATGCCTTTTGTGAAATTCACTGTTTACTTATGTGGATTCGCTTACTCTATTAGTTTGGAGCTCCTTTGGGTGAAAGAGAGGAGTTTGACACAGGTCTGAGGGTTGGTGATGATACGAAAGGTATATTTAGTCTCGTTGATTTTGCTGAAATACCTATTCTAACAGTTGCATGGATATAATTACTACCAGCTAGGAGGAGGTCGGTAAACTTATAAGTTATCGGCTAGTAGGAGGTAGTAGGAGGTCTATAGGCTTATAAGCTATCAACTAGTAGGAGTTCTATAGGCTATAGTAAAACTGCAGCTTCTCGTGTTTAGAGTGTGTTATTAGCCCCACTATCGACCAGGCCATAAGTGATTTGATCGAAGTCTATCAGCATCTAATACATTAGTGACAATTTCATTTGGGTTTGTGAGTATATCCTAAAATAGTCTTTTTGGTATTTGTTTTCGTATATATATTCTATTTCAGATGTATTGTATATATGCTTACATAAGCTATATTTTGTCAAATAATAACTGGAGTGCTAATGTATATTTGTATTTATGGGCAGATTTACCCTCTTTCTGTGATTGGGAAGTTAACACATCACAGAGAAACGCAAAACAAATAGTTGAATCTCCCACAAGCACCTTAGAGACTACAGAGAAAGATTACGAAGAATCTTCACTCACACACCGCTATCTTTTCAGTTCAGAATGTGCATCCGTTGATACTCTGGGGAAGGTCTTCGTAATGCCGATTCCTCTTTCTTTCTTTTCTAATCTACCAACGTCAAACTATATGCCTTGTGCTGAAACAGAAAAACAACAATCTTCCCCGAATAGATCGCACATTGACTTTGGTCCGATAGATACTTCCACAAAAAAACGGCAAGATAATAATATTTCATGCAAGTTAAGGCAAAGATCCTCGCCAGACGGTGCCAATGAGCCACTAGAGACTTGTAGCCTTGTGAAAGGGCATTCCACCGATGTAGGTAAAGGTGATGTCGAGAATTGTGTTGGAGAAATTGTGCTATCATCGGATGAAGATGACTGTGAGGACTTGGAGCTTAGTCCAAGGCTCACTAATTTTATCAAGAGTGGCGTTGTTCCAGAGTCACCCGTCTATGACCAAGGTTAGTGTTATATTTTGAACATTTTATATGTGTTAGAGGTGGAAATATAACTATATAGCTACAAGTGTTTTCATCCGCCTTTGAGTCCCAATACATTGGATGCATCAATCATAGTGTTTGGAATTGTGGATGCAATTGGCTGCAACCACAGAGCTTTGGTGTTACTGTATTAGTATATTAAAGAAGTTTTTATATACGTTAAGTTCTATGAAAAAGTTAGAGAAATCTAGATTTACAAAATTTAAATTTATGGATGTGGATGAGTGGAATTAATGGACTGTTGTAGTTAAGCTCAGTTAAATAGTTTTTTTATATTTCAGGCAATAGTAATCTCCACGAGAACAGGACTCGGAAAACAATGAAAACATCCGAAATTTGAACCGTGTTTAAAAAATTTGGAAACTTATTTACTTTGATCTGTAAAGATTTTCTAACCCGTCTTTAAAATATTTGGAAATAATGCTGCAGGAGTTGCAGAAGAAGCGAGCAGAGAAGAAGACCTTGATCTTCCTAAGATTTCTTCACCCATGAGGTTTAGTAATGAATTAGCCGAAGAGCCTTCTTTCCCTGGGACAAATGTTCATCATAAACGCAGCGATTATCACATTGCGTCAAAGACCAATGAGGTCAGAACTCCTCAAAAGGAGGACTGTTTGGCCAATGGAACAGAATGTTTGAATGTTTCTCCCGTTCCTGAGGAGTGGAGAACTCCCTTGGCGAATCTCACAAACACAAACAGCAGCGCTAGCAAAGATTGGCGGGTGAGTTCTGGAGAAAAGTCAGAAACTCTTCGACAGCCTCGCAAGTTGAAGAGACTACGAAGACTTGGAGATTGCTCGAGTGCTGTAAAGGAGAATAATCCTGGAGTTACAGACGCAAACCCTATGAGATCTCGCTCTCGCAGTGAAAAGCAAATTAGAGGTAACTGGTTCTGTGTAGTGAATTGAAACTGTGAGAGTTGGATTTTACACTTTCTTCTATTGCTTGTGCACTGGTGGAAGAAGATGTTTTCAATTAAAGAATCAAGCGTTAATTAAAAGTCTCGATGTGCTGAGAGAGTCGAAAGTTGAAACACTTATCACATAGACATGTTTGAATGATTGCTGCTTTGTTGCTCTGTGTTTTAAATTTCAGGTAAGAAGAAGATGAGCGTGGATGATGATGCCAGAGTATTTATTGATGCAGAAGCTGAGTAAGTTATAATCTAATCTAAAAAACACCTGATGATCTTTCTTTTACTTTCACAAAACAACGAGAGGCAACTTAACAAAACTAGGTTTTCTAGATACAAAGTTGATGTTTAGTTTCAAACCTCTCTATTTTAATCAGGGTCTCATCAGGAGCAGAAATGTCTGCTGATGAGAACGAAGATGTGACTGGAGATTCATTTGAAGATAGTTTCATAGATGATGGGACAATGCCTACGGCAAATACCCAAGCTGAGTCTGGTAAAGTTGACATGATGGCCGTTTACAGGTATATTAGGACTGAAAATATCTGTCTCCTTTATGAGTAAATTAGTCAATGAGCTTACTAAAAATCACAAGGTATCCTTCGACAGACGTTCTCTTCTCAGCCAGTCACCATTACCGGCGAGATTTCGTGATTTAGCCGCATCAAGTCCGAGTCCCTATTCTGCTGGACCTTTGAAGAGAATAAATGAGAGCAGAAGCGACTCAGATAAATCATTGTCTTCTCTTCGAACCCCACAAACAACAAACTCTGAGTCAAACCAGGATGCAATGGTGATAGGAAACTTTTCGGTAGTACAAATCTCATCAGACAGCCGGAAAAGGAAATTCAGCTTATGCAACTCGGGGAATGCCCCCGTGATTAACTTAGAAAGCAAGTTTGCAGCTCATGCACAAGCCACCGAGAAGGAAAGCTTTGAAGGCGTGAGAAGCAATGCAGGTGCATTAGAGCACAATGGTGACGATGATGATGATGATGCATTCTTCGCGACACTAGACTTTGATGCCATGGAAGCACAAGCCACATTGTTATTGTCGAAACAGAGGTCAGAAGCAAAAGAGAAGGAACATGCAACGCGTATACCTCATCAAGGCAAGCAGAGGAGTGATGCTGTGGAGAAAGATGCGCCATCTTTTGATCTTGGTCTGTGGTGATTCTTCTTCCAATACATAGATACTAAATTATGTGTATAGATTGACAATGGAGATGGTGATGACGAGTTAGACAGTAGAGTATAGCCATTTGGATGTATGTGGTGTAATAAGTTTATGTATAATCTAATCAAATACAGTGCTTAAGCCAAAGCACATGGTTAAATCAAAGTTGATGTCTCAAATCTTTGAAGTAATGATACATACACACGACTACATTGAACATAGCAACTTAAAATATACTTAAACCGATGGTAACTAACTGTTGTTAGAGCAACTCCAATCTAAGGTGCGATGAAATCATTCTAGTAAGAGACATAAAAGTAAATGAAATCATTCTCTCACATAACCTGCAAATATAGATTTAATCACTCCATTCTTTTTTTTTTTAGCCTTCCTTTACATTTCCCATCAAACCTTCACTCTCTCACTCTCTAACTCTCTCACTCTCGCACTCTCCCTCTCTCTCACTAGCTATATCCTCTTCTTTTTTATTTCAGTTTCCACTTCCCAGAAATGGTATGGTTCCCGGATGCTATGCTTGTCCTTCCTTAAATTTCATTTCACTTTGTCAACTTTTGATTGACATTTTTTTGTTTTTTAATGTTTTAAATTTAGGATCTCTGCATGACATGGAGAAATACTTATCCACAAGTACTCTCCCCTCGCGTGTATCAAAGCATTGACGTTTTTTCAATAATTCGGCAATTCGAGTCTATCCTGAGGATTAGAGGACACCTACATCATGATTTCTATCTGTCCATCCAGGAGTTAATCAACTACATGCCAAGACAATTGCTATCACCGTCGGATGCTATTTAGTAAATAGTATTTACGATATATGGACCGTACGTGATTACTTGCTTCGATACGGACCAGTCTTGGAGCATCACTGTCCTCTCACATTTGATCTGAACTTAGAACCAGGAATAACATTCTGGGCACCACGTTTCCGCATTCAAGATGTGCGCATCCATTCCTTGCGCAACTACATTTACCAGTACGGAGCAGCGGCTGGCTCCTCTTATTTTGAAGAATGTCTGATGGACTTGCTTCAAATGAATTCCGTTGCGGCCAGAATCCCCATGTGCAGTTCTTACGTCGAGGCAGTACAGAACGTACGTACCTATATTTCTTGTAAAAGAGTATATGCCTTGTAAGTTTTTTTTACTAAGCTAATTCTTGTTTTTCTTTTGTTTGTTTACACAGGGTAGAATTTATAATCCAACTGCAGCAGAGGTGGCATTTGCAGAAAATCGTGGACATTTCGGTCACTACATGCTTCTCACTGGACGTGATAGAGACCGAAGGGATGGAACACCATTTTGGGAGTTCCAAGAGTCATCCGGCCGGGAACACGGAAATCGTACGCGTCCGTTGTGAACGCAATCTCATAACTCATTTTATTGATATAATCGTATGTATTATTATTCTATTCTATCAGATATATATTTGTTTTTGTTGTACATGAATATAATTAATGTTGACAATTTTGATAAATTTGTTTTTTTTCTGCAGGTATTTTGAGTTTAGAAGTTTGGAGAGTGGGAAGCGGTTTGCAGTTAGAAATTAAAAACCATGAGACATATCGCTTTTTAGCTGGTTCGGAACTTTATATCTCTATTATGTTAGTTTATATGATTTGGATGCTTGTCTGCTTATGCTTTTTTAGAATTCCGAGATTTATAATCTAATATATTAAAGGAGAAGATGAGAGGGCTCACAGCCAATCTCACAAAATTTGACCTCTCTTGCCTTTAATGAAAATTACCCCTAAAAAATTTTCGGACAAGCTTTTGATCTCTATTTAGGTTGCTGAAACGCACCACATTCATCTTCAGACTTAAGATTACTAATTTGCCATTAATGAAAATCCAATCTGGACGTTTTTACCCTTCAAATTAATTTAGAAAATTATAAAAAGTTTAAATAATTAAATATCTAATCTATATAATCGTCAAAACGTGATTTAATAAATTTTAAAACGCTAAAACCTAAAATAATGGGCTTTCAAAAAAACCCAACCAAAATATACCGACCTATTCGAAACCCTAAAATTATAGGTTGTAAACATATATATATATATATATATATATAGGTATAACCCTAATCATTCTCCATAATCCGAAATCTTTAAAATAGAGAAAACCCTAATTTTCTCTCATGTTCTTCAAATTATATATGTATTATAGTTTTGATGATCCCTTATATAGTTCTTCGTATTCGTGTTCGTGTTTGTTTGTGTCGACCGACACCTCCACATGGCACCGATCGACACTCGCCAAAGTCCCGAGCCGTCCTCGCGTTGGTGTCGACCGACACCCCAACTGGCGTCGACCGATACCGAGCAGCGATTTCCCTCGATCAGAAACTCCGAATCTCGCCTCCAATCTTCTCCAATCCGCTCCTTGCACACCCAGAAGCCAAACCCAGCCCAGATAGCAACGAAATACCATAGAGAACTCAAAGAAACAACCACATAAGCACCATATCACATAGAATCTAGAGATCTTAGCTTAGATAAGCCATGGTCATGCACTCACCTCTTTGCAGGAAGTTTCTGACCAATAAGAACGAATCCCTAACTCCTAGCAAGCTTCTAGCACCTTCCCAGCCTCCAATCTCTCAAGAACAGCCAAGAAATCTCCCAATCTCACTCACAATCTCAAGAACACTTGTTTTCTCTCTTTTCCTCTTTTTCAAACAAAAACGGCGACCACAACCTCTGGAACACGACCTAGGTCGTTTCCTTCCTTTTAAGACCCAGTTCACTGGTTTTCCTTAAACCAAACCGAACCAAATCGATTAAAACTCATTCTGATCGAACCGAAAAATAAGTGGTGTCGACCGACACCCCCTTGGTGTCGATCGACACCCATCCCCAAAAACCAATTTTTGGTTTGCGGATGTTACACTTAAACCCCTTCGTTCATGAGTGGAAAATTAACGTAAAAATTCTGAGGAAATTTGAGTGTCGTCATCCTCTTTTCAAGTCAACAGACTTAATCGTAGTAGATGAGAAGGTATATTTATATTATATAATGTTTTATAAATTTAAATTTAGTTTTATTTACTTATGTATAACGTTTACGTAGGGTACAAAAATCCATGTATTGATGGGTTCTCCTTATCGTAACATCTTTCTTAACGATTTGGAAGAAGGTGAATGGATTATGTTATCAAGTTTCTCATTAAACAATGTTGATGGCGGTTTTAGGCCAACTGACCATCGTTTCATAATACATTGGAGAGATGGGACATGGTTTAAGAAAATACTTCCTTTGTCTTCAGATCAATTTTACTCTTTCGTATCAATCAGTGATATTAAAAGTGGATATTTTGATTCTGAATATTGTGTAGGTAAGGGTACCAATTTATTTTTATATTATATGTTAAGTTTAAAGTGCTTGATTAGTTAAATTATTGTATAAATTTTCGTAGATCTTATTGGAAGAGTCTTTAGTGTTGGAAATACCATGGAACAAGGTCCACCATACAAAGAATGGAATGAGTTATTTGTTGTTCTTGAAAATATTGAGTAAGTTGCTCTAAATTATTGAGCTTTCTAATTTAAATTTCAATGATTTGAGAAGTACTCAGTGATGATAAATTGTAGGGGTGAACATTTCTCATGTCGTTTACCAAAAGACTACGCGAACAGCTTCTAAGTTTATATATGATGATTTTTGGGATTTAATAAAATAATTAAAATATTATTTTTCTGGATTATTATTAAATTTAGTTAGTTGCAAATTTTAACATATAGAGAATTGTTTAAATAAAAATATTAAAAACCATTATTATAAATTACAAAATAACATTTATTTTAATAACGATATATGGTAATTTACAACTGCTTGATGAATTTCATTAAATCTGAAAGAGTAAAAAATGTTAAATATACTTTTTTAATAATGATAATAAGCATATCGAGAATATTCATAAATGATATGTTTACATTCCTCATCATTATCGTTTTAACAAAATAAAGTAAGAAAATATTCTAAAAAATTAAAAAATCAAGTCGGTTGTATAACATCTCTATAAATATTGTTCCGCTAATGTGTTTATGAGTTGTATGCTCAATTCAATATGACTTCTAAAAAGATGAACGTTCGACCTTTTGTTCAGTTAGACAATCTCAACCCTGCTTTAGACCATCAAAAGATAAGAGTCCGTATCATAAGACTTTGGAAATCATTCAAGTCCCTTCAGATGGTCTTCGTTGATAGTGATGTAAGTTCTAATTTTAAATTGAAGCGTCATGTTTATTTGAATTATCTATGAAATTTTTAGTGAAACTGGATATTAGTGTAACACCCGCAAACCTTTTTCTGGGGATTTTGGTGAGGGTGTCGATCGACACCACAGAGGGAGTGTCGATCGACACCAGTTGTGGCCGGTTTGGTCGGTTCAATTTCAATTATCGTTTTGGTTCGGTTTGGTTTTAGGAAACCATTGAACCGGGTTATTTAAGTGGATTTCGACACAAGAAGGGTTTTGGAAGTTTATTTTGTCGCCGCTTTGTTGTTTTTGAGAGAAAGGAGAGAAAAACCTTGTTCCTGAGTTTTTGAAAGAGATTGGTGAGATTTGGCTGTTCTTGAGAGTTTTGGAAGTGGGAAGGATCTAGAAGCTTTCTAGGAAGGTTAAGTTGTTTTTGGTTTGAATCTTCCGCAAAGAGGTGAGTGCATGACCATGGCTTATCTAAGCTAAGATTTCTAGTTTCTATGTGATTTGGTGCTTATGTGGTTGTTTCTTTGAGTTCCCTATGTTATTTCGTTGCTATCTGGGCTGGGTTTGGCTTCTGGGAGTGCAAGGAGCGGATTGGAGGAGATTGGAGGCGAGATTCGAGTTCCTGATCGAGGGAAATCGCTTGTTCGAGATCGTGTCGGTCGACACCAGTTGGGTGTGTCTGGCCGACAACGCGAGAGGACGACTCTGGACTTTGGCGAGTGTCGTTCGATGCCATGTGGAGCGTCGGTCGACACAAACTAGGGTTTTCGGGAGTGTCGGGCAGGGTGTCGGTCGACACCAGTTTGGCGTCGGTCGACACCAGATAGCCGTTGATCGACACCATCCTGTGTCGGCCGACACCCCTTGTTCAGTTGCATGCGTGGTATATTGCCTGGTTTGTTTTATTGATTGTTGTTTGTGGCTTGTAGGGATCTTATTGCTTGTGTGTATAGCCCAAGATGGGAGGATTGCCTCACGAGTGTTTATCAAATACTCATGCATCTCAATTTGTGTTGTGGTGCAGTAAAGGCAAAGTGATGATCGTGGAATCAAAGGCAATGAAGAGGAGGATGTTCTAGGGACTCGATTGGATGTTGTCTGGCATTTGCTAGGGTGCTAGAGTTGAGTCATTAGAAACATTGCTAGGTTGCTGGTTTCATGTTTCTTGTTGTTTGGTATTGAGATATTGCCTTGCTATAATA